>CM067374.1:19940287-20262787 GCA_034401795.1 Chaetoderma sp. LZ-2023a
GCATGACACGTGTGTTGAGATCCCCACAAGATACTCTGGTGTATTGTGTGGCTTTATAATTGCCGAATGACTGCTGTTTCTTAAGTTTGTCGGTCTCTGAATGAATGTTTCTGCACAATCAATAATACAGGTTGTACTGACATCTTCTCTACTAAGCTGGAGTTTATCTTTAATGAAAGCTGGTATGTTAAGCTTGAAATCAGCTGTTTTCCAGGTGGGGTGAGATCCCCACAAGATACTCTGGTGTATTGTGTGGCTTTATAATTGCCGAATGACTGCTGTTTCTTAAGTTTGTCGGTCTCTGAATGAATGTTTCTGCACAATCAATAATACAGGTTGTGCTTAGATAGTTCTCTCGAAATGGTTCAGGACAACATGCTCTAATTGCTTCCCTGGGAAGCTAGATGTACTTTTACAATCTGCCCATGGTTTTCCGTAGACATGGTCATTTGTACAAAAGTCAGATTCCTGACATTGTGTACATATGTCAACATACTGGATGGATTCATTGTTTCTTTTATGTGTCGGCCTTATTAGTATCTACAACACCATGATAGAGTCCGTCTCTGACAAATCAGTTATATCATCACAGTTTATTTCATCGCCGCTATTAGTGGCCACGGAACGGTCTGAAATGCTGAGTTTCTTTAGACATTTAATGTTTTTCCTTACCACCTTACGTCAACCTGGTGTGACACATTTATCGTAACCTAATTTTAATTTCGGATATTGGTTTCTCCTCGGATGGTTTGTCATCCAAAAAATGTTCTGAACACACATATACCTGTTTTGGTAAGCCTTGTCTATTAATAGCGTTAGTCCCCCCCCCCCCCCCCCCCATGGATAGTCTCTCCATCCCTTCCTCCCTCCATCTCCCCTCCTCTCTCCCCCCTCTTGATTACCTGTTCCCGCCGAATCTGGCATTAATTAAGGCCAGAATTCGACTGGCCTTTTAAATCTGTAAACCATTTCAAAATCGGTAAAGAAATGGCTGAGTTATCCACGGAAAACCCTTCTTGATTAGCTTCAAAATATTGCCGTGACGTCATAACCACGTGGACGCAGAACTTCTAGAATGTTCTAGAATATTCGACAGCGTTATTATCAGCTATCCGCTGATTGGCTGTTGCTCGAACGTTTGGTTGGAGCCTGCGCCTGTGACGTCACGAGTAGCATAAAGGGAGACGTGATCCAGAGATCGAGAGCATCCTCGGCCAGGGGGCCGAACAGGTTGGACCTGTACTAGCTACTATCAGCGCAACAGACCATCCGCATATTACTTCGCTTTCTGTCCGTATCTAGCAGTTACCCAATCCACCGCACTAAAATAATTTTTTAACTCCCTACTTGCGGG
The DNA here is from genome assembly GCA_034401795.1 of Chaetoderma sp. LZ-2023a. Lineage (NCBI taxonomy): Eukaryota > Metazoa > Mollusca > Caudofoveata > Chaetodermatida > Chaetodermatidae > Chaetoderma > Chaetoderma sp. LZ-2023a. The sequence goes on from CM067374.1 coordinate 19,941,642, forward strand.
AGCAATTTGGAACTTTCTATTATTGTTCACGAGTAATAAGATCTACTTCGGAACACGAACTTGCGGTGAGGCCTTTACGGCCTGAATATGTGATTCTACAGATGTAGAGGCAGCGATGTTCTTTGGTGGATGACTCGCCGGATCTGCCGGCCACGCCAAAAAGTGGTATTTCAACCGTCCCGCACTGATGTCGTGCAGGTTCTTCTAACTTTCGACCGCAGCAAGTAAACCTTGCCCGGTGCGTCTTTAGAGCTGGCTGACGTACCCAGCACCGTTAAGCTTTGTTTTGTATCGTCATCAGCATTTAACAACCTCCGCTTGTGATCGGGTTGTTATCAACTTCCATCCATGCCATCGGTGTATGGGAACTTTCTTCACAGCAGTAATGTTATTGTATCTCTTGCTGACTACTCATTAGACATTCCATTGTGCTTACAGTCCTGGGCGATGTGCTCCCGCCATGAACTTCTTGCGGGAATCCTGTTTGCGGGAACCAACCTGCAGGAACTTTCCAGCTTCAAGAGAATGCATCAACTCACGTCAACTAAAGGATGACGTATCAATTTCAGTAACACGATAGTCTAACTTAAGAATGGCTACCGAGTATTCAAGTAACTGTACTTAACATTTTAATTATTCCGCTAAATGTACTTTTCTAATTATATTGTGTCCGTAAAAACGGTCCCCGATGACTAAAAGGTACCGTAACGGTCTTAGGACCGCTAGTTATAATTTCTGTATATGTTTATAGTCATTCTTATTTTCTGTAAGGTGTTTTCACTAACCGCACCGTAGTAGGTTCGTTAACCTGTACTAAGATATATAATTCCGATCATTTAATACTGTATTGATGTTCTGTGTTCTGGTTAGTTTATATATATATATATATACATATATATATATATATATATATATATATATATATATATATATATATATATATATATATATATATATATATATATATATATATATGGCCAGTAGCCATCAGTTCATATGTTTTGTTTATTTATAGAAAATATAGGACTGCAGTGCACGTAGGAAACACTATACAGCAGCACTTTCTCCCGCCACCAACAATTTTTCACTGAGGTCGCTGTCCATGCTATAACTCTGTTTAGACTCTGCTACCGACTACACCTTTTCTATTCAGCTCGATAGGATAGGTTTAATATGATTAGAGACACTTTCTTCTTAAGAAATCTGTAGTATACTCTTCTCTTCCGGTAGTGCGATAATCTATCCCCGCACTCCGGTAAGACTCATAACTAAGATTTTGTTCATGAGGATAATACTCCTCACCCAAACTAGCACTAGGAGTAGAGCCCGCGTGAGGCACATGACTTTTCATCCGAGATAATCTTCTTCCTTTCAGCTTAGAGGTATAATAACTTATATTAAGTTAATTAGTTAAGTCTCGTGTACGGGAGCCTCCCTTGCGGGGATACCTCTGCGGACCTACGAGTCTGTGTGGTACCTCCGGGAGCCCCATGTTTAAAAGTTCATCTGGCTGTCTTTATGTCTTGCTATGGACAGGCATACTGGTGACACAAATTCTTGGGATGAGACAGTTGTATTTAATGTCCGCGACAATGGCCGCACGGCCCCACCGGAACGATTGAGTTCCCCCGGCCTTAGGAGCCGGATTTTGTTACCCGCAGGGCAGTCTCATAAGGATCCGTCACCCCAAGTCCGGATGCTAACCAGCATCATCATTCGTCGTGCACTTGCGGTGCGGCGAGTCGACATGATATACCGGAACGGCCCAACACTACCCTGCGAGCTACACTATGTTCTCTGCTGCTGTAGTTTCGGGTCTTTTTTCACTGGTTCTCTGTCGTGTTTCCGCCTTGTGGCATTTACAACCCGTCCTCCTCTTATCTTCCAGTCTGCAGTCTCATCTCTTTTGGCAGACTACGGGGGGGGGGGGGGGGGTGGGGGAGGGGGTAATATTACATAGTACACCAGTTTAATGTGTCCAATTTTGCGTTCGTCTCTAGGATATCCTTATATAATTTTTGGACTAAGCTTTCATCATGTGCAATCCTCTCCTCTATTACTTGACTATCGATCTCTGGGATATTGAAGACTGCAATGTTTTTCCTCCTGATTTTCCTTTCTTTAAGCTCATGAGCAGTCTGTCTTGTCACCTCTGATAGATTAAAGTTTTATGCACAAGAACCTTTCAACTCTTCATTTATCTTTGTCTGCTCTGTCCTAAATGTATTCATATCTGTTCCGACTTTGTCAACATCTGACTCCACTGCCTTGAGTCTGTCGTCTAGTTCATTTCTGAGTGCCTCCATATAAACTTTACACTTCTTCTATCAGCTTATCTGATTTGACAGCACTTACCGCAGATTCGTTGCAATCAACACAATACCTGTGGATGAGTAAAACATCGCTTGATAGTACTCCATATTCCTCGTTTGGCAGGCATGTGCACCCTAAGCAGAACCACTTTTCGCACCTCTCGCACTCTATAAGTTTATTTCCTTCTTGGATAAATACCTGACAGCATTTCTTGTACTCTAAGGAGTGGTCTGAATTTCGGGAACTGGTCCACATTTCTTTGTTATTTCTTGTGCTTGATGCACTTCCCGATCGATCTACCACCATCCGGCTTTCTGCAGCGTGGGCGTGTCCGGCTTAAGAGGCATCACCTATTTGGAAAGATTTTCCTTTTTGTGCACCAAATATCTAAGATATATTATCAGAAGGAGCTGGTGAGAATTTCACAAGCAGCTCAGTAGATAGGGTTCTTGAGATTGGTTACTTGTTATACATTGTGGCTACATGGAAGTGGTTTTAATATATACAATAATAAGAGAATCGTAGGTTTAAACTCACGGTTTGTCTTTGTATTTGTGCGTACTTTGCTTGGTCAACAACTACATGATTTCGTTAACCTCTTCCTGATCTACCAAGGTCTAGAATATCAGGATCCTCTTGCTGGTTGTAACACCCGTGCTGTATATCGTGGACTATGTACTAGATACTCTAGGCAATACCAACTGTGACACAAGCATGGACTCCGTCCTTAAGTAAGCCTAAGTTAATTGAAAGCCTTGCTTGCTTGTCCTGGCATTTGCGACTTATTGTCAGAAACTGGTCGAGTCTAACTGGTTTAAGCTGTAGGCTGGAACGGTTTAGCTGATCTATCTCCTTATTGAACTTAGTCACTTGCTTCGCAATAGCGTTGTCATCTGCGTGGAAGGCTTCTGGGTTACTGCGGCCATTTTGCTGATTCCAGTTTACTATGGAAATTGGTGGGATTTCGATAATCTTTAGGGTTGCTAGCCCTCGGAACCGATTTACTTTTACAGTTGCTCGATTTATTTCATCTAGGGTAGCTTCATTGCTGTGGTTCTTCTTATGCAAGTAGACGGATTTCCCTCTTTTGGTAGTGATATCACAAGTTCCAGCCCACAAGCAAAGAGAAATGTGTTTGTGTCTTCTTATCGCAGAACCGATTCGCTCAACTATACCATGCATTGCATAGGTTGAATCCTTTACTATCAGATACTAGGATTGGTGTACTATGCTTTACACCATGCAGTTTTACTGTGCTTTCAAATCGTTTGATAAATTTGTTAAGTTTATTATAACTCATTTGTAGAATTTTAATTGCACAGTAGATAATTTCACATACACAGTCTTGGATTTAGACAATCTGTATCATGCAAAAATACATTTGTTTATCCCGCCACATATAGGTTGTCAGGCAACACAATCCCATTATACAACACCAAATGTTACGAAAACTGGTTACATAGTTACTATCGTTGCCTTTGTCGCTATTTATACAGTTTTATATTATTTCTCTTCATAAATTGCATCAACTAATAAAACTAACAATATATAATGGTATGATTTGGACAATTATGGTGAAATCAGTAGGTGTTTTAATGCTGCTAAATTTCCGATCTCGTCTTGGTTCTTTTTGGTCGTATTTAGATCTATGCTTCAAATTCAGCCTAAATAGATCAAGGATTACCACATCCATTAAAACATTGAAGCGAATTCGTCATTCTAATTCAATCTTCAGCCAACATCCCACAATTCATTGCGCTTACTACGTACTGCTTAACGTTAACCGGAACACGGTTCCTGGATACACGTTCCGGTTAAAGCTAAACTAGTAAGCGCAATGCATTGTGGGATCTTGACTGTAAAACGAATAAGTTCTAAAATTCTCTGGGCGCCGCGCCGCCACTTTGAAATGTATGAACCATTAACAAGGAGCCGGTCAAATCTCTGTTCGAGGTTCCAGTGATGCCGTCAGTTAGGCACATGAGAAACAGTCAGAATTCACTGTCACGAAAACGCACCCCTAGTATCACCACTTCAAACTCTGTAGTTGTCCTCCACACTTCCCACCCCCAGGACACCCCCACAACACGCCAAACATGAGTATTTGCGGACGTTTCCAGAACTTCAGATATTCGCTGAACCTGAGCGTCGTCTATGTCTTACATCAGGCTGTCTGCTTGCACGACTATATAGCCTAATATAGAACAAGCGGCTCAAGGGGCCTGCATCGCTCACCTGGAACATAGGCATATGGATCTAAAAAGATACGGCCTTCCATATTTAGTTTAAATCGATTCAGCGGTTCTCGAGAATACATTTTAGATTTCCCATTGTTCTACTATGGGATTTTCGACAGGAAAACTCAACCCATCCGACAGTTTTGAGAGTGGCAAATTTGAGATCACCATATCAAAAAAATTAAACAAGACCAGTTTCGGCTTCAAAATCCATCAAATAAAAAGTCTCAATATGGCGGCCAAAATGCTGAATTCTGTTTGGTAGATGGCTACCAGGATTTTAACGTACTAATCTCCCTTGAACAAACTTGAATGGCCGTTAGTCCAGAATCATATCTCCCAAATTTCCATTCAGCGGTTTGGGAGAAAACGTTTTCGTGAAAATTAGGTTATTTAGCCAATCAAATTCGCTAGAACAAACTTGGTTTAGCAGTTGCCCTAGATGATGTTTTATGAGTTTTGAATCAATTCCTCCAAGCGTTTTCGGAGAAGATTTTTAAAGACGTTTCTAAACAAATCGGCCAAAAGCCAAAATGTCCACTGGCCATTTGGCCGATTGGCTTTCCCTGAACACAATAGGATCCATACGGCCCGAGGATGCTTCCTACCAGATTTGGGTAAAATCAGTGCAGTCTATCGCAAGAAAACATTAAAAAAATTCCTATTGCTTTACTATGGAAGTATTTTGGCGGGAAGAAATGCAAGATGGCCACCAAACCGTTTATCCCACAGCTTCGAAAGTACCAAATTTGAAATCGGCATACCCAAAACTTATAAAACTAATTGCGCCTTCAAGATCTATCCAAAAATATTCCAATTCCAATATGGCTACCAAGACTCTGATTGGTCCATGGCGGTCATGTTCTTTAACGTAGGAGAGACTGGGGCACAGTGGGTCATGGGAAACAGTGGGCCATTTCAATTTTCTAACAAAGGCATCATGGGATTTTGTCAATGACATCATCAAATGTGTAGTAATTCCCATACACGGTGCTGTAAATGTAGGCGGAAGAAATGGGAAGTTAGAGATTTATGTTTAAAAATTGTTTTCGAAGTAGCAACGTAAATTTTGGTAAGTTAAACAAAATGTTCTTGTACTATAACATGGTGAGGTCTTATATTTCTAACTGGATAATTTGAAACTATAGTATATTAACTCAAAATAGCCGGGTCAACAAGAGCCAGTTAAAATGGCGGATTACAGGACAGTCACCTATCAATTTAAAACACGTGTTCGGGGCACAGTGGGCCGGCCTGGTAAGGTTAGAGTGGGCCGGCCTGGTAAGGTTAGAGTGGGACGGTTGGGGCGCAGTGGGCCGGCCTGGTAAGGTTAGAGTGGGCCGGCCTGGTAAGGTTAGAGTGGGACGGTCGGGGCGCAGTGGGCCGGCCTGGTAAGGTTAGAGTGGGACGATCGGGGCGCAGTGGGTCAGCCTGGCGTGGTTAGAGTGGCTGAGCGGGCCGTGGCTCACTGTGTCTCATCTTATTAAGCACGGTTTGTACTGCTTATGGAAGTCCTGGAGAGTCAATGAGTCATGAAATCTGAAAGTTTGAAATATATGACTAAAGTTCCTGGAAAAGCAGCGTTTTTTCTCTCACAGGTTATGAAAAAGTCATGTAAAATTAAGCCATTGAAACCTGCCTTAGGCAGCAACAGCTCCTGGTCAAATTAGTTTCAAATTATTCAACAGATCATTTAGTAAATTATTACTGATAAGAACCGTGAAGTAGGCCTGCTCTATGTTGGTGAGGTTTAGGACACACAAATTGTTGTTGATGAGACCGAATATGCAGATAAATCCATACGACCGGTATCTAAAGATTCATACTTGTTCACATTCCATTTACTAGATGATATGTATCTGATGTAGAACACAAAGACATCTTCACTGTCTTACCTGGTCCAACAGAGGAAAGTGTGCTTTATCTTGCATACATGGTGGATCCGTTATCTTGCATATATGGTGGATCCGTTATCTTGCATACATGGTGGATCCGTTATCTTGCATATATGGTGGATCCGTTATCTTGCATACATGGTGGATCTTTCTCCATTTCATAACACATTATCTTGGAGCAAATCATCTTTTCTATTGTTTCTTTGAAGATAACATATTTGCATAGTTACCATATTCTGATGTTCTTGTTGGTGCCAGTCAAAAATATTCAACAGCATGTTTCTTAAATAGCAAAACATACAATTCGTACAACGTGTCTGACTATTAAGGGCTCGGTTACCGAGCCAGTCATTCTAGTGGTAAATTATATTCAAAAATACTCTTCTATAAGCCTTTCAAATAGACATGTCTAAAGACCACTGCAGAGTTGTTTTTTGGTCAGTTTGACCATTAAAGGGTTAAGTTGACACAAGAGGCGTTAAACACATTTTTCTATATATTCATCAAATGACCCATTGTGCCCCTTGAGATGGACCACACTGCCCCAGACCACACTTCCCGGCCTAGGGAACAGTGGGCCACGATAACTATTCTGAGCACGTATTACAATAGAATGATTGACGAACAGACGACGGACTGTTACGGACAGTCGCCACGGCATAAGCTCACCTGGCCTGAAAAAGGCCGGATGAGATAACGAGAGGCTCAGATATTGCAGATCCTCCCTCGTCTTCCCCTGTTTTTGTCACATTGTAAACAATATTTGGATTTGCGTGGATGTTTTCGGATTTTCCGGATTATTCGCATTTCAACTAAAGTGGAATCCTAGTTTACGGCCACGTCCCTTCTTGTTTTAAATTCTGAGCCAAATCGGTCCAGTTATTTCCGAGATAGCCATAGATCCAGAATTTGATTTGATCCCGATCCGGTTTTTTTTATTCGGATCACGACCGAAGTCTGGAAACATAAGAACCCAAGTTATGTTACAATTTGAGCCAGATCCGTAGTGTTTTTTAGATACATCCACGGACACACCATCGTCCTAGTGTAGCGGAGCTACGGGAGTGGGCGTCTGTTAATGCGATGCGGACACACGCGGCAACGTGAGTGGGCGTATATTAGTATGTTGCGGACACACACGGCTATGCGAGTTGGCGTATGTTAGTACGACGGGGACACGCGGATATATGAGTGGGCGCGTGCTAGTATGATGCGGACACACGACAAAGGGAGTGGGCGTATATTAATACGATGCGGACACACACTGCTACGTGAGTTGGCGTATGTTAGTATGGTGCGGACACACACGGCTATGTATGTTGGCGTGAGTTAGTATGATGCGGCCATACACGGCTATGTAAGTTGGCATGTTTCTTAAACGTGTCGGACTATTAAGGTTAAAGACGGGCTTAATAGAATCAGTCATGACGTCATGATTATGACGGATCACGATCACATGTTCGCATGCACATAGAGTAGACCCGAGTACAATACCATGAATACCATCTTCGACAACCCTCCCCTCTAAAGAAGAGAGAATTCCGTTATCTACGAAGGGAGATAATCATTGATAGTCTATATTAAAGTTGAAAGAGTCATAAACCTTGACAATTTTCCCATCGCATGTATTATGTGGATAATACTAACAGGATTGGTGTATGGATGCATTTGTGCGTGAAACGAGGACATTATGATGTGAAAGCGGTACGCTTGTTCACTAACTATAAGCTTGGACGCGTGCCTAAACCATATACCATTAACAATTATCTACCACTTCATCCTGAATTCACCTTATAAAACTTTATGTCCTGGCAGGGAAATATGAATGGGAGGCGTATTGCTAGAAATCAACTGACTGAAAATCGTTGTTGCCTTATAGGTAGGCCTATCAACATCTCTCAAACAAATAGTCTTCAAAATCAGAATGTCGCGCTAATGTCATTATCTCCGGGCGTGGCGAGAATGCGCTAAACCCTGACATCTCTCAAATTACAGTCTCATCTTCAAAGCATCCACGCTGGGACAGAACTGCGCAGCGGAATATTATGAAAGTTATGTGAACGGAAGCTGGTGCGGATTTAAGTCAGATTACTTGTAAAATATTAAAAATAACGTTTCATAAATTGTAAACCTATTTATAGTATTATATGGTCTGTATGATGGCAAGAGCGGATCAATTTTGAACAATTTGCCATGTTAGCAGGTCTGGACAAAAGCTGTATTTATTTAGCGTGTTGTGCCACGTCTTGTATTATAATAATAATAATAATACTACACGCACACTAAATGCCACGGTCACGACTCACATATTGCAGCCCCATTATCTTTAAAGTAAGTACATAAACAAGATAATAAATATACCGAAATATTTACGAGAATAGAGCGTTATTGGCAAACTCATGGCAGTTCTGCGCCAATTGTCTGCAGCCGTGTCTGGACAGGATATCAGGAGAGATGCCAAGTTTGACACCATTCCCAATTATTGAAAGCTGTTCTTAAACACAGACAGTATTTACCATGCATATGCATTCAGTATTAACTAGCTCATTGAAGGCGTCAGCACGATCGAAGTTTGAACATGTTTCTACAGATCGGAATGGATTATTCTTCTTCAGGGGTTTTTTTATCCGATACTGTCTATGTGATTATAGAATAGATTATCTGTAAGCCACGTACAACTCTGAATGCAATCTTCTTTTCGGTCTGAGCATACGTAATTAATTGTTACTGTTAGGTGAAGAATTACACGGCAGTTATGTTCAACATTTAAGCCTACATTACCAATGGCATACATTTAATATGCAGAACTATAATTATTCTCATGAATATTCTGAAATTGATCTGACGCAGTGACGCTAGCATATATATGAGGGAGAGAGTAGGCCTATGCACCGCCTGCCCATGCGGTCATTTCAGAGTATTTAAACTGAAAATTTATTGACAAACACCTTGTTTGAGTTGATATTGTACCTGACTTGATATTGTACCTGGCTTGATATTACACCTGACAATCACATGGGGCATGCCTTCCCTTTTACTTAACCCTTTCAACGATGAATTTCCCATATATCATTTTCATAGACACTGATGCCGGAAAACTATTGAATATTTTTAAATTAATTTGACTGAAAGCCATTGCTGCCTTTGCAACAGCTTCCAGTCAAATTAATTTCAAAATATTTAACACAATGTCAGTTATATATCGTAAAGGATATACTTTTTCAGGGATTTGTCGTTGAAAGGGTTAAAGGTGTATGTATTTGATGCTCAAGTTAATAGATGGCTGTCGTAATGAACAGGAGCGGGAGCAGGGTGCGGTGTAGTGGTGAGGTGGGTGGTGGTGGTGGTGCGGGTGGTGGGTTTGGTTGGATGGTTTGGGGGTGGTGGTGGTGTTGCTGGGGTGGAGGGTTGTGGTTGTGGTGGTCGGGGTGGGGTAGGACAGGGTTGGCTGATTTAAATCAACTTGATCTAAATCACCGATTTAAATCGGGATTTAAAGCAATTGATTTTTTTTTTAAAGTCATTGATTTAAATCATCTTTGTTAAAAATAGTTTTAATCAGGTCTTTAAATCCCAAGACCACATTAAATTCAATAAAAGTATTTTCAAAACATTTTGGGCATTACGCCATTGCAAACAGCGTGTTTGCATCTTGTTCTATCACTATAGTGAAAACAATGCAATGATAACTTTTGAAAGAAATCATTCATATAAATCAACTTTAAAAATGCACAAAATTTTAATAAGGCTTTTAAAGTTCAAAACCACATTCAATAGAATTATTTACTAAACACTTATATGTAACTTCCATCATAATGGCATTACACATTTTCTGCTGTGTTATCAATATAATGGTTGTGATGTCAATACAATGAGATTCTTTTCAAACTCATTGATTTAAATCAACCTTTTCAAATTAAATTGTATTAATTATTTTTAATGAGACTTTTAATGTTCTAGACCATATTAATTTCAGTAAAATAATTGACAACATTGCAAAGAACATAGTCTTATCAATTCAAAGCATATGGACTAAGCCTTCATAAAATGCTTTTAAGCTTCACAAGTTCGTTGTCATTCAAGAAATTAGTCTTTGTTAGCTTTGATATAGCATTTAATCAAGGGATTAAATTTTAACAGAAGCCATATTTGAAAGCTTTCTCAATCGTTAAAAGTTTTTGCCCTTTTCTTAAATATGCTGACTGGAACTGTCTGTCCTCAGTAGACCAGTGCTACTAAGAGTGATAATATACACTTATTGACAAGCTTGAGTTAGCTTACACGTAACTTTATTTTGAACATCTACACTCACACTTTCCAGATCGTGAACAATTTCAGAAAGCTTCCCATATCTTACATCACTGACAATTTTCCAGTCTATATGAATCTCCAATCTAGATTTTATTTCCATTCCTCAATGGAAAATTATGCTAATGATGGTTCACGTTTCATGCTAATAATATCAGCTGTTGGACTTGACAGCTAGAATATGTAGACTTGTCATCATACATGTCTGCATTAGCTGCTGAACTAAGCTGATTAAATATATTGGTCATTGGCAATCATGCAAATTACATACTTAATTTGCTGTATAGTCTGTAAGCTGAAAAGAAACACCTGCCACGTGGCCAACAATTGGCTGTTTTAATAACATTACGAGGTTCTGTAACAATAAGACTATAAGCTATTATTGAGACCATTCCATTAATATATCTAGCCATATCATGGCTGTTTTAAAAGTTAAATACATTGATATGCATCACCTATGGCTAAACTCAGTTTATAATAAATAGACATGTGTTGGATCATTTAAATTCAGACAAGTTTCAAGCAAAACATGTGCTGCAAAATATATAGCTGTAAGTACAGAGCTATTGTAATAATGCGATAAGAACGAGAAGGAAGATCTTGATGAATAATCCAAAATACATACTGGTTCCTAAGAATTGACTTTAATGAAATAACACTACTTAGCTTTGGTTGAATGATTGAAAACTTTAGAAATTCATTAATACGATGTCTGTCAAAATTGGTCTTGATATGAAATTCCATTCCATTTTGAAGACTGTATGTAGGTAATCATGTAACATTTTGAAGACTGTATGTAGGTAATCATGTAACATTTTGAAGACTGTACGTAGGTAATCATGTAACATTTTGAAGACTGTATGTAGGTAATCATGTAACATTTTGAAGACTGTATGTAGGTAATTATGTAACATTTTGAAGACTGTATGTAGGTAATTATGTAACATTTTGAAGACTGTATGTAGGTAATCATGTAACATTTTGAAGACTGTACGTAGGTAATCATGTAACATTTTGAAGACTGTATGTAGGTAATCATGTAACATTTTGAAGACTGTATGTAGGTAATCATGTAACATTTTGAAGACTGTATGTAGGTAATTATGTAACATTTTGAAGACTGTATGTAGGTAATTATGTAACATTTTGAAGACTGTATGTAGGTAATCATGTAACATTTTGAAGACTGTATGTAGGTAATTATGTAGTATTGCAAAGTACTTAATTCTTGTTTATGAATTATTATCTTTAAAATATGATTCTGTAGAAGAACTGTATGTAGCTTTACAAGATTGATGAAAATCAATTGGAAGTTGGAAGCGACATAGTGATAGGGGGTTAGATGTGGTAGTTACCACCGAGTGCCTATGTAGAATAGTGTTGGGGTATGGGGAGGGGTGCCAAAAGGACCAGGTTGCCCGTGGGCGCCAGACACCCTCACTACGCCACTGAGTGGTGTGATCCTTATAAAAGTCGTTTGAAATGAATATATGTCGATCAGGCTGAGGCAAACAATTTTTGACAATCGGTTTCTATGGAATAATTCTCTTATATGTTTTAATAAAGTGATAAGCATAGGTCTTTGGTTTACCTTGTAGGCAGGGCACTAATAAAGAGTTCTCTGTTAAGGACCACTGTGCATGGGCAGATTTACATGCATTTTTTTGAGAGGATACACATATAAACCGAAATTGAAATGGGGATTAAGTATAACATCCTTTAAATTGTAATTCATAATTAGGCCTACTACTTAGCTAATTAAACTTAATTGGAATGTGGGAGGCTTTCAGTGACGCCACTATGATAAACGTAGCAGCAAAGATATTCGGAAGCACTCCTTCGCAAATAGAGTGGCACCACATTGGAATTCACTGCCAACAACAATAGTCGAAGCAACCACAGTAGAAATAGTCAAGGGCAAACTAGACATCTTTTTCAAAGAAAGAATATTTGAATTCGACTGAACACAATTAATTGTGGTGTGGCTTTGGACGTTGCTGTTACACATATGCTTATACAACATATGTGAGCCGTCAATTCCCAAAGTCATAATACAATTATTACATCACAGTGGACTGATCTTGAAACAGCCTGTGCATCTACATGAACATGCACACATGAAGATAGCTACACGTGTTGTATCCAGACCAGGGTTGCCTGCCCTACCAGTTTGGCACTGAGGCAATAACAAGCCAATGGCTTATGCCTTGTAAATTGATGTTGATGTTGTTGATGTTGATGATATACACGATATTACAGTGACCTATGCATCTGTTGGTCAAATCTGATACTCATAATCTTAAAAAATCAGATTTAAATCAAATAAATCAGATTTAAATCAAATAAATCAGATTTAAATCAAATAAATTAGATTTCTTTTTATTTAAAAAAAATCAAAAAATGAATCGCCAACCCTGGATGGGGTGGGTTGGGCGTGTTGGGGGAAATAGGGGGGGGGGGGGGGGGCTGAGATAGTCCAGCTTTTTGATTTGCTCTCATAAGTCACGTGATTTCGGGGCGAGTGGGTGGGCTTAGTTAACAATATATGGAGTGCCAAAAAGGGGCGGATTCTGGTGAGCATTCTTGTTCAAACACGCCCAACAGAACCTGTCCCCTTTTGGCACTCTATATAGGCCTATGGTCAATTAAGCCCCACCCCTCGAAATGACGTGACTTGTGAGAGCTAATCAAGAAACACATCTATTCCTACCCCATGGTCAATGGTCGTGATGATAAAGACATAGGGAAAAACAGTTCTAATTACTGATGTTTTGGATTTTAAAAATGTTCGTTGTCTTTTTTTCTAAGATATAAAATGCATTCTAAAAATACCTATTTTCGTTGTTTCATCTTCTTCCCAAAACTGTAAATCGGTTTCGTAAGTTGATGGGGATAAAGTATGTCTTTCTGGATTTACACGTCCCACTACCAATAGTAGAATAAAATCAATTACTACCTACACTAATACACAGAGTCGTTCACTCTAGCACGCTCTGTGGCAGAATAAGAAGTTATTGGCTTGACTGACGTCTATCGAGGTCCCATTCATGCCACATATATGCTGGGTTTCTATTTCAGTCTATTATTGGTAACTTCCCCAGTTTTTACACTGGGACCCATTTATACTCTTGTGTGGACAGAGGCGACGAATGAGGAGTGAATGCAAGTTCCTATTTCCACCGAATGCTCGTCAGCCACCTGATCACCTGAGAGTTGAGTGGGATTTTAACTCTGCTTGGACGATTACCAGTCGAGCACGCAAACAACACAGCCAATCGCCTCCCCCCCCCCACCCCGCAAATGAGCAGGAGAAAACTAGAGAGCCCACTATTTATATCACCCTCACCTGTCAATCAAAAATATCCTATTATCGATAACCCCAATTTAAGCCCAGTAGCAATTGATGCACAATCTGATTGACTGAGCATTAGATGCACATAAATTATTGATTACACATGTAGCGATAGACACACATAAATTATCGATTACCTCTGTAGCGATGTACTGAACCAATCTGATTGGCTGAGTGAAAGATGCACATAAATCATTGATTACCTCTGTAGCGAGTCATGCATAAATTATTGATTAACCCTGTAGTGACGGACGCACAATCTGATTGTCTGAGCAATAAATCTGCATAAATTACCGATTAGCCCTGTAGTGATAGACGCATATAACTTATAGCCACCTGTTGACAACATTGATTATTGTCCAAGTAGCCACTTTTGGCCATATGCAAACTAATAATTCCATGGAATTGCTGTTGATGTGGCATTGCATACAACTTCTGTTGCAATCAAGTCAGAGTGCATGAGTTAACACAGTCATGAGCAGAGAATGCTATAGTATATCCTGGTACAGTCTGCTTAAATGTTTTGAGTAATCTATCTATTGCAGACTTATCATGGAGAATCCAGCAAGACTGGTCACACATCTCTAGACTTGTCTTGAAGAATCAAACTGAGACAGAAAGACCCTCCGAATGGACAGCCAAATCATGAGTTGGATGGAATATATTTCATGCTAATGACATGTATGTATGATTACTGTATTCTGCAGTTGTAGTAATACAAACATCCTATAGCTGCAATCAGTCCTTCTTCACTTTTGCCCACTATGTCTTGTCCTCAGCCAAAATCTTTAGCTTCCCCAGGTCCATTCTTGTTTTGAGTGTACCGAGTCCTGCTTTTCTAGGTCACCTCGTAGCACGTTTAACAAGATTATGCAATGACATCCTTTACCCACCTTTATATTTGCTGGCTCCTAGTAGGGCGAATTCCAAGACTGTGCTCGTGTATCTTCTGGCATCCTTAGCACATGGTCAAACATGGACCATTTTTACGAGGCAAATTTTACAGACGGCAGCGATGTATTACAGATCTGGTGCATAGGTGTTTGCAGACATCAAGTCTAGTGCTGCCCAGCTGTTACAGCTATACAGCATCAAGGATACACAGTTTGCAATGCATAAACATAGTCAAGGACATCTTTGATCTATGAATCCACAGCTTCCAGGAATGGAAAGCTATGCTCCCCATGATGCAGCATGCAGCAATACTACAAAGCACTGAGCCCAGGACTTTACTTTTGAACTCATTCATATTCACAAATTTTAGATTGATTGTAGGCAGCTATTGGGAGATTCTTTGCCTCGTCTATGAAGTCTCCCAACTCCAGTGGCATACACAGGATTGGCACTGGTGGTTTGGTCTTGTGGAAAGAAACAAGGAAACAGTTGAAAAGCATCGGCGATAGATCATCTCCTTGTGTCAAACTCTGCAGACTTCACTGACTTGATTCATACTCTCACCTTGGTGTCTGTAAGTAAGTAGTCTGACTAGTTACAGCTTCATTGCAACTGGCATGACGTAGTACATTTTGCATCTTTGAGCGCTTATTTGTGTCGAAGGCACGTGACATATCAATGTCCATTTTGTGGAAATCGCAGTGTTTGGACATGACTACTGACACAAGCATGTGTTGAGCCCATATAATATCTGTGCAGCTGCGTCCACATTTAAAGCCACTTTGACATGATCCGAGGAATCTTATCGCTGATGCGGAATAGAGTAAAATTGGATAGGATTTTCCGTATGCTGTTGAGAAGCATAATGGGCCATAGAATGGCTAGGGGGCAGGTTGCTTCTTGGGCCTGGATAGCGCGATAAGGGGCCTTGGCCTACAGCATTGATAGGAAGGTGGTGCATAAAAGTTGAATTAATTAGGTGCGTGATCAGTTTTGAGATAATGTCACTTGCTTATTTGAACAGTTCATTGCTCATGCCATCAGGTCCAGACGCACTGCCATTTTTCAGGGCCTTGAGTGCCTTCTCAACTTCTGCTGTTTGAATTGGTGTCAGTAATGGCCTGGGGGTCTCCTGAGAATGGGTGCAAGGGCTCATCATCGCGGTCAGTGAACTGTTCCTTGAACCATTCTCGAATCGCCTCACCTTTGCCCTGGTCAGTCACGATAAAGTGTCCTTCAGAGTTGTGTACAGTGACTGGTGGTGTGTAGTCAGTAACTCTCCAGACTCAGGCTGCCTGAAACATTTTCGTGACAGTCAATGATATGCCAAGGTACAAATACTTTCATATTTAGGGCCGAGGTTCATGATACAGATTCCCGAACTATGAACTGGTTCACAAACCTTTCTAATATGCTACTATATGCGGGAAATTACTCCTAACAGAAAGTAACATTTAAATCCAGGTGGCTTTACTGGCTAAATGGTAGAAAAACACAAATAACAAGCTCTGACAACAAATGTTGGAAAATAATATAAGATTCATAGCCAGCTAAGTTCCATTCATGGTCATATCCGTAAATCACACTTAGAGGACATTCAGAGATTGCTCGACTATTAGCCCTTTCATCCGACAAATCCCTTTTTATGCTATAAAACTTACTCTGTTGAATATTTTGGAATTAATTTGACAACAGCTCCTCATCAAATTAATTTTAGAATATTCAACAGATTTCCTGGATGGTTTTCCTAAAATTAGATATGGGAATTCATCAGTGAAAGGGTTAGCTGATGTATGGTTCACGAACCACAAGAATCCCATGCAAGCGAACCGAACCATGGTTCGTCTTCCCCTGGTTTGCGATTTTCCGAACCAACAAATGTTCTTTACAGCCCTATTTATATTAGTCAGTGGCTAAATTCTGAGCGTGTGTGGCAGCATTAATACAGGACCAAATACATATCAAGAAAGCATCTCACCTCATGTACACGCATGCTCACAATGGAGGGATCTGATCTGTCACTCAAGCATATGATGTCATAATCAAATATGTCACCTGTTAGCTGACGTCACATTCAAAATACCCCGAGTCCGTGACAAAGGTGGCAATTGTTTGTCACGAACATGTCGAAATTGTGTTTCTTTAGTGAACTTACAATTTACTAAACATTGTTAAATATTTTGAAATGAAACTAATTTGACTGGGAACTGTTACTGCCATATGCAGCAACTGCTCCCAGTCAAATTGGGTTCATTTCAAAATATTCAACAACTTACCTGTATAGTTACCTTGAAATTTAGTTTCTTGGAAATCGGGTTTCAGTTTCAAATCGATTCCAACACACGTACAAGGTTGTCAGAGCTTGGCTAGAAAAGGGCAGGGCATAACTAGAGATGAATCACTCTAATAGGATATGAAAGAAGAACACGTGAGCTTTACGCATGTCATGTTATGATATCTTATTTATTCTCTGCTTAGTAACATAGACACTAATTTCAATGCGCAAAAAATCCTGACTTGCCGAATATTTTGAAAACAATTTGACTGAAAGTTGTTGGTGGCTAAGCCACCAACAACTTTCAGTCAAATTGTTTTCAAAATATTTAATACGTCCAGCGATATAATCCTTGGAACGTTGTCTGCAAAACCTCAACAGTCAGACAGTTAAGAATAAATCAACATTCTACATAGTTACATAACGCGCATCTCGATGTATCAAGAAACAGACCAAGATAAACATATGTTACCATTTTACCACTGAACTGTCAACTCTTTTATGATGTTCACACTCACAATCATCACATACATCAAATCACTCAATATTAATGGGTATTTTTGTATTATTTAATGATTATTGTTAATTATAATTATTATCAAATCATTATAGTGTTATACGTTTTAACAGAGATAACTGACAACGCATCATGAACTGACTGCTCTGTTCTCACAGAAAATGTACATCACAAACCTATGTTCATAATGAGCAGTTATGCAGCCTGTCTGTCTTGTTACAAAGCTGTTGCGACGTCATTCATCCTGGTTCTCAAGTGAAAGACATCCAGTGCTCTGCACTAATATTATGATTTTCATGGATAAGTCATGTGATATTATAGTGAACAAAACAAATGTCTAACATTATAAGAAATATAACGGCCTCATTAACACTAACTAATATAGATAAAAAACCTGACAGATTGTTTATGATGTCAGCAATATTCTGTTGAATATTTTGAAACCAATTTGACTGGGAGGTGTTGAGCACTGCCTGCCTAAGCCAACAACAGCTCCCAGTCAAATTAGTTTTAAAAAATTCAAAAACTTTCCTGTATAGTTGGTAGTCTTGAAATTGAGATGCTGAAATTTCACAGTTTAACGCGTTAAGATCCCCTTACAGACATAGAGCAGCGGCAACGTGATAGTTTGTTGAATATTTTGTCATTCCAGTGGTAAATTTTCAAAAATAGTTTTCTCTTGGCCTGAAAATTCACATTCCCCAAGACCATTACAGAGGCCGGCTTTGGCCGGCTTCATCGTGAAAGGGTTAATTGTCAAGAAAATGAAAACTTGATTGGTCAATATCCATTTGCCGGTGAAGAGAAGACTATTTTTGAAAATTCACTACTGGAATAACTGGCTCAGCAAAAATGGCCTTCTTTTGGACTACAAATGAAAATGTATTTCTGACCACTGCATAGGTAAATTTTGGCCGGCTTTCCCATTAAAGGTATAATGTGTTTCTCGACATAATAAGAAATAAGTCCTGTCAAGATGCGAGAGCATCACAGTGCGTGTTTAAGTCAGTCATACGCTATAACCCTCACAGTGAAGCATTTCTTCATACAATATCTGATTGGCAGGGGTAGAACCCAAATAGTAACTGTCACTAACATCATTCATCATCTTATCATTCACAATGATACGTCGGGACAGAGGACTGACGTAATATAGTGAATGCTTCGGGACAGAGGACTGACATAATATAGTGAATGCTTCAAAGCCTAACCCTTTAATGGTCAAAACCGGTCTCTGCTATGGTCTTGTGGAATGTCCATTCACAGGTTGAGAAAACAATTTTTGAAAATTTACCACTGGAATGACTGGCTCGATAACCGACCTATAAATAGACATCCAATAAGAAATTATATACATTTTCTTGAGCAAATTTGACCAATAAATGGTTACTACATAAGCATTATGAACAAACATCACACAAGAGCAAATCAGAGATTAGACACTCGACAGGACATTTGTGTCACATTGTACATTTTTCCAGATTTTTTAGATCTCTTGAATTTTGGCTGATGATTAAACATTGTGTTAGTATTTGAGCCAAGTACAATCTATCGTTATTTTAAAATTTGATCCTAGTTTTTCAGATACACCTACAGACAGCGCAGAGGCATGTATGCGCGCAATGACAGACAAGAATGCAACACTGTCTTCTCCTTACGGGGCGAGGCTAAGAAACTGATCATATTTCAACACATTCTTAGCAAAAAATACTGCCGATTATTTTGAGATCAATTTAACTGAAAGTTGTTGCTGCCATAGCCAGCAACAATATACAGTCAAATTGGTCTAACATTGGTATGTTTCATATGTATCTGGCTAAAGCTACACAGGTTGATAGACAGCATGAACATTATTACAATATCGGAAGCGACTATTTTTATATCCGGGACAACTCTGTCAAGATTAAAATCTTTCAAAAGAGAAAATTAAAAACATCTCAGGATTATTACCGTCATAAATATTATTAGATAATTATTTAAATTAATTAATTGCACAACTTCATCAGAGATCTTGGCTACCATCAGAGAAAGAAGATTTATATGGGAATGAAAACAACAATACGAAAAGGCTGCATGTGGCCTGTGTCGCTCTGCATGGGGCGTATGTCGCTCTTCACGGGGCCTGTGTCGCTCTGCATGGGGGCCTGTGCTGCTCACCTGGAACATCACGAGTTGATTTGTTTTAACCATTTGTCCTCTAATTTCTTGAAGAAAATTTCTATTTTCTCATAGAAAATATTCATTTGCGGATCAAGATTTTTTTTAATTTACCACTGGAATGACTGGTTCTGTTATCGAGCCAGGTTATCAAGCCAGGTTATCAAGCTAGTCAATTCAGTCTCTTGTCCTGCAAATGGACATTTTTTAATGAGAAAAATTAAATTTTATTGATCAAATTTCATCATTAACCCTATAATGACTAAAGTTTTGTTCAAAAAATCCAAATATTTGCTTATTCAATGTCCATTTGCAGGCCAAGTGAAGACTATTTTTGAAAATCTACTGAGCCAGTCAATCCAGCGGTAAATTAAAAAAATAGTCCTCACGTGACCTGCAAATGAACATTCTTCAAGACCACTGCAGAGGCCGGTTTTGGCCGGCTTCGACATGAAAGGGTTAAGGGACCAACATATTGCTGCTAAAAGCTGCTGATGCAAATAGCAATGGGTTTTAGTGGGCATCATTTTGAAAATGAACACAAGCTCCACGTAGGACAAAAATGTAATGTACTAGTTTAAGCTCACACAGCAGAGATGTACACAGAATCTGGGGGACAGAATCTGGGGGGGGGGGAAACAGAAGTAGGCGGCAGAATGTGGAACTATGGAAGTATGTTGCAGACCGAGGTAGAATGCGAACCTGCAGTAGTAACTAGGTGGCAGAAGGTGATGGTTGAGTGGCTGCTAAGTCCTCATATTCCACTGACTATGTGATATGTGAAATAGATGCTTCCATTTCTAGCTTTATAAATTGATTCCATCATGCAGAAAAAGGTGGGCATAGCTTAGCGAGAGCGAGAAATGGGCGGGGCATAGCTATAAATACATCCCTCTATTGTTTTACAAATAACTACCATGCTTTCAACAAGTAGTCACAAAGTGACATCTGTTCATCAACTTGATGAGTGACAATCTCATTATCATTATTAACAATACTGCATTACATAGATTCATAGTAATGGATAAATCCCATTTTAGCTATATCCTGCCCATTCCCAAGCTCTGCCCATGCTTTGTCCGTGTTGGGATCGCTCGAATCCTAAACTCCCTGAATCTCAAGTTCCAGAAAACTATACAGGTAAGCGTCCAGTCAAACCAGTTTCAAAATATTCAACAAAATGTTGATTAAATAGTAGGCACACAATTCGTACAACTTGACAGACTATTAAGTGTTTATGACGGACTTAGATATGCGATTCATGACATATTTGACTGTGATGTCAGCGTACCTGTGATGTAATTGATTATGACATCATATAATGAGCAGTGATGACAGGTTTGACATGTTCACGCCAGTAGTCATGTAATATGATGATATGAGTTCAATCCATCAATCAAGAATAATCTTAATTCTGAAATCGTAAGATGTGGTTATTACTATATATATATGTTGATACACATTGGTCGCAACTTTTAGAAGTGACTGAAGAGTTATAGCTATACAGTAGACCCAGATAATGTACAATGATACGACAAGAAATGTCTCACCTGTCCCCTCTTTGTCACAGTGACCATTGATCGTGTGACCTCAATGTCATCATACTCATTCCTAACATTATAGGTAACCATGTATTCCAACTTAGTTCCAATAGGATTAACCAATCCCGAAATATAAATGTAAAATGATTTGCTAAATGCAAAAGCTTAACACTAGAAAAGGAAAGGTCAAATAGCAAGATCAGAATGACCTTGAGCTTTGACCTAATGACCTCACTATCACTATGCTGGCTCCTTATGGTATAGGTAAATATGTATCCA
Organism: Chaetoderma sp. LZ-2023a; assembly: GCA_034401795.1. Classification (NCBI taxonomy): domain Eukaryota; kingdom Metazoa; phylum Mollusca; class Caudofoveata; order Chaetodermatida; family Chaetodermatidae; genus Chaetoderma; species Chaetoderma sp. LZ-2023a. The sequence continues at coordinate 19,963,410 of CM067374.1, forward strand.
AGCTAGGTTAGGATTAAGCATTCATAAAATAAAGGCAAAAACAATTGATTAAACACAGAAACTTAACATTGACGCCGCCACTATTAGAAGTGATACATATGTATCATTTCTGCTTCACAGGCAAGATAAGAATGGCAAAGGTTAATGTGAAATTGTGAAATAATATCTTATGTGATAAATAAAATCTCACTCATTGCCATTTTGCATCAAATATATCACACTTATCTAATAAGATCACATTTGGACATCGCTGAACCTTGTTCCAAATGATGTCTTACCGACCTCGTGCGATAAATGTGATATGAAATGTTAACTCTTGTGAGATCCTGTGGTTCTTGATAAACACTGTAAAACATGTAAGTACACAAATGCGGGGTACATTTCTATGAAGCATCTACAGATGATTGATTAACAGTTATGCGAGCCATGTAAGTCTGTTGATAATGTTACTAGGATTTGAAAGTTGATACACTTGAAGACTAACTTTATTATTTCATCGGACCAGTGTACCCGTCTCCAGGATCTCATGTTCCAGTGTCTTCTTTCGTTGCACCACCTCAGACGCTCCTCTTTGTGGTGTGCAGTGAGGAGAGGACGTCTGACAGGTCTCCTAGCTTTCATGCCAGCAGCATACAGTCTCCTTTTGACGGTAGACATTGACACTCTATTGCACGTTTCCCATTGCTGGCTGAGCACTCTGCTGTTGGTGAATGGAGATCTCCTAACAAGGCGTACTAGGGCTCGATCATCACGGGCAGTAGTCTTCTTCGGTCTTCCAGATCTAGGCCTGTCCTTCACCTCGTTAGTTTGCCCATGTTTTGCAATCAAACGACTGATTACAGTATGGTTAATGTTCAGCTGTCTGCCAATCTCTCTGCATGACATACCAGTGGTATGCATGCCTATGATTTGCCATTTCACATGATCACTTAACCTTCGTCTTGCCATAGCGGTTCACAATCAAGGGCTAATTCTCTCTGTACAAATAAACCACGGTCATGAACACAAAATTCCTAATCTTGTCGCCTAAATCTGTATGTAATGTTCTACACCTCAAACTGGACTTTTACATAACTGAACACGTGTGCTGTTTCCCGCCACGCACGGACATCAAGCGGCGTGAAGTCATGCATGCATGTGCATTTCGTACTTGGAATTATGTCAGCTAACGCGGGGACAAAAAGTATGGCAGCCTAGTTGTACCATCATGTTTCTACGTTCTATTGTTTTTGCTGGTGCTTAACTTTTGCACAGGTGTATATTTATAATGTTAGTCTTGACCATTTCAAAGCCAAATCCCAGAAAAGTAAATTCTTTATGATGCATAGTATATTCTGTTGAAAATTTTGAAATTAATATGACGAAGAATTTCAAAGTATTCAACAGCTTTCTTGATTGTGCCCTGAGATTGAGATACATGGAATTTATCGGTGCAAGGGCTAAAAGGTATCACCTTTTGAATCCTGTGATAAGAACGATAATACCAACCCGTATATCATTTCATGGTTCCGTTATTATCATCCTGATGATACATAACTTCTTCCCACCCTCACATGTCTATAACTCAGTACTGCAGAATCTTTAGCCTACATTATTCTGTTCCCTATATCATGAGGAGTGGTGCTCATTCAGAGGATGGAGCAGTTAAGAGTTGCAAACATAGAACACTCACAAGAAACCCCATTCTACAGGAGTCTATGGAATTCACCAAAGTTAGTGTCTAAACCATGTAATTTTTTGTAACATGCCAGATTGGTCTTCGACACACTGGACAAACTTTGCCACGTTTTTTCAGGATTTTTGCGCAGCTATAGCAGCAGACTTGATGTGATGTGTTTCCGTGGATGAGACACGCGTTCTTCGGATTTGACAGACAAATCATGCAGAGAACTTTAAACTGATCACTGGAGTGAGATCCGGTCAATGGTGCTGTGGCTCGGACACCAGATGGTCCCGCTTCATTCTCATCATTCCGTGGCTCGTCGTCTGTCTTTCCCATGTCACCATCTACCTCATCATAACCACCAAGAACAGGACCAATGTTGACTTGGAAATTTGACAGAGTTGTACGACTCTCGAGCATATTAGAGTTTAATTTATGATGAGAAGAATGTTTTTTATCAGTTAAACAAGATGTAACAGGTATGGTGTTCGACGAGTCCTTTGGAACAGGTGCATTATTATTAGCTGATGATGAGATGAAACAGGTGGCAGAAGGTGGTGTGATGGGTGATGATGCACTGATGTTATGGTGTGACGAGGATCGTTGACTGAGACGGGATCCCTGACTACCCTGACTCGAGGACAGTGTTCCAAGCCCAGAATCATACTGCAATGCACTATCATAACTAAGAATGTTTGTATTTTCCTTTTCTTCCATGGACGACAAGGGCTGTGACTCGGCAGCTCGGTCTTGTGATAAGGATATTGATGGAGCACGATGGGAGAAATGAGTCCGTCGTGATGAGGATGATTTCCGTGATTTCGGACTGGAGGCAAACTTTGGTTGTGAAGTTGGAGCTGATGAAGGTAATGATGATACTGAAGATGATGGTTTCTTAGGTCGCTCACCGGGACTAGTAGCAGCGGTGAAAACATTATTCTTATGCCTGATTGTGGCCTGGTTTTTATCTGGGAGCCATGACGACCTCAGTTTCCAGCAGCGACTACAGTAACGTTGTAGCGGGGGATTCACATTATCACATTCATCACATGTCCAGTTATCCTGAAACATACAGAAAAGCTTAGTCGCCACATTATATATTGTCTGTCATTAGATGAAACATACAGAAAAGCTTAGTCGTCACATTATATATTGCCTGTCATTAGATGAAACATACAGAAAAGCTTAGTCGTCACATTATATATTGCCTGTCATTAGATGAAACATACAGAAAAGCTTAGTCATCACATTATATATTGTCTGTCATTAGATGAAACATACAGAAAAGCTTAGTCATCACATTATATATTGCCTAACATACAGAAAAGCTTAGTCGCCACATTATATATTGTCTGTCATTAGATGAAACATACAGAAAAGCTTAGTCGTCACATTATATATTGTCTGTCATTAGATGAAACATACAGAAAAGCTTAGTCGTCACATTATATATTGCCTGTCATTAGATGAAACATACAGAAAAGCTTAGTCGTCCCATTATATATTGTCTGTCATTAGATGAAACAATGTATTGTAATTAGACAAGCCATGCAATATCAAGAGACAATTGTGTGTGCATGCATGCGTGCGTGTGTGTGCATGTGTTAGAATACAGATCAGATTTACTTAGTGACATGAGTGTTATTCTGATTATTGTACAAATGTACATTGATATTAAAGTTATAATTTTAAACGTGTGTTAATCAACTATGGCAGATCTTTGTCATTAACCCTTTAACACTCATATCAGCCAAAAACGGCTTCTGCAGTAATCTTCAGAAATGTCCATTTGCAGACCAAGAGTAGAACATTTTTGAAAATTTACCACTGGAAGGCCTGGCTCGATAACTGAGCCAGTCATTCCAGTGGTAAATCTTCAAAAACCGCCTTCTCTTGGTCAGCAAATGAACATTTTCTATGAGAAATTTGAAATTTAAAATAATAAACTTGAGGGTTAAAGTCTGGAAAGTATTCAAAAATGGAAAATCTTGCATTTCTGGAAAGTAATCGCGCATTATTCGTGAAATTTGTCAAGAAAATCAAAATATTGACTTAATGAATGTCCATTTGCAAACTAAGAGATGACAATGTTTGAAAATCTATCATTGGGATTATTGGGGCTGTTATCAAACCAGTCATACTAGTGGTAACTTTTCAAAAAAACGTCTATTCTCGGCCTGTAAATGTGCATTCCTCCAGATCAGTGCAGAGGCCTGTTCTGCCCATTAAAGGCTGAAAATGTAACATAATCGTGTTTTATCACTAAGTATTAAAATGCTCAAAGTAATTCATACAGACATTCTCATCTGTAAACACGTTTCTAAATGAATTGTCTATTTTTCAAGGGAGATAACTTCATATCTGGTGAATATGAATGGATTTAGTAACAATTCAATCATAATATATGACCTGTCAGTAGATATGCATTATGTACCAAACTTCATGTACATGTAACCTTTCTAGAGTTATTACTCTCCTGAAGCCAGACTGTGTACAGATATATATATATTTAGTACAATCGACTAACAATAGTCATATGACATAACTTTTTATAAAACAAGAGGACCAACCGGCCTGTATCGCTCACCTGGACCATAGGCATTTCAACTAGAATGCTCTTTATCCAAAAGATGGCCACCAAACCATTTATCTGACAGTTTCGAAAATTGCAAATTTGAGATCAGAATACCCAAAAACACATAAAACCAATTTCGGCCTCAAAATCCATCAAATAAAAAAAATCCAATATGGCCGCCAAACATGCTATATTTTGATTGGCCCATGGTGCCCAGGTTTTTTGATGGATCAACTTCCCTTGAACAAACTTTATGGGTCCCTTAGTCCCTAATCATATCTGCCAAATTTCGCTCCGATCGCTTCAGCGGTTCTGGAGAAGTCATTTTCGCTACAACTAGGTCAACCAAGATGACCGCCGAACCATTTGACCAATCAAGTTCCCTTGAACAAACATGGTTCAGCTCTTGCCCTAAATCATATTTCATCAGGTTCGCATCAAACCCCCCCACCCCCTCCCCCCCCCACCTTCAAGTGGTTTCGGAGATTTTTAAAGACGTTTCTAAAAAATCGGCCTCAAAATCCATCAAATAAAAAAATCCAATATGGCCGCCAAACACGACCCACGGCGGCCATGCTTTTTGATGGATCAACTTCCCCATAACAAATTTTAATGGCCCTTACGTCCTAATCATCTATGCCAAATTTCAGCCCGATCCCTAGATCCCTTGCCCTAGATCATATTTCATGAGGTTTCCACCATCCCATAAGCGGGTTCGGAGATTTTTAAAGACGTTTCCTAAAATCGGCCTAAATCCAAGATAACCACCGGCCAAATTGGCCGATCGAGTTCATTTGAACAAACTTGGATCCCTATGCCCTAAGGATGCTTCCTGCCAAATATAATTGAAATCAGCCCAGTGGTTCTTGAGAAGTCGTTTAAAGGAAAAGTTGACGGATGACGGACGGACGACGGATGGTCGCCACGGCATAAGCTCACTTGAGCTAATAATGATTTCACACACTTACTGCGACAGTGAGTTCAGAATCTGAGTCCGTGCTGGAGTCAGCATCCGCCCAGAAATCCATGTCACTATCATGACAGATTACAACAAGATCCTCCTGAAAACAGCACAGAAACGTTCTGTTATATATCCAGAGACGGAGGCCACGATCAAGGCATAGAGGCGAACTAAGCACTGCCTAGGGGGACAGATTTCAGGGCCAAGCCATATCAAGAGGGATACCCATCCGTCCAATTATCATGTCGGTGATGCTCGACCAAACCTGCCTTTCCCCAATCCACTTTGAATAGCAGTTTTCTCAAAAAATGTATTGCTATGTTAGCATTTCTCTAGATTATGTATTGTTATGTTAGCAGTTCTCTAGATTATGTATTGTTGTGTTAGCATTTCTCTAGATTATGTATTGTTGTGTTAGCATTTCTCTAGATTATGTATTGTTATGTTAGCATTTCTCTAGACTATGTATTGTTATGTTAGCATTTCTCTAGATTATGGATTGTGTTAGCATTTCTCTAGATTATGTATTGTTGTGTTAGCATTTCTCTAGATTAAGTATTGTTGTGTTAGCATTTCTCTAGATTATGTATTGTTGTGTTAGCATTTCTCTAGATTATGTATTGTTATGTTAGCATTTCTCTAGGTTATGTATTGTTGTGTTAGCATTTCTCTAGATTATGTATTGTTGTGTTAGCATTTCTCTAGATTATGTATTGTTATGTTAGCATTTCTCTAGATTATGTATTGTTGTGTTAGCATTTCTCTAGTTTATGTATTGTTGTGTTAGCATTTCTCTAGATTATGTATTGTTATGTTAGCATTTCTCTAGATTATGTATTGTTATGTTAGCATTTCTCTAGATTATGTATTGTTATGTTAGCATTTCTCTAGATTATGTATTGTTGTGTTAGCATTTCTCTAGATTATGTATTGTTATGTTAGCATTTCTCTAGCCTATGTATTGTTATGTTAGCATTTCTCTAGATTATGTATTGTTGTGTTAGCATTTCTCTAGATTATGTATTGTTGTGTTAGCATTTCTCTAGATTATGTATTGTTGTGTTAGCATTTCTCTAGACTATGTATTGTTATGTTAGCATTTCTCTAGACTATGGATTGTTGTGTTAGCATTTCTCTAGATTATGTATTGTTATGTTAGCATTTCTCTAGATTATGTATTGTTGTGTTAGCATTTCTCTAGATTATGTATTGTTGTGTTAGCATTTCTCTAGATTATGTATTGTTATGTTAGCATTTCTCTAGATTATGTATTGTTATGTTAGCATTTCTCTAGATTATGTATTATTATGTTAGCATTTCTCTAGATTATGTATTGTTGTGTTAGCATTTCTCTAGATTATGTATTGTTATGTTAGCATTTCTCTAGATTATGTATTGTTATGTTAGCATTTCTCTAGATTATGTATTGTTATGTTAGCATTTCTCTAGATTATGTATTGTTGTGTTAGCATTTCTCTAGATTATGTATTGTTGTGTTAGCATTTCTCTAGATTATGTATGGTTGTGTTAGCATTTCTCTAGATTATATATTGTTATGTTAGCATTTCTCTAGATTATGTATTGTTATGTTAGCATTTCTCTAGATTATGTATTGTTATGTTAGCATTTCTCTAGATTATGTATTGTTATGTTAGCATTTCTCTAGATTATGTATTGTTATGCTAGCATTTCTCTAGATTATGTATTGTTATGTTAGCATTTCTCTAGATTATGTATTGTTATGTTAGCATTTCTCTAGATTATGTATTGTTGTGTAGACTTTTACCTTCAGGAATACAGAAGATTATCTCTGTGGGCATCTAGATTTAAAAAGGTAACCAGGATGTGGGCTACAGATGGCCCTGGAATGTATTATGACACCAGTAGAAAATGTACATCAATCACTATATCCAGTCAGTTCAATATGGCTATTTCTTCTGGGCATTGAGAAACATGCATTTTCAGGCCTTTAAATCACTGGAACGACGGAGCTCAGTAAGCAAGCCAGTCATTCTAGGGATAAATCTTCAACTAGCATGACTAGAGGTCTGGTTCTGAATGGCGAGAGTTCAGGATAGTTTTTGAATAAATCTAACATTCTTAGATCAGATTGCCACGTCATTCAGATAGCTACATGTATGCTGATCTTTCTCCTGTCATTCAGATAGCTACATGTATGCTGAGCTTTCTCCTGTCATTCAGATAGCTACATGTATGCTGAGCTTTCTCCTGTCATTCAGATAGCTACATGTATGCTGAGCTTTCTCCTGTCATTCAGATAGCTACATGTATGCTGAGCTTTCTCCTGTCATTCAGATAGCTACATGTATGCTGATCTTTCTCCTGGCATTCAGATAGCTACATGTATGCTGAGCTTTCTCCTGTCATTCAGATAGCTACATGTATGCTGAGCTTTCTCCTGTCATTCAGATAGCTACATGTATGCTGAGCTTTCTCCTGTCATTCAGATAGCTACATGTATGCTGAGCTTTCTCCTGTCATTCAGATAGCTACAGGTATGCTGAGCTTTCTCCTGGCATTCAGATAGCTACATGTATGCTGAGCTTTCTCCTGTCATTCAGATAGCTACATGTATGCTGAGCTTTCTCCTGTCATTCAGATAGCTACATGTATGCTGAGCTTTCTCCTGTCATTCAGATAGCTACATGTATGCTGAGCTTTCTCCTGTCATTCAGATAGCTACATGTATGCTGAGCTTTCTCCTGTCATTCAGATAGCTACATGTATGCTGAGCTTTCTCCTGTCATTCAGATAGCTACATGTATGCTGAGCTTTCTCCTGTCATTCAGATAGCTACATGTATGCTGAGCTTTCTCCTGTCATTCAGATAGCTACATGTATGCTGAGCTTTCTCCTGTCATTCAGATAGCTACATGTATGCTGAGCTTTCTCCTGTCATTCAGATAGCTACATGTATGCTGAGCTTTCTCCTGTCATTCAGATAGCTACATGTATGCTGAGCTTTCTCCTGTCATTCAGATAGCTACATGTATGCTGAGCTTTCTCCTGTCATTCAGATAGCTACATGTATGCTGAGCTTTCTCCTGTCATTCAGATAGCTACATGTATGCTGAGCTTTCTCCTGTCATTCAGATAGCTACATGTATGCTGAGCTTTCTCCTGTCATTCAGATAGCTACATGTATGCTGAGCTTTCTCCTGTCATTCAGATAGCTACATGTATGCTGAGCTTTCTCCTGTCATTCAGATAGCTACATGTATGCTGAGCTTTCTCCTGTCATTCAGATAGCTACATGTATGCTGAGCTTTCTCCTGTCATTCAGATAGCTACATGTATGCTGAGCTTTCTCCTGGCATTCAGATAGCTACATGTATGCTGAGCTTTCTCCTGTCATTCAGATAGCTACATGTATGCTGAGCTTTCTCCTGTCATTCAGATAGCTACATGTATGCTGAGCTTTCTCCCGTCATTCAGATAGCTACATGTATGCTGAGCTTTCTCCTGTCATTCAGATAGCTACATGTATGCTGAGCTTTCTCCCGTCATTCAGATAGCTACATGTATGCTGAGCTTTCTCCTGTCATTCAGATAGCTACAGGTATGCTGAGCTTTCTCCTGGCATTCAGATAGCTACATGTATGCTGAGCTTTCTCCTGGCATTCAGATAGCTACATGTATGCCGAGCTTTCTCCCGTTTTGCAAAGGACTCAGCAAAAATAATAATCTCTGAAAATATTAATTTTTGGGCCCAAATTTGACAGTTCAAGGTTTAACACAGGTGATCTTTTAAGGCAGTCTGGTGACACACTGTTTTAACCCTTTACTGGTCAAATTTGGTCAAGAAAGCCAAAATATTTGCTTATTGAATGTCCATTTGCAGGTCAAGAGGACTATTTTTGAAAATTTACCACTGGAATGACTGGCTCGGTTATCGAGCCAGGCATTCCAGTGGTAAATTTTCAAAAATAGACTTCTCTTGGCCTGCAAATGACCATTCCTCAAGACCACTGCAGAGGCCGGTTTTGGTCGGCATGACTATTAAAGGGTCAAAGAACAAAGATCTCAGCTAAACCCAGCTTGCACAATGGATGAGGACGATCTGTCACTCAAGCATATGATGTCATAATAAATTGTGTCACATGTAGGCTGACATCACAATCATAACTCACAGAGAATACTCTGCCATGAAACTGGAATAATCTGGCGTCAAGCGTATAAATCGTATGTCTTTGATGAATTTATTATTTAATAAACATTCTGTTGAATATTTAACAGCTTACGTATATAGTTACATTTAAATTGGGATTCTGGGAATTCAAGCTTTGATCGATCACAACAAGGGCAAAGTTTGGGCGGAGTTTAGCTACAGATGGGCGGAGCTTAGCTAGAAATGGGCAGAGCTTAGCTAGAAATGGGAGGGGCATAGCTAACACAAGATCCCTCTATTAAATTAAGTTGAGAAATTCAACAGACTATTTAACCAGCTAATGGTCAACTTTGGTCAAGCAAACCAACATATTTGCTTATTAAATGGCCATTTGCATGCCAAGAGAAGACGATTATCAAGCCAGCCATTCCAGTGGTAATTAAGGTTTCAGAAATAGGTTACTTTTAGCCTACAAATCGACATTCCTCCAGACCACTGCAGAGGCCGGTTGTGGCGGGCTTGACCATTAAATGGTTAACTTTGTTTTGATTCAATTGATCCCAACCCGCATAAAACATGGGTGGAGCTTAGCTAGAAATTGGCAGAGCTTAACTAGCGAGAAATGGATTCCTCTATTACTAGCTTATCTTACCTGTGACCATAGAAATGTATTATATTAAATAGTACATTTCTATGCCTGTGACATGTCAAAGGTGTCAGTCTCAGAAGCTGACACGTATCCCTGGGCTGTTATCCTCAGACTTACCTGTGACATGTCAGAGGTGTCAGTCTCAGAAGCTGACACGTATCCCTGGGCTGTCATCCTCAGACTTACCTGTGACGTGTCAGAGGCATCAGTTTCAGAAGCTGGCACGTATTACTGGACTGTCATCCTCAGACTTACCTGTGACGTGTCAAAGGTGTCAGTCTCAGAAGCTGGCAGGCATCCCTGGGCTATCATCCTCAGACTTACCTGTGACGTGTTAGAGGCGTCACTGTCCCCGAAGCTGGCACGTATCACTGGACTGTCATTGTCAGACTTACCTGTGACGCGTTAGAGGCGTTACTGTCCCCTGAAGCTGGCACGTATCCTTGGCCTGTCATCCTCAAACTTACCAGTGACGTGTTAGAGGCTGTCATCCTCAGACTTACATGTACCTGTGACACGTTAGAGGCGTCACTATCCCCGAAGCGGGCACGTATCCATGACCTGTCATCCTCAGACTTACCTGTGATGTGTTAGAGTCGTCAGTGTCCCCGAAGCCGGCACGTATCCCTGGGCTGTCATCTTCAGACTTACCTGTGATGCATTAGAGGCGTCACTGTCCCCTGAAGTTTGGCCTGCCATCCTCAGACATACCAGTGACGTGTTAGAGGCATCACTGTCCCCGAAGCTGGCAAGTATCCCTGGGCTGTCATCCTCAGACTTACCTGTGATGTGTTAGAGTCGTCAGTGTCCCCGAAGCTGGCACATATCCCTGGGCTGTCATCCTCAGACTTACCTGTGATGCGTTAGAGGCGTCACTGTCCCCTGAAGTTTGGCCTGCCATCCTCAGACATACCAGTGACGTGTTAGAGGCATCACTGTCCCCGAAGCTGGCAAGTATCCCTGGGCTGTCATCCTCAGACTTCCCTGTGATGTGTTAGAGTCGTCAGTGTCCCCGAAGCCGGCACATATCCCTGGGCTGTCATCCTCAGACTTACCTGTGATGCGTTAGAGGCGTCACTGTCCCCTGAAGTTTGGCCTGCCATCCTCAGACTTACCTGTGATGTGTTAGAGGCATCACTGTCCCCGAAACTTGCACGTATCCCTGGGCTGTCATCCTCAGACTGAACCTCATACTCTACAGAGAAGGTGTCTGATGGACCTTGTTCTTCTTGCAAGAACCACAGATCATCGGATGAATCTTTACGTCCAATGGCCGTCTCTTTGCTCTATAAGTAAGAACCATGATTTAGTGGCAGAATACATCTATCATGTAAATCTGCATTCACGCAATGTGTGTGCATGCGTCCATGCATGTGTGCGTGCGTGCGTGCGTGCGTGCGTGCATGTGTGAGTGCATATGTACATGTTGTAGATATGGGATTGTCTTCTGGGGGGTCATGACCCCGGGGACATCTTACATTTGCAGTCTAAGACCCCAGTGAAATACCATATTTGAATACCAGGCGAGATAAGGAACGGATAACACGATGAACGAAAAATGTAATAGATGTAATAGCGCGATCTAGTGTGTGCTCAAGTCGATGTGCGAAACTAACATGAAAATGTAATTAATACAATAAGTAAAATTGGAATAGAATAGACTAAGATTTAGGGCAGCGAGCTGATGGAATCTATCGGTGGTTGAAAGATGAAAGTTGTTGCTGCAGTCACGGCATAACCTTTTATCATGTTCAGCAGAAGTTACGACCAATAGTTTTCTAAATATTCAAGCAAGAGCGTCAGTAGGGGCTACGGACAGAGTATATGTATGTAGCACAGATTGAACGAATCATAGAATGACGTAGTAACGTGGCGACGACCGACTTACCATGAGACCGTGGTAATGGGACCGAATTTCTATAATTGTATAGAGGCGACACCCACGACACCAGATATGGCGCCGGGTGTGGTGAAGTGGATGTGCCACTTGATACCTACGTCGTGACACCCTTGCAAAATGCAGGCGCAGGCCTAATAAGCAAGGGGCCGGACATGGACATAGTAGCGTCTGGCGCCAAGAAGATTAGAAAACCAGACGAAAAATGTCGAAACACTCATCCATCAGTATCAAATTTGGGGAGGTTATCGGATAGGATTCCATCACTTAACTTGTTCGGTGTTCTGTTCATAAGAGAGAAAATCGTGATTTGATTAGTCAGGATGACGTCACAATCAATGAGAATCGAATAAAACTCTGGAAAGAAGAACCAGAACGAACATGGTAGGGAGCTCCAGAAAAGTACAAAAAATGGACTTTAACTTTTAATCAGGAGTCGGGTCGAAATCGAGAGCTAAATAAGTTAGACTGGGAGTCCCGTCGTTTGTGTGCATTGAAATAGTGTTAGGGTTAGGAAACATTAAATTTAAGTAAAGTAATCAAATATAGTCAAACTTGTATAAAGTCAGTATCTTTTACTTGTGGCAGCTAAAGCCACTATAGTTATATGTACAGTTAGTTTAAGCTTAATAAATCTATCACCTTGATAACCAAGGCACGAGTTTGGTTTTATTAAATCTGGATACTACGGAAGACCACCGTAGCGAATCTATATGTTCTGAAACATCAGTCAGATCAGGCCCAGATTATCAAGTATAAATATCGTCACATCACCTTCGACGAGGCGAGCAGATAATCGTGCTACCGCATCTTTGATAAGAGGTTGTCGCAGCAACCGTTACATCATATTCTTACCAGAGGTATAGTAGACATATTTCTAAATTAAACCCGAAGATCGAAAATCTTCAATGTGTACTATAAATACCAGTACATTCATGACCAGTGAAAATTATAAGAGTAAATACATATATGGGTGACTTTCTTTATAACTGTTTTTAAATGTGAAAATATATCCCTAGGTACAGTATCTCTCAGAAATAACTCGACATGTTTCCAAAACAAAAACAGAAACATGTTGACTTAGTACAATGCTGAACACGATGTAAGAAATGTTTTATTGAATATTTTAAACATAATTGGATTGGAAGACATCGCTGCTTCCAATCAAATCATATTCAAAATATGCAACAGTCCCTTTCATTTTGCTTTAGAAACATTATAAGTTATTTCTTAGCTGTATTGTATATCTCATTTATACAATCCTAACAATTATTAGTAAAGAAACAGTCTGGTCATCGAGGTAATGAAAGCAGTTGCCATGGTGACTGTTTTAAAGCATTGTTATCTAAAGCATGCCTGATGCTACTAATGCTGCAATGGTTAACCCTTTAACGCTCATATCAGCCAAAAACGGCTTCTGCAGTGCTCTTGTGAAATGTTCATTGTCAGACGAAGACAAGACTATTTTTAAAAATTTACCACTGGAATGACAAGCTCGATAAACGAGCCAGTCATTCCAATGCTAAATTTTCAAAAGTAGTCTTTCCTTGGTCAGCAAATAGACATTTTCTATGAGAAAGTATACAATTTTTTTAGCAAATTTGAGGATTAAATGGTTAAGCTGGCCAGCAATTGCTTCTGCAATCCTGGTATAACCAGTTCAGAAATGAGAACACTTGTATTTTTATGGCCAATTTTGACAAATAAATGATCAATTTCGAATGTGCTCTGTACCTGAATACTAAGAGCCTCACTTTCATCTGAGGCTTCTCGATTCCCTCGGAAATACCATGGGTATTCCTCAGCTCCAGGTGCAGCAGCGCCATCACTAATTGACGTGTGACGAGGACGCTTTGATTGACTGCTGACAGCATCAGAAGACTCGCTGGATGACTTGTCTATAACAAAAAGCAAATATCAATATTTGTCAATGAAGATTAAATGCTCTTAAGACCCGCATGTCCTGAAATTGACAACATGATATGTGTATACAATGTATAATAAATACTTCAAATGAGCTATAAGATATAGTATAACTTATTTCTAGAGGACACCATTAGGATCATAGAAAACAGGCTTATTTAACCCTTTCAGGGCTTAACTGGTCAAAAATAGCCTCTGCACTTATCTTGAAAAATGTCCATTTGCATGCCAAGAGAATAACATTTTTGAAAATTTACCACTGGCCAGTCATTTCAGTAGTAACTTTTCGAAAATGGTATTCTGTGGAGACGCAAATTAAAATTCAATTTAAATAAATATTTTAGCTTTTCTTGGCCAGATTTAGCCATTAAAGCATTACAATGTAACCATCTATTTTTTATAGACAGCGTTAAATACATTGTTATTTATAACTTTGTCCTTTATATAACGCTTTCCTAAATATGGAGGTACATTATTTACATAAGGCAGGTTCAACTGTACAACAGCAGTCATTAAAGAGATGGTCACTAGACCAGCAGAGTGGTCATTAAGGACAGATGGTCACCCATTCTATATACCAGCTGAGAGCGGTCATTAAGGACGGATGGTCACTCATTCTATATAGCAGCTGAGAGTGGTCATTAAGGACAGATGGTCACCCATTCTATATACCAGCTGAGAGCGGTCATTAAGGACGGATGGTCACTCATTCTATAGACCAGCTGAGAGCGGCCATTAAGGATGGATGGTCACTCATTCTATAGACCAGCTGAGAGCGGTCATTAAAGACAGATGGTTACTCATTCTATAGACCAGCTGAGAGCGGTCATTAAGGACAGATGGTCACTCATTCTATATACCAGCAGAGAGTGGTCATTAAAGAGATAGGGTCACTCATTCTATATACCAGCAGAGAGCGGTCATTAAAGAGATAGGGTCACTCATTCTATAGACCAGCAGAGAGCGGTCATTAAAGACAGATGGTCACTCATTCTATAGACCAGCTGAGAGCGGTCATTAAGGACAGATGGTCACTCATTCTATAGACCAGCAGAGAGCGGTCATTAAGGACAGATGGTCACTCATTCTATAGACCAGCAGAGAGCGGTCATTAAAGACAGATGGTCACTCATTCTATAGACCAGCTGAGAGCGGTCATTAAAGAGATAGGGTCACTCATTCTGTAGATCAGCAGAGAGCGGTCATTAAAGACAGATGGTCACTCATTCTATAGACCAGCTGAGAGCGGTCATTAAAGAGATAGGGTCACTAATTCTATAGACCAGCAGTGAGTGGTCAGTAAAGACAGATGGTCATTCATTCTATAGACCAGCAGAGAGTAGTCACTAAAGACAGATGGTCATTCATTCTATAGACCAGCAGAGAGTAGTCACTAAAGACAGATGGTCACTCATTCTATAGACCAGCTGAGAGTAGTCACTAAAGATAGATGGTCACTCATTCTATAGACCAGCTGAGAGTGGTCATTAAAGAGATAGGGTCACTAATTCTATAGACCAGCAGAGTAGTCACTAAAGACAGATGGTCATTCATTCTGTAGATCAGCAGAGAGCGGTCATTAAAGACAGATGGGCATTCATTCTATAGACCAGCTGAGAGCGGCCAGTAAAGACAGATGGGCATTCATTCTGTAGATCAGCAGAGAGTAGTCACTAAAGACAGATGGTCACTCATTCTATAGACCAGCTGAGAGCGGCCAGTAAAGACAGATGGTCATTCATTCAATAGACCAGTAGAGTGTGGTCACTAAAGACAGATGGTCACTCATTCTATGTACCAGCAGAGTGGTCACTAAAGACAGATGGTCACTATAAAACAAGAATGCTGAAGTATACAATGTCTCGCCTGTAAAGGCATAGATAGTGTGGATTGCCTAGGCAAACTTGGCATGGTCCATAATACACATATTCAGCAAGGCACCAACAAACAAGTGTTACGTGTAACGAATCAAACATGGACAATTTTACCAAACTGTGGATAGTCTGATCTTGAAACTAGTAATGATGCAGATACATGTAGTACACCGGCATAGTATATAACCCTGCTGTTTAAAATGTATTGATATTTGGTGAGTTATTGTTGAAAATGAGTGGTCCATAAGAAACTATACAAAAAACCAACATGAAAGAAGTCCAAAACCGTGAAAAAAATAGTAAAAATTGGCCAAAATCATATCAGTAATGATGCAGATTATATCCCTGTATTGCATCGACCACTTCTGTAGTTTCATTGAAATCGGAATGACCTCAGTTGAGCTACATGCTGCATAAACAACCGTACGCCAAAAACCATGAAAAAAATCCAAAGTCCAAAGTCATGAAAAAGCAGGAGAAGTTTTCCAAAATGAAATTGGTAATGATGCGCATAGTACCATGATGCGCATAGTACCATGATGCGCATAGTACCATGATGCTCATAGTACCATTGCATAGCATAGAATGCTGCTGTAAAATTGTGTCCATATCCGATGAGCCATTGGTGAAAAAGAACTTAACCAGAAAAATATATGAAATAGGTTCGAAGTCCAAAACGGTGAAAAAAATATTTATATAAGGCCCCAAAATGAAATCTGTTGTTATGCCGATCACATTCCTGTATAGATCACTTCTGTAAAGTTTCATTGAAATTGGATGAGCCATTGTTGAGAAATAAGTTGATTTAAAACCTTAATCAAGTGCTCAAATGACAGCCGCTGCCGGAATTAGTAATTCCTACATGTATGTCTCGCTTTCTGCTTCGTGGCCAAGACAATAAGAATTGACTTTAGGTGACCATGTGGGGTGGTTATGGGTAGCTATGGTCTTATGGATATACATGCAGGCATAGCTTTAATTCTGCATATCTCATGATCATGTTTGTCTATATGTCCAGCTCATATGTCCACTCATTATTGACCAGTCCAGGCAATATTCACCAGTTCATTCCTGTGCCAGGGACATTAATTCACACAGTAAGGTATGAACTTTCCCAGCTTGGCACTGTGCCCCTTAATGAAAGCTGTTTGCCATTGTAATTCATATTAAATTGTAAACTTTGTTGACGTTTCGTCAGCTTAATCCTGCGCCGGTGGCCTCCATGTCTTAGCAGGTTCTAATCTGATTATTTTGGACACAATCCAATTAGTTGTCCTCTGATCCATAGTTTGTCGCTATATTAATAGCAAACATTCACGCAAGATAATGACACAATGATCGTTGGTTCTTCAGAGCGCATTTCCGTTAATGATATGCATGTGGCGCAGGTTGAAGCATGTCGCACGGTTAATAATTATATTTATTTTTGACTAGTAGACGTCAGACAGACTAAATGAAACATGTTCAGCCGTGTCCGCGAGACCTCCGACATCCATGTGCAGATTAATAGTAATCCTTTAATATTCAAGTCGACCTCTTTGCAGGCCAAGAGGACTATTTTTGAAATTTTACCACTGGAATGACTGGCTCGATAACCGAGCCAGCCATTCCAGTGATAAATCTTCAGAAATAGTCTTCTCTTGGCCTGCAAATGAGCATTCAATAAACAAATATATTGATTTTCCTGACTAAATTTGACAATTAAAGTGTAACATTATACATGTGCATTATACACAGACTTTAAGTGTTGTTAGACACATGTTTACTGTTCAGATAATTAGCAGGTATTATGTTGACATTGGACAGTTATATTTGCTATTATGTAATTTATTGGTTTGCTTGTACTATTGGAGTGTTTGTTTATGCATGAGATTATATAGGCAAGCTATGATCAGCCCATCATGTCTGTTCACATCCAATAACTGATTAACCATTTAACACTCATATCAGTCAAGAACTGCTTAAATGTCCATTTGCAGACCAAGAGAAGATTATTTTTGCAAATTTACCAATGGAATGACTGACCCGATACCCGAGCCAGTCATTCCAGTGGTAAATTTTCAAAAATAGGCTTCTCTTGATTTGCAAATGGACATTTTCTATCAGAAAGTTGAGGTTTTCTTGAACAAAAGGTTACGCCTCTGTGCCCGATTCTAGCTGATCAGAATCTTTTCAGGCCCAGCAGTATCATGACTATAGCAGGGGTGTGTGATAAAACATGTCTTATATATAGATGGCAAGTATTTTAACTATTTAAAGTTTCATTTTTCGCAAAGGAAATATCCATTTGTAGACCAGGAGACTATTTTTGAAAATTTATCATTGGAATCACTGGCTCACTCATCGAACCTGTTATTTCAGTGGTCAATTCTCAAAAACAGTATTCTTCCAGTCTACAATTATATATGGACATTTCTCATTACCAATGCAGAAGCCATTTTTTTAGTCAGTTTGGCCACTAAAGGGTCAAAGCTACTTTGCCAGTATGAGGCAGCAAAATCTCCCAGCTAACTTAGTTTCAAAATATTCAACAGGTTCCCTGTATGGCTATGTTGAAACTGAAATAGCTGGAAAGGGGTCAACACAGTTTATTTTATCCCCTTGGCAATGACCACTATTCCAAGATATAGAAAAATTACTGCCAATTAATAGCTGAAAGCGTTTACTGCTTCAGGCTTCAACAACTGTCAGTCAGATTAATCAAAATATTCTCAGGTTTCCTCTCTATCTTCCTCTGTTCATCTATGTCTGGCTTGCAACATTACCATGTAATGACCAACTAAAGGAGATTCATGATTGTCTGGAAATCAATGTGTAATGCACATAGCACATAACGAATTCTTATACTCGCCATGTAAGGGGAAGAGGGTATTGCATTCGTGTGTGCGCGCTTGCATGCATATGCATGCGTCTAAGGGCCTTGTCCACCATGGGATCTGGTCACTAGGGCTCTACGGTCAGCATTAACAGAAGACCCAAGGGTCTTAAGGCTGAGCTGTGTGACGCTTGAGCTCGTGAGCCTCCTTGTACTAATTTCCAAATTCATTTCACAATATTTGGTTTTAATGGAGCCAAGCCATACAAAATGTATTTGCTGAATATTTTCTTATTGGCTCAAAAAAGGAAACTAGAAATTTAAAGATGCACTGCATTACAGAGATACTGTGACACTGCCATGGAACAAATTTCTCCATAATGTGCAAACCATGAAAAGGCATAGATACATGTATAGCGCACTTAACCCTATAGCCCTCGAGTTTGTTAAAAAAATGTCATCTCATCTCATAGAAGAAGTACATTTGCAGACCAAGGGAAGATGATTTTTTTTAAATAGTCTTCTCTCGGTCAGCAAATGGACAGTCTATATGAAAAAGTTCGAATTTTCTTGAACAAATTGAACCATTAAAGAGTCAAAATGAATATGTGAAAAACACTATAGGTCACATTGATCAACTGTTATATTATATATGATACACCGTTAGCCAACAATACATAAAACCCCACCAAGTCTGGTTCCTGTACATAAAATATGCTGGCTGAATAATTTACTATTGATTTCAATGTGAAAATTGCCATTTTAGGCATACATGAAATTATCCCGAAATTAGGTGAGGCCGACCTAGTTCTTATATGTAGTGTGCAGCATATGCCCGAATGTACCCAATCACAATGTCAGAAGTCAATAGCTCTAAGTACGAAGAAATGTGACACTGAAGAAATATTTTTCTGTATTGGTTCACATACTGGAGTTTGAAGGCGATTCAGCTCGCGACAGAGATATTAAATGCTGATAAAAACATTTTAACCAGGTCCAAAAATAACAAACCATCACCATGGTTAACACAGGACAGGCAGGCGAGTTGGCGGACAGACGGAGACAGACCAGTGATCATTATAACTCATTTGCCTGACAATTAAGCCAACTGAGCCAAAAAGCACTCAAATGATGTTTTAAACAAAAATTTATGAACTTTTGAAGACATGGTCGAAAAAAGAAAAACATCTGACATGAAGAACCCGATCTAAGAACCATCATGTAGAACCAGAATTTCTGATTTTGGAAAAGAAATCTGAGAACTGTGATCAGTGCACAGAGCAATTGACAGTCCTACAAGGAAAGCCATGCTGACAGGCCTAATCTCTGGAAGGGCATCAGGCCAAGTGGAATCAATTGAGCCAGTAATCTGTTTGTATAAGCCTTTGAAAGGAGACATTATTATGAGATACACTGATATATAACATTAACACTTATTCATGAATCATTGACAATATATTCACATACTCATGATACATGTATGCAAACTGATGTTTAATAGATATATTGTGTTGCTGAAAGCTGACATTTAATAGACATATTGTGTTGCTGAAAGCTGATGTTTAATAGATATATTGTGTTGCTGAAAACTGATGTTTAATAGACATATTGTGTTGCTGAAAACAACTGTGGTGTCAAATTAAACAGCGCTATCTTACCCTCAGGTCATACAACGAAGAGCGTTCTGCTCAGAGAGTACTAGAATGAGTTAACCCTTCAATGGCTACTGTCTATTTGCGGGACATGATAAGACTAGTTTTGAAAATTGACCACTGGAATGACTGGCTCTGTTATTTCGCCAGTAATTGCAGGGTAAAATTTCAAAACATTGCCTTCTCTTGGCTTGCAAATGGCCATTGTTGAGGAGCACTGGCTGCTGTCTGGCTTGACCATTAACCGTTTAATGCCTAAATCTTGTGAAGAAAATCTTAAAATTTTCCTATTAAAACTCCATTTGCAGGCTACGAGAAGACTAATTTTGAAAATTTACCACTGAAATGACTGGCTCGGTTATCGAGCCAGTTATTTCAGTGGTAAATTTTCAAAAATAATCTTCTTGTAATGTAAAATAACTCCATTTGCAGGCTACGAGAAGACTAATTTTGAAAATTTACCACTGAAATGACTGGCTCGGTTATCGAGCCAGTTATTTCAGTGGTAAATTTTCAAAAATAATCTTCTTGTAATGTAAAATGTAATGATAAAGTAATAAACTCAGAGCCATTATTACACTCTGAATTCCAAGGGCATAGGTATAAAGCCAGCTAAGTATGTTAATGATGACATGATTTAAAGTTTGTTTAGCAGTGACACCCACGCTGCTTTCAAAAATAAATAGCTAGCATTCTAATAAGTGTATATCATTTGTACACAGGATATTATACATGTATGTAAACTTTTGACTAATAACTGACTATTTCTACTTGTAATATGTTGTATATATTTGTACATAGTATGATTTGTGTGTAAGTGTACTTGCAGTGTTTTTCTCTGTCAGTTTGTCTGTGTGCGTGCGTGTGTATGCATGTGTATGCATTCTTTCTGAGGGCCTCGGGAAGATCAGATTTTACTGACGTTGTTTACCCTCATTAAATAAAGATTATTATTATTATTATTATTATTATTATTATTATTCTCTTGGTCTGCAAATGGACATTCCTCAATATCACAGCAGAGGCTGGTTTTGGACGGTTTTGCCATAAACAAGGGTTAAATGGTAAATAAAGTAAGAGTTGGGAAAAGAAAAAGTTGGCACGAGTCAGGGACTAATGTACAAGAAAGGCACTGAGAGAGACTCATGAGAAAATACAAGCTTAAACACACATATATATTAACCAGTGATTGTCAAGCTGAGAAGAAATGAACAACACTTCAAAAGATCAAGTAAAAAACCTGATGCATATAAATATCAGGTAGCCTAGAGACAAGTCCCCCCCCCCACCCCACACTGACACTCACACTGACACCCTGTGTGGAGTCAGTAAGCATGTTTCTGCTTGAGTGTGCAGGTGGAAACAAGCATAAGGCTAATGATCATGATAGAAACATAAAACCGCATCATGCTTAATCCATGACTGATTACCGTTATAAAGATCTAATGTCAAGATTCACTTACAGGAGCAGATCAATAATGATGGTGTTTTAAACACATGAACAGCTCTCAACCCTTTAACCCTTGTATTTGTTCAAGAAAATGTCAATTTTCTCATAGAAAATGTCCATTTGCAGACCAAGAGAAGCCTATTTTTGAAAATTTACTACTGGAATAACTGGCTCGGTTATCGAGCCAGTCATTCCAGTGGTAAATTTTCAAAAATAGTCTTCTCTTGGTCTGTAAATGGACATTTCTTAATACCACTGCAGAAGCTGTTTTTGGTTGATATGATGAGAGTTGAAGGGTTAAAAGCATCGTTAATGGATTCTCATTCAGGATGTAGTCGGGGAGTATTAGCTATTAATGAGGATATGGTAGAACCGTAGGCAGTGATGTACACTCATATCCAGACATTAAACATGAACTATATTTAGGGATGCCTTAATTAATCATCTTAATACTTGAAACTTTGAAGCTACACTCATAACGCGGGTTACTGGGCCGATAAGGCTCAGTATTGGCCAGGTAACCTGCATTATTACACGGCATAATTGCTGTAACATAAAAGTGTTCTCAGAATAGAAATGTACCCGAAGTGCATTAGGAGAGGCACTGATCCGTAAACAGACCAATCAAAGCATTGGGCGATAATAAACAGAACGCATGTTTGGCAAAGATTTCACTTTGGTGGCTAAGACATGTCAGATCTTGTAATCAGATCTTATATTGGCAGAGAAAGTATATTAATTAGTATTATCATACATGCACAATGGCAATAAATTACAGCCAGACAATTGAATGACGGGCTCAAGGTGAAATACACATACAAACTGATAATGGACCATTCCATTGTTAGCTATGCCCCGCTCATCACTAGCTAAGCTCCACCCACACATCGCTGTGTTGGGATTGATTGATCCCCCAAATGCTCTAGCTATCAATTTCCTGAAAACTATACAAGGAAGCTGTTGAATATTTTGTAACTAATTTGACTTGTTGCTGCCTATGGCAACAACAGCGCCCAGTCAAATTAGTTTCAAAATATTCAACATAATATTTATTAAATAGTCGACATACAATTTGTAAAAAACGCATAGCCCGTCTTCAATTATGCGTTCATGACGTACCTATCGACGTCATTCATGATGTCATTCATTATGATGTCATTCTACACATCACATAGTTCATTATGTCATATGATGGGTGGGTACTCTGGAAAGGTTAATTAGACAGTGAAGTCCACATGGATCCATATGTAGATGGTTTTAGGTACATTAGAGCGCAGAAATAACTTAGAATGTTTCCAAAAATAAATAAAACTTACTGTTTTATACTTTGAATATAAGTGGATTGGAAGACATTGCTACTACCTTAGTAAGCAATGTCTTACAATCCGATTATGCTCAAAGTATTTAACATACCATTTCTTACTAACTAGTAACATCTTTCTGTTTTAGAAACGTGTTAAGTTATTTATGAGATGTATTGTATATAAGTGCAGAGTGCTTAAATGTCTGACCAGCTGGGATGGATATTAACATTTTATAACTGATCCATATGGATCGGTATCCGTATGATCCATATGGATCCATGTATCAGAAAATTCACAGACCCTGGACATTTTGTACGGATCCACACTTTAAAATTAACCAAATGGTCTGAATGAATAACATCCACACATCTTTTGAAAAGTGGGTATTATGTTGTCCTGCCCACCTGTCTGTCCGTCTCTGTGGATATTAAATGTAACACAACTCCTCCGAAAACGTTGGATGGAATTCAACCAAATTTGGAAGTTATATACAACACAATACAATATTTATATTGCACCATTTATCAGTACAATTTCAGTCTGATCCATTCAGCGCTTCTGTAGAAGTTGTTTTCGCAAAAACTAGGTCATCCAAGTTGGCCACCCAACTATTTGGCAAATCAAGTTCCCATGAATGAACTTGGACCAGCTCTTGCCATAAATGATATTTCATGAGTTTTGAATCGATCCCCAAGCGGTTTCAGAAGATGATTTTTAAAGACATTTCTAAAAATCGACCAAAATCCAAGATGGCTGTTGGTCAAATTGGCCGAACTGCTTCGGTTCGTTTGAACAAACTTGGATCGCTATGCCCTAACGATGCTTCCCACCACACATAACTGAAATCGGCCCAGTTCTTGAGAAGTCGTTTAAAGAAAAAGTTGACGGACGCTGGATGGACGGTCGCCATGGCATAAGCTCACTTGGTCATTCTGGCCAGGTGAGCTAACAATGTAATTAGTAGTACACAGGCCTTGATATGCTTTCTCTACAAGAATAAAAGAATTATTTAACAGATAGCCTTCGCACATTCTGTTCGATCAATGTATTTCTAATAACTACACGATATGCCAATGATATATACAGACAGTCTAAGTTCCTAACTGTGCCTCATTCTTGGCGAGACAGCGTATCTAGATCTATGCTCACTCTACACACATAGTTAGCTAATTACATCATTCTTGGCAAGACAGCATATCTCGGTCTATGCTCACTCTACATACATAGTTAGCCAATTACCTCATTCTTGGCGAGACAGTGTATCTAGGTCTATGCTCACTCTACATACATAGTTAGCTAATTACCTCATTGTTGGCGAGACAGTGTATCTAGGCCTATGCTCACTCTACATACATAGTTAGCTAATTACCTCATTGTTGGCGAGACAGTGTATATAGGCCTATGCTCACTCTACATACATAGTTAGCTAATTACCTCATTGTTGGCGAGACAGTGTATCTAGGCCCATGCTCACTCTACATACATAGTTAGCTAATTACCTCATTGTTGGCGAGACAGTGTATCTAGGCCCATGCTCACTCTACATACATAGTTAGCTAATGATATTGAAAGACAGCTCATTGTTTGGACACGCCTGCAATTTTTCGATAATGTTCAGTGAATAGTAGGTCAGGTTGACCTACTTTTGATGGTTACACACCATTATCATACAATGTGGTCTTGAAATTATGATCTGGATAAAAAAAGTTATGGACGGACAAGCACACATATGTACGGACATGTATGCATAGTCGCATATATGGACAAAGTGATTATTATTTAATTCCCGGTAGCTGGTTTCACAAAGGTACTTGAGTACATTAGGGTAATTAAGCCCAGCATAATTAAATGCAGCATTCCGATTGGTCTGTTTTCTATACCCGAGATTATATAATCAAATCCAAGGGGACTCAATCAGCATCAGGTGTTTTCAAACCTAACTAGTACTCTTAAAAGGCAGTGGAAGTTAAGCTTATCAGTGTATGCTTATCACCATGCCAATATGGTTGGGAGGTTTATATTCTTATGCAACAACTAAGGAAATATTACAACACTGGCTATAAGGCGTTATGATAGCCTTAAAGTATGCTAAAGCAGTTTGGACTGTAATATCACCAATGAAATCATTACTTACTTCTGAGGTGTTTTCTTGCCCGAGAAACTGTCAGTCGGTCTGTAGTCTTTCTGGTGGTGGGTATCTGACTGCAACTCTCCATAGTATTGTGACCCTTAACTTCAGACGATCCATTCCTACTGCACTGAGGCTGTGTACCTTCAGGGGAAAGCCTCAGGAGTTCATTATCCTGAACATGAGCTATATTGAACCCCTGCTCGGTGGAGGCTGTAAAGCTTCCTGATCCCTGACTAACTCCTGAAGCTACTGTGGTCACTGGAGGTGCATTAGATCTGTGTACAGAGACAGCAACTGTTGTCAAAGCCTGAGTAGAAACAGCCGTTCTTGAGGCAGCAGTGTAGACTGGATCTGTTGCTAATCCCGGTGATGAAACTGGGTTTGTCCTCACAGCCTGAGTGATCATTGAAGATAGAGTGGACTCTGGAGTCGTTCCAGATCTGTACCCCGAGACAGACCACTCAGGTGGTGATGTACTGGAAATAACGGGAGCAGGACTGTTTTTGCTTGATGTGCTGACAGGACTATTGACAGGTATTATTGGTGACCATACAGAAACACGCACCTGTCAAGAAAACAAGCAGGCCATCATTTTTGTGGCGAGCTATCACTCTCGCTCACGCAGTTCGCCTAACTTTTCTTCACAGGAGAGCAGTTAATAGCTCACCTTAAATCTCAAAACTGATCAAAATTTAGATATTTTACAACTTAAAGCCATGATTTAACCCTTTAATGATCAAATTATTTTTTTATTGAATGTCCATTTGCAGGCCAAGAGAAGACTATTTTTGAAAATATCGAGCCAGTCATTCCAGTGATAAGTTTTCAAAAATCATCTTCTCTTGGCCTGCAAATGGACATTCCTCAAGACCACTGCAGATGCCAGTCTTGGCCGGCTTGACCATTAAAGGGTTAATAACATATGTGCACATTTTCATTCTGCCAGAGGATCAATCACTTGCCTAGCACTTATCATGGAGAGCAATTTTTAGCTCACCACGATTTTCTAGAAATGAATCCCTGAACAAGGTGATCAAATATAATTCCTCTAAGTGTTTGCATAAACTGATTCCTACATAATGAATACACACGTGCCGTAATAACGAGAATGGAGCAAAAGAGGAGACCATCTTCACAGGTAGTGAAAGTTAGCATAAGTTACATGTGTAAGTGCATCAACAACACACACACGCATGCACAAACTATTCCATCCCATATATATATATAGGAACAATTCTTAGGGGTATTTACAATTCTTAGGGGTATTTTGAGACAGCAATTGCTTCCAGTTAATTCATTTCCAAACTATTCAACATCTTGTCTGTATGGTTGCTTATGAATTGAGATATTGGTTTAGTCTGCGTGATATGAAGCACATTCGATTGGGAGCTCTACTCTAAAATCGGGTTGTTTAAAAGTGGTTGATGGGCAATGAGCGTACAACACAGAAACACATGATGTCATGCATTGTTGTGTTGTATTTTCATTGTCCCTCAGCCAGTTAACAACCCGACTCTAAAGTGGAGTTCCCAAATGACAGACTAAGGAATGTGCTGGTTGAAGAGACAGACTAAGGGATGAGTTCATTGAAGAAACAGACTAAGGGGTGTGCTTGTTGAAGAGACAGACTAAGGGGGTGTGCTGGTTGAAGAGACAGACTAATGGATGCGCTCATTTAAGAGACAGACTAAGGAATGCGCTCGTTGAAGAGACAGACTAAGGGATGTGCTGGTTGAAGAGACAGACTAATGGATGTGCTCATTGAAGAGACAGACTAAGGGATGTGCTGGTTGAAGAGACAGACTAATGGATGTGCTCATTGAAGAGACAGACTAAGGAATGAGCTCATTGAAGAGACAGACTAAAGGATGTGCTCATTGAAGAGACAGACTAAGGGATGTGCTGGTTGAAGAGACAGACTAATGGATGTGCTCATTTAAGAGACAGACTAAGGAATGAGCTCATTGAAGAGACAGACTAATGGATGTGCTCATTGAAGAGACAGACTAATGGATGTGCTCATTGAAGAGACAGACTAAAGGATGTGCTCATTGAAGAGACAGACTAAAGGATGTGCTCATTGAAGAGACAGACTAATGGATGTGCTCATTGAAGAGACAGACTAAGGAATGAGCTCATTGAAGAGACAGACTAATGGATGTGCTCATTGAAGAGACAGACTAACGGATGTGCTCATTGAAGAGACAGACTAAAGGATGTGCTCATTTAAGAGACAGACTAAGGAATGCGCTCGTTGAAGAGACAGACTAATGGATGTGCTCATTGAAGAGACAGACTAATGGATGTGCTCATTGAAGAGACAGACTAATGGATGTGCTCATTTAAGAGACAGACTAAGGAATGCGCTCGTTGAAGAGACAGACTAATGGATGTGCTCATTGAAGAGACAGACTAACGGATGTGCTCATTGAAGAGACAGACTAAAGGATGTGCTCATTGAAGAGACAGACTAATGGATGTGCTCATTGAAGAGACAGACTAAGGAATGAGCTCATTGAAGAGACAGACTAATGGATGTGCTCATTGAAGAGACAGACTAAAGGATGTGCTCATTGAAGAGACAGACTAATGGATGTGCTCATTGAAGAGACAGACTAATGGATGTGCTCATTGAAGAGACAGACTAATGGATGTGCTCATTGAAGAGACAGACTAAAGGATGTGCTCATTGAAGAGACAGACTAAAGGATGTGCTCATTGAAGAGACAGACTAATGGATGTGCTCATTGAAGAGACAGACTAATGGATGTGCTCATTGAAGAGACAGACTAATGGATGTGCTCATTGAAGAGACAGACTAAAGGATGTGCTGGTTGAAGAGACAGACTAAGGGATGTGTTCATTGAAGAGACAGACTAAGGGATGTGCTGGCTGAAGAGACAGACTAATGGATGCGCTCGTTGAAGAGACAGACTAAGGGATGTGCTCAATGAAGAGACAGACTAACAAATGTATTCAGAATAGTCAGTTTGACATGGGTCTTACTCTTAGGGGATGGTGGGGTCGATGGTGGAAAAGCAACATAAAGAGTAGACCAGTATATTATTATTATTATTATGATTATTAAAGATTAGTTACACTATATCAATTGACTTACTTCGTTGTTCTGAGCAGCATAAAGCCTTTGCTGGTGTGCATGTTGAGATGCTGGTGACAGTATGCGGCGCTTCCTCTTCAAACATGTGTCGGGTACATATGTACAATGCTTCGTCAATAAAGCACTGTCAAAACAAAAACATGAATTAGTATATATATATATATATATATATATATATATATACTAAACCAAAAAAGTTTAGCAACACTGAGAATATAACTGTATAAATGTTATTTAACAAAAACAATAAATTGATTCAAATATATTATTTAATTGATAGGTCATTTTCCAATTTGAACAACAGTCTCTTGTTACTGTAATGCTAGCATTGCGCTTTTAACACGGCATCATTCAACGGAAGGGTCCAATTTAAATAATGACACTGAGCTGTCAATACCGGTTGTGACCTCCGCGCGCATTAACCACCACCGTATATCGCTTTCTCATGCTTCGAATTAAGCACTTGATGTCACGAAGAGGAATCGCATCCCAATTCCTGGAGCAGTGCAGATTCCAGCTCCCGCATGTTGTGAAGATGTAGATGGTTCTCACGCACCACACAGCCAAGAATGTCCCACACGTGTTCGATAGGAGACAGGTCCGGTGATCGTGCTGGCCAGTCCAACACCGGAACATTGTTAGCCTCAAGGAAATCACTGGTGACCCTAGCTGAATGAGGACGGGCGTTGTCTTGCTGGAACATAAAGTCTGCATGATGCTGCATAAAAGGGATGACAACAGGGGCGACAACTTCTTCACAGTAATGTTGAGCCATTAAATTTCCGCGAATCACAATAAGATCTGTTTTGCCATTTTCATGGATTCCAGCCCACACCATGACACTGCCGCCACCGAATCTGTCATGTTGAATGATGTTGGTTGCATCATACGGTTCTCCTAAACATCGCCAAACCCGTTGCCTACCATCCGCCACATCCACACAAAACCTCGACTCATCACTGAACAAAATGTGGCTCCATTGTTGCGCACGCCATCACTGATGAGTTCTTGCCCATGAAAATTGATTCTCGATGTGACGCTCTGTAAGCGGAACAGCAACAAGTAGACGATGGGCATGCAGTCCAGCATCATGGAGCCTGTTTCGCACACTTTGTACATGCACTGTAGTGCCGGTAGCGGTGTGCAAATTACGGGACAGCCGCGGCGCAGTCTCAAACCTGTGAGTTGTGATGACATCACTAAGTAGCGGTCTTCTCGTGGTGTTGTTGCTCTGTCTGCCAGATCGTGGTCGGTCATTAACATGTCCAGTTTCCTGCTCACGTTGGCGGAGACGGGAAATGGTTGAGGCGTGAACATTAAAATGTCGAGCAACAGCGCGAATGCTCTGCCCAGCAGTGAGTCTTACCATTGCTTCATGGCACTGATTTTCGGGTAGCCCTGGGTGGCGGCCCATGTTCGGTAGGGTAAACTTTTAAGTGTTTTCTGTTAACGTTCGTTATCTGCTTTTGCAATATGGTGAATTTTTGCCTTCGCTACCCGCCAAAGTGGGCCAGTGCATGAAAAATGCATTTCACATGCAGTAAGCGTGCGGCCGAGAAATGCAAGAAATGATTTGCATTTCTTTATGATCAGCGAGACATTACATTGACGAAACATGCCTGCAAATTTGGTTATAAATGGACGCATTGTTTTAATGCAACAAACCAAACTTCACTGTTGCTAAACATTTTTGGCTCAGTATATAATATATATACTATATATATATATATACATATACACATATATATATATATATATATATATATATATATATATATATATATATATATATATATATATATATATATATATATATATATATATATATATATAATAGAGATATATATGTAAGGAGCACTGGTTCAAAGCAGCATCTCCATGCGCACCCTGTATGCACTCTGCGAGGGAGCACTGGTGTGAAGCAGTATCTCCGTGCGCACCCTGTATGCACTCTGCGAGGGAGCACTGGTGTGAAGCAACATCTCCAGGAGCACCCTGTATGCACTCTGCGAGGGAGCACTGGTGTGAAGCAACATCTCCAGGAGCACCCTGTATGCACTCTGCGAGGGAGCACTGGTGTGAAGCAGCATCTCCAGGAGCACCCTGTATGCACTCTGCGAGGGAGCACTGGTGTGAAGCAACATCTCCAGGAGCACCCTGTATGCACTCTGCGAGGGAGCACTGGTGTGAAGCAGCATCTCCAGGAGCACCCTGTATGCACTCTGCGAGGGAGCACTGGTGTGAAGCAGCATCTCCAGGAGCACCCTGTATGCACTCTGCGAGGGAGCACTGGTGTGAAGCAGCATCTCCAGGAGCACCCTGTATGCACTCTGCGAGGGAGCACTGGTGTGAAGCAGCATCTCCAGGAGCACCCTGTATGCACTCTGCGAGGGAGCACTGGTGCGAAGCAGCATCTCCAGGAGCACCCTGTATGCACTCTGCGAGGGAGCACTGGTGCGAAGCAGCATCTCCATGAGCACCCTGTATGTGCTCTGCGAGGGAGCACTGGTGTGAAGCAGCATCTCCAGGAGCACCCTGTATGCACTCTGCGAGGGAGCACTGGTGTGAAGCAGCATCTCCAGGAGCACCCTGTATGCACTCTGCGAGGGAGCACTGGTGTGAAGCAGCATCTCCAGGAGCACCCTGTATGTGCTCTGTGAGGGAGCACTGGTGTGAAGCAGCATCTCCATGAGCACCCTGTATGCACTCTGCGAGGGAGCACTGGTATGAAGCAGCATCTCCATGAGCACCCTGTATGTGCTCTGCGAGGGAGCACTGGTGCGAAGCAGCATCTCCATGAGCACCCTGTATGCACTCTGTGAGGGAGCACTGGTGCGAAGCAGCATCTCCATGAGCACCCTGTATGTGCTCTGTGAGGGAGCACTGGTGCGAAGCAGCATCTCCATGAGCACCCTGTATGCACTCTGTGAGGGAGCACTGGTGCGAAGCAGCATCTCCATGAGCACCCTGTATGTGCTCTGCGAGGGAGCACTGGTGCGAAGCAGCATCTCCATGAGCACCCTGTATGTGCTCTGTGAGGGAGCACTGGTGCGAAGCAGCATATCCATGAGCACCCTGTATGTGCTCTGCGAGGGAGCACTGGTGCGAAGCAGCATCTCCATGAGCACCCTGTATGTGCTCGGCGAGGGAGCACTGGTGTGAAGCAGCATCTCCATGAGCACCCTGTATGTGCTCTGCGAGGGAGCACTGGTGCGAAGCAGCATCTCCATGAGCACCCTGTATGTGCTCTGCGAGGGAGCACTGGTGTGAAGCAGCATCTCCATGAGAACCCTATATGTGCTCTGCGAGGGAGCACTGGTGCGAAGCAGCATCTCCATGAGCACCCTGTATGTGCTCTGCGAGGGAGCACTGGTGCGAAGCAGCATCTCCATGAGCACCCTGTATGTGCTCTGCGAGGGAGCACTGGTGCGAAGCAGCATCTCCATGAGCACCCTGTATGTGCTCTGCGAGGGAGCACTGGTGTGAAGCAGCATCTCCATGAGCACCCTGTATGTGCTCTGCCAGGGAGCACTGGTATGAAGCAGCATCTCTGTGAGCACCTTGTATGAACTCTGGAGCTCTGGTGCGAAGCAGAATCTCCATGAGCACACTGTACGCGCTCTGCGAGAAAGGATTGAGCTGGTGATTATCCGCAATTTCTCTTATACTAAGCAGCTTATCCCCCTTGATAGCATGCCGGTCTATCGCAGGTAACTACTCCAGATTTTACATCGGTACACATTCATACTCAGGGCGCGCGCGCGCGAGAGAGAGAGAGAGAGAGAGAGAGAGAGAGAGAGAGAGAGAGAGGGAGGGAGGGAGAGAGAGAGAGGGGGGAGATTGATCCCCCTTATTAACAAAGGTGGCCGACCAGAGACACACACACCCAGGGTAGCCTGCTTCACAATGCAGCCCATTACTTTCAGTGCCATCACCTCCTCGGTGTAAAGCCATGCTGAAAACCTTGTATGCCATTAAATTTTTAATATCTACCAAGTTTGACTGAATTGTTAGAAACAGCGATCCTCAGTAATCCCAACCTTTTATCTACAACCTAGATCCCGTATTATAAGCTTGTTGATGCCTATATAGTTATCATTATGTTGTGATTGTTATTACCCTCATCCCTGTATCAGGGATACCCTGTTGCCATCCAGGCAACAGGGTATTGGTGTGTGATGTCTGTCTTGGTGTGTGTGTGTGTGTGTGTGCGCGTGTGTGTGCGTGTGTGTGTCTCTCTATCTGTGTGTGTGCATGCGTGCGTGCGTGCGTGTGTGTGCATGTGTCTGTCTATCCGTGTGCGTGCGTACTTGTGTGTGTGTGCATGCGTGCCCCTGTCTGTCTGTCTGTGCGTGCATGCACGCGCGTATATGTGTGTGTGTGCATGCTTGCGTGTGTGTAGGTGCATGCGTGTGTGTGTCTTTCTGCGTGTGCATGCGTGCATGCATATGTGCATGCATGCATGCGTGCCTATCTATCCATCTGCGTGCGTGCATTCGTGTGTGCATGTCTGCGACTGTATCTCAAACACTACTGATGAGATGTGTGTTATATTTTAACACAACTAAGGATGTTATAGTGACAGAGGATTTCCAGACCATGGCTGTGATCCAGATAAGAAAATCTGAATGCCGATCAGATCAAATTCTGGATCTATTGATATCTCGCAAACTTCCTGTCCGATTTGGCCTAAAATTTGTATACAGGAGAGGGTGTGACTACACTAGAATTGTGCAATTTGGTAGTGATCAGAAAAATTCAGCAGATCTGTGGTTATTATTATTGAGGTTTTTATTGTTGTAGAATTAGTGACTTACATGACATCATTAATTGTGAAAGTGTTCACTTGAAAGACGTCTCCTAGTTCATCATTTTGACAATAGACGATGCTTGGATCATTCAGATCATACAACAGCTTAGCCTTAATATACTCCTTCAGGAAGAAACAGAGCTATAAATAGAAGACAAACAAAATACAGGTTTCATTTAAGACATCAATGGTCAAGCTGATAAAAGCCGGCCTCTGCAGTGGTCTTGGTTAAGCTGATAAAAGCCGGCCTCTGCAGTGGTCTTGAGGAATGTCCATTTACAGGATAAAGGTTTTTTAAAAACTATATCACTAAAATGACTGGCTTGAATACTTAGCCAGAAAGTCATTCATTCCAGTGGCAAAATTTCTAGTATCATCTGAAGTCTCTTGGCATACACTGAATAAAAATTTTAAATTTCTAAATATATCTTGACCAATATTATAGGGTTACCATCAAAATTGGCAAAAACATACATTTTCTTAGAGATAATCCAATTTAACCCTTTACGATGTTTACTGTCTAATTTAGTCATGAAAATCAAAATATTGCCACATAAAATGTCCATCTGCAGGTAAAGACAAGTATTTTTGAAAATTTACCACTGGAATGACTGCCTTATTTATTGAACCAGCCATGCCAGTGATAAATTTTCAAACATACTCTTCTCTTTACCTTCACACAGATATTACATCAGCCAAAAATGGCTTCTGCAGTGGTCTTGAGAAATGTTCATTTGCAGACCAACAGAAGACTATTTTATTTAAATTTATGACTGGAATGACTGGCTTGATAACCGAGCCAGTCATTCCAGTGGTAAATTGTTTAAAATGGTCTTCTCTTGGTCTGCAAATGGACATTTTCTATGAGAAAATTGAAATTTTCTAGAACAAATTTGAATGTTAAATCATTAAGTCAAGAATATATCAGAAGCCGTACTCTTGGAATGTATACTTCTTAAACCTTTAACCCTCAAATTTGTTCCAGAAATTTACAATTTTCTAATAAAATTGTCTATCTGAAGACCAAGAGATTATTTTTTGAAAATTTAACACTGGAATGGCTGGCAAATAGTCTTTTATTAGTGAGCAAATGAATATCTCATGAGCATGTCCAGTGTTACAGGGTTAATTATAACATCACCTTGTAACTAGGTCATATTGGACGCTTGATCATTGTAACTAGGTCATATTGGACGCTTGATCATTGTAACTAGGTCATATTGGACACTTGATCATTGTAACTAAGTCACTTTGGCCAGCTTGATCATTGTAACTAGGTCACTTTGGCAGGCTTGATCATTGTAACTAGGTTACTTTGGCCTGCTTGATCATTGTAACTAGGTCACTTTGGCCGGCTTGATCATTGTAACTGGGTCACTTTGGCCGGCTTGACCATTGTAACTAGATCACTTTGGCCGGCTTGATCATTGTAACTAGGTCACTTTGGCCGGCTCGATCATTGTAACTAGGTCACTTTGGCCGGCTTGATCATTGTAACTAGGTCACTTTGGCCGGCTTGATCATTGTAACTAGGTCACTTTGGCCAGCTTGATCATTGTAACTAGGTCACTTTGGCCTGCTTGATCATTGTAACTAGGTCACTTTGGCCAGCTTGATCATTGTAACTAGGTCACTTTGGCCGGCTTGATCATTGTAACTAGGTCACTTTGGCCTGCTTGATCATTGTAACTAGGTCACTTTGGCCGGCTTGATCATTGTAACTAGGTCACTTTGGCCTGCTTGATCATTGTAACTAGGTCACTTTGGCCTGCTTGATTATTGTAACTAGGTCACTTTGGCCAGCTTGATCATTGTAACTAGGTCACTTTGGCCGGCTCGATCATTGTAACTAGGTCACTTTGGCCTGCTTGATCATTGTAACTAGGTCACTTTGGCCGGCTTGATCATTGTAACTAGGTCACTTTGGCCGGCTCGATCATTGTAACTAGGTCACTTTGGCCGGCTTGATCATTGTAACTAGGTCACTTTGGCTGGCTTGATCATTGTAACTAGGTCACTTTGGCATGCTTGATTATTGTAACTAGGTCACTTTGGCCTGCTTGATCATTGTAACTAGGTCACTTTGGCCAGCTTGATCATTGTAACTAGGTCACTTTGGCCAGCTTGATCATTGTAACTAGGTCACTTTGGCCGGCTTGATCATTGTAACTAGGTCACTTTGGCTGGCTTGATCATTGTAACTAGGTCACTTTGGCCGGCTTAATCATTGTAACTAGGTCACTTTGGCCGGCTTGATCATTGTAACTAGGTCACTTTGGCTGGCTTGATCATTGTAACTAGGTCACTTTGGCCTGCTTGATCATTGTAACTGGGTCACTTTGATCTGCTTGATCATTGTAACTAGGTCACTTTGGCCTGCTTGATCATTGTAACTAGGTCAGTTTGGCCGGCTTGATCATTGTAACTAGGTCACTTTGGCTGGCTTGATCATTGTAACTTGGTCACTTTGGCCAGCTTGACCGTTGTAAGTTTAAACATTATCCTCAAATATTTGGCCAATGAGATGTACCACACATTAATCCTTTAATGGTCAAGCCGGTCAAAACCTGCCTCTGCAGTAGCCTTCAGGAATGTCCATCTGCAGGGAAAGTGCAGAGTATTTTTTGAATTTTTACCACTGGAATGGCTGGATCGATAATTGAGCCAGTCATCCCAGTGGAAAATTTTCAAAAACAGGCTTCCTTTACCTACAGATGGACATTCAATAAGGAAATACTTTGATTTTCTTCACCAAATTTGACCAGTAAAGGGTTAATTGTTTATGATGTACAATTGAAGTTACTTTAGTTGTTGTGGTTGTCGTCACCACTGGTGCTACTGTTTACATGACATTTTTGTGAATTGACCATGAGTACATGTATGAGACGTATTTGTTTGTAAATCTGCAGGTGGAGGCTGGAAGGGTCGGGGTTTAATTCTTCAACACTCATATCAGACAAAAACCGCTTCTGCAGTGGTCTTGAAAGATACATGTATCCATTTGTAGACCAAGAGAAGACTATTTTTAAATATTTACCACTGGAATGACTGTGGGGAATTTTCAAAATTAGTCTTCTCTTGGTCTACAAATGGACATTTTTAAAGAGAAAATTTAAATTTTCTTGAGAATATTTGAGGGTTAATGGGTTAAGTAACTGCAGTTGTATATTTGCAGTCGTAAGAAGATCTGTGCACCAGTAAGTCAGCACTGTGTACCAGTAAGTCAGCACTGTGTACCAGTAAGTCAGCACTGCGTACCAGTAAGTCAGCACTGCGTACCAGTAAGTCAGCACTGCGTACCAGTAAGTCAGCACTGTGTACAGTAAGTCAGCACTGTGTACAGTAAGTCAGCACTGTGTACAGTAAGTCAGCGCTGTGCACCAGTAAGTCAGCACTGTGTACCAGTAAGTCAGCACTGCGTACCAGTAAGTCAGCACTGCGTACCAGTAAGTCAGCGCTGTGTACAGTAAGTCAGCGCTGTGTACAGTAAGTCAGCGCTGTGTACCAGTAAGTCAGCACTGTGTACCAGTAAGTCAGCGCTGTGTACCAGTAAGTCAGCGCTGTGTACCAGTAAGTCAGCGCTGTGTACCAGTAAGTCAGCGCTGTGCACCAGTAAGTCAGCGCTGTGTAAGTCAGCGCTGTGTACCAGTAAGTCAGCGCTGTGTACCAGTAAGTCAGCGCTGTGTACCAGTAAGTCAGCACTGTGTACAGTAAGTCAGCACTGTGTACAGTAAGTCAGCGCTGTGTACAGTAAGTCAGCGCTGTGTACAGTAAGTCAGCGCTGTGTACCAGTAAGTCAGCGCTGTGTACCAGTAAGTCAGCGCTGTGTACCAGTAAGTCAGCGCTGTGTACCAGTAAGTCAGCACTGTGTACCAGTAAGTCAGCACTGTGTACAGTAAGTCAGCACTGTGTACAGTAAGTCAGCACTGTGTACAGTAAGTCAGCACTGTGTACCAGTACGTCAGCACTGTGTACAGTAAGTCAGCACTGTGTACCAGTAAGTCAGCACTGTGTACCAGTAAGTCAGCGCTGTGTACCAGTAAGTCAGCGCTGTGCACCAGTAAGTCAGCGCTGTGTACCAGTAAGTCAGCGCTGTGTACCAGTAAGTCAGCGCTGTGCACAAGTAAGTCAGCGCTGTGTACCAGTAAGTCAGCGCTGTGTACCAGTAAGTCAGCACTGTGTACCAGTAAGTCAGATCTGTGTACCAGTAAGTCAGCACTGTGTACCAGTAAGACAGCGCTGTGTACAGTAAGTCAGCGCTGTGTACAGTAAGTCAGCGCTGTGTACCAGTAAGTCAGCGCTGTGTACCAGTAAGTCAGCGCTGTGTACCAGTAAGTCAGCGCTGTGTACCAGTAAGTCAGCGCTGTGCATCAGTAAGTCAGCGCTGTGCACCAGTAAGTCAGCGCTGTGTACCAGTAAGTCAGCGCTGTGTACCAGTAAGTCAGCGCTGTGTACCAGTAAGTCAGCGCTGTGTACCAGTAAGTCAGATCTGTGTACCAGTAAGTCAGCACTGTGTACCAGTAAGTCAGCACTGTGTACAGTAAGTCAGCACTGTGTACAGTAAGTCAGCACTGTGTACCAGTAAGTCAGCACTGTGTACCAGTAAGTCAGCACTGTGTACAGTAAGTCAGCACTGTGTACCAGTAAGTCAGCACTGTGTACCAGTAAGTCAGCACTGTGTACCAGTAAGTCAGCACTGTGTACAGTAAGTCAGCACTGTGTACAGTAAGTCAGCGCTGTGTACAGTAAGTCAGCGCTGTGTACCAGTAAGTCAGCACTGTGTACCAGTAAGTCAGCGCTGTGTACCAGTAAGTCAGCGCTGTGTACCAGTAAGTCAGCGCTGTGCACCAGTAAGTCAGCGCTGTGCACCAGTAAGTCAGCGCTGTGCACCAGTAAGTCAGCGCTGTGCACCAGTAAGTCAGCGCTGTGTACCAGTAAGTCAGCACTGTGTACCAGTAAGTCAGCACTGTGTACAGTAAGTCAGCGCTGTGTACAGTAAGTCAGCGCTGTGTACAGTAAGTCAGCGCTGTGTACAGTAAGTCAGCGCTGTGTACCAGTAAGTCAGCGCTGTGTACCAGTAAGTCAGCGCTGTGTACCAGTAAGTCAGCACTGTGTACAGTAAGTCAGCGCTGTGCACCAGTAAGTCAGCACTGTGTACCAGTAAGTCAGCACTGCGTACCAGTAAGTCAGCACTGCGTACCAGTAAGTCAGCGCTGTGTACAGTAAGTCAGCGCTGTGTACAGTAAGTCAGCGCTGTGTACCAGTAAGTCAGCACTGTGTACCAGTAAGTCAGCGCTGTGTACCAGTAAGTCAGCGCTGTGTACCAGTAAGTCAGCGCTGTGTACCAGTAAGTCAGCGCTGTGCACCAGTAAGTCAGCGCTGTGTAAGTCAGCGCTGTGTACCAGTAAGTCAGCGCTGTGTACCAGTAAGTCAGCGCTGTGTACCAGTAAGTCAGCACTGTGTACAGTAAGTCAGCACTGTGTACAGTAAGTCAGCGCTGTGTACAGTAAGTCAGCGCTGTGTACAGTAAGTCAGCGCTGTGTACCAGTAAGTCAGCGCTGTGTACCAGTAAGTCAGCGCTGTGTACCAGTAAGTCAGCGCTGTGTACCAGTAAGTCAGCACTGTGTA
Source organism: Chaetoderma sp. LZ-2023a (assembly GCA_034401795.1). NCBI lineage: Eukaryota > Metazoa > Mollusca > Caudofoveata > Chaetodermatida > Chaetodermatidae > Chaetoderma > Chaetoderma sp. LZ-2023a. The sequence continues at coordinate 20,001,989 of CM067374.1, forward strand.
CCAGTAAGTCAGCACTGTGTACAGTAAGTCAGCACTGTGTACAGTAAGTCAGCACTGTGTACAGTAAGTCAGCACTGTGTACCAGTACGTCAGCACTGTGTACAGTAAGTCAGCACTGTGTACCAGTAAGTCAGCACTGTGTACCAGTAAGTCAGCGCTGTGTACCAGTAAGTCAGCGCTGTGCACCAGTAAGTCAGCGCTGTGTACCAGTAAGTCAGCGCTGTGTACCAGTAAGTCAGCGCTGTGCACAAGTAAGTCAGCGCTGTGTACCAGTAAGTCAGCGCTGTGTACCAGTAAGTCAGCACTGTGTACCAGTAAGTCAGATCTGTGTACCAGTAAGTCAGCACTGTGTACCAGTAAGACAGCGCTGTGTACAGTAAGTCAGCGCTGTGTACAGTAAGTCAGCGCTGTGTACCAGTAAGTCAGCGCTGTGTACCAGTAAGTCAGCGCTGTGTACCAGTAAGTCAGCGCTGTGTACCAGTAAGTCAGCGCTGTGCATCAGTAAGTCAGCGCTGTGCACCAGTAAGTCAGCGCTGTGTACCAGTAAGTCAGCGCTGTGTACCAGTAAGTCAGCGCTGTGTACCAGTAAGTCAGCGCTGTGTACCAGTAAGTCAGATCTGTGTACCAGTAAGTCAGCACTGTGTACCAGTAAGTCAGCACTGTGTACAGTAAGTCAGCACTGTGTACAGTAAGTCAGCACTGTGTACCAGTAAGTCAGCACTGTGTACCAGTAAGTCAGCACTGTGTACAGTAAGTCAGCACTGTGTACCAGTAAGTCAGCACTGTGTACCAGTAAGTCAGCACTGTGTACCAGTAAGTCAGCACTGTGTACAGTAAGTCAGCACTGTGTACAGTAAGTCAGCGCTGTGTACAGTAAGTCAGCGCTGTGTACCAGTAAGTCAGCACTGTGTACCAGTAAGTCAGCGCTGTGTACCAGTAAGTCAGCGCTGTGTACCAGTAAGTCAGCGCTGTGCACCAGTAAGTCAGCGCTGTGCACCAGTAAGTCAGCGCTGTGCACCAGTAAGTCAGCGCTGTGCACCAGTAAGTCAGCGCTGTGTACCAGTAAGTCAGCACTGTGTACCAGTAAGTCAGCACTGTGTACAGTAAGTCAGCGCTGTGTACAGTAAGTCAGCGCTGTGTACAGTAAGTCAGCGCTGTGTACAGTAAGTCAGCGCTGTGTACCAGTAAGTCAGCGCTGTGTACCAGTAAGTCAGCGCTGTGTACCAGTAAGTCAGCACTGTGTACCAGTAAGTCAGCACTGTGTACAGTAAGTCAGCACTGTGTACAGTAAGTCAGCACTGTGTACAGTAAGTCAGCACTGTGTACCAGTACGTCAGCACTGTGTACAGTAAGTCAGCACTGTGTACCAGTAAGTCAGCACTGTGTACCAGTAAGTCAGCACTGTGTACCAGTAAGTCAGCGCTGTGCACCAGTAAGTCAGCGCTGTGTACCAGTAAGTCAGCGCTGTGTACCAGTAAGTCAGCGCTGTGCACAAGTAAGTCAGCGCTGTGTACCAGTAAGTCAGCGCTGTGTACCAGTAAGTCAGCACTGTGTACCAGTAAGTCAGATCTGTGTACCAGTAAGTCAGCACTGTGTACCAGTAAGACAGCGCTGTGTACAGTAAGTCAGCGCTGTGTACAGTAAGTCAGCGCTGTGTACCAGTAAGTCAGCGCTGTGTACCAGTAAGTCAGCGCTGTGTACCAGTAAGTCAGCGCTGTGTACCAGTAAGTCAGCGCTGTGCATCAGTAAGTCAGCGCTGTGCACCAGTAAGTCAGCGCTGTGTACCAGTAAGTCAGCGCTGTGTACCAGTAAGTCAGCGCTGTGTACCAGTAAGTCAGCGCTGTGTACCAGTAAGTCAGATCTGTGTACCAGTAAGTCAGCACTGTGTACCAGTAAGTCAGCACTGTGTACAGTAAGTCAGCACTGTGTACAGTAAGTCAGCACTGTGTACCAGTAAGTCAGCACTGTGTACCAGTAAGTCAGCACTGTGTACAGTAAGTCAGCACTGTGTACCAGTAAGTCAGCACTGTGTACCAGTAAGTCAGCACTGTGTACCAGTAAGTCAGCACTGTGTACAGTAAGTCAGCACTGTGTACAGTAAATCAGCACTGTGTACAGTAAGTCAGCACTGTGTACCAGTAAGTCAGCACTGTGTACCAGTAAGTCAGCACTGTGTACCAGTAAGTCAGCGCTGTGTACCAGTAAGTCAGCGCTGTGTACCAGTAAGTCTGCGCTGTGTACCAGTAAGTCAGCGCTGTGCACCAGTAAGTCAGCGCTGTGTACCAGTAAGTCAGCGCTGTGTACCAGTAAGTCAGCGCTGTGTACCAGTAAGTCAGATCTGTGTACCAGTAAGTCAGCACTGTGTACCAGTAAGTCAGCACTGTGTACCAGTAAGTCAGCACTGTGTACAGTAAGTCAGCACTGTGTACCAGTAAGTCAGCACTGTGTACAGTAAGTCAGCACTGTGTACAGTAAGTCAGCACTGTGTACCAGTAAGTCAGCACTGTGTACAGTAAGTCAGCACTGTGTACCAGTAAGTCAGCACTGTGTACCAGTAAGTCAGCACTGTGTACCAGTAAGTCAGCGCTGTGCACCAGTAAGTCAGCTCTGTGTACCAGTAAGTCAGCGCTGTGTACCAGTAAGTCAGCGCTGTGCACCAGTAAGTCAGCGCTGTGTACCAGTAAGTCAGCGCTGTGTACCAGTAAGTCAGCACTGTGTACCAGTAAGTCAGATCTGTGTACCAGTAAGTCAGCACTGTGTACCAGTAAGACAGCGCTGTGTACAGTAAGTCAGCGCTGTGTACAGTAAGTCAGCGCTGTGTACCAGTAAGTCAGCGCTGTGTACCAGTAAGTCAGCGCTGTGTACCAGTAAGTCAGCGCTGTGTACCAGTAAGTCAGCGCTGTGCATCAGTAAGTCAGCGCTGTGCACCAGTAAGTCAGCGCTGTGTACCAGTAAGTCAGCGCTGTGTACCAGTAAGTCAGCGCTGTGTACCAGTAAGTCAGCGCTGTGTACCAGTAAGTCAGATCTGTGTACCAGTAAGTCAGCACTGTGTACCAGTAAGTCAGCACTGTGTACAGTAAGTCAGCACTGTGTACCAGTAAGTCAGCACTGTGTACCAGTAAGTCAGCACTGTGTACAGTAAGTCAGCACTGTGTACCAGTAAGTCAGCACTGTGTACCAGTAAGTCAGCACTGTGTACCAGTAAGTCAGCACTGTGTACAGTAAGTCAGCACTGTGTACAGTAAATCAGCACTGTGTACAGTAAGTCAGCACTGTGTACCAGTAAGTCAGCACTGTGTACCAGTAAGTCAGCACTGTGTACCAGTAAGTCAGCACTGTGTACCAGTACGTCAGCACTGTGTACAGTAAGTCAGCACTGTGTACCAGTAAGTCAGCACTGTGTACCAGTAAGTCAGCACTGTGTACCAGTAAGTCAGCGCTGTGCACCAGTAAGTCAGCGCTGTGTACCAGTAAGTCAGCGCTGTGTACCAGTAAGTCAGCGCTGTGCACAAGTAAGTCAGCGCTGTGTACCAGTAAGTCAGCGCTGTGTACCAGTAAGTCAGCACTGTGTACCAGTAAGTCAGATCTGTGTACCAGTAAGTCAGCACTGTGTACCAGTAAGACAGCGCTGTGTACAGTAAGTCAGCGCTGTGTACAGTAAGTCAGCGCTGTGTACCAGTAAGTCAGCGCTGTGTACCAGTAAGTCAGCGCTGTGTACCAGTAAGTCAGCGCTGTGTACCAGTAAGTCAGCGCTGTGCATCAGTAAGTCAGCGCTGTGCACCAGTAAGTCAGCGCTGTGTACCAGTAAGTCAGCGCTGTGTACCAGTAAGTCAGCGCTGTGTACCAGTAAGTCAGCGCTGTGTACCAGTAAGTCAGATCTGTGTACCAGTAAGTCAGCACTGTGTACCAGTAAGTCAGCACTGTGTACAGTAAGTCAGCACTGTGTACAGTAAGTCAGCACTGTGTACCAGTAAGTCAGCACTGTGTACCAGTAAGTCAGCACTGTGTACAGTAAGTCAGCACTGTGTACCAGTAAGTCAGCACTGTGTACCAGTAAGTCAGCACTGTGTACCAGTAAGTCAGCACTGTGTACAGTAAGTCAGCACTGTGTACAGTAAATCAGCACTGTGTACAGTAAGTCAGCACTGTGTACCAGTAAGTCAGCACTGTGTACCAGTAAGTCAGCGCTGTGTACCAGTAAGTCAGCGCTGTGTACCAGTAAGTCAGCGCTGTGTACCAGTAAGTCAGCGCTGTGTACCAGTAAGTCAGCGCTGTGCACCAGTAAGTCAGCGCTGTGTACCAGTAAGTCAGCGCTGTGTACCAGTAAGTCAGCGCTGTGTACCAGTAAGTCAGATCTGTGTACCAGTAAGTCAGCACTGTGTACCAGTAAGTCAGCACTGTGTACCAGTAAGTCAGCACTGTGTACAGTAAGTCAGCACTGTGTACCAGTAAGTCAGCACTGTGTACAGTAAGTCAGCACTGTGTACAGTAAGTCAGCACTGTGTACCAGTAAGTCAGCACTGTGTACAGTAAGTCAGCACTGTGTACCAGTAAGTCAGCACTGTGTACCAGTAAGTCAGCACTGTGTACCAGTAAGTCAGCGCTGTGCACCAGTAAGTCAGCTCTGTGTACCAGTAAGTCAGCGCTGTGTACCAGTAAGTCAGCGCTGTGCACCAGTAAGTCAGCGCTGTGTACCAGTAAGTCAGCGCTGTGTACCAGTAAGTCAGCGCTGTGTACCAGTAAGTCAGATCTGTGTACCAGTAAGTCAGCACTGTGTACCAGTAAGACAGCGCTGTGTACAGTAAGACAGCGCTGTGTACAGTAAGTCAGCGCTGTGTACAGTAAGTCAGCGCTGTGTACCAGTAAGTCAGCGCTGTGTACCAGTAAGTCAGCGCTGTGTACCAGTAAGTCAGCGCTGTGTACCAGTAAGTCAGCGCTGTGCATCAGTAAGTCAGCGCTGTGCACCAGTAAGTCAGCGCTGTGTACCAGTAAGTCAGCGCTGTGTACCAGTAAGTCAGCGCTGTGTACCAGTAAGTCAGCGCTGTGTACCAGTAAGTCAGATCTGTGTACCAGTAAGTCAGCACTGTGTACCAGTAAGTCAGCACTGTGTACCAGTAAGTCAGCACTGTGTACAGTAAGTCAGCACTGTGTACCAGTAAGTCAGCACTGTGTACAGTAAGTCAGCACTGTGTACAGTAAGTCAGCACTGTGTACCAGTAAGTCAGCACTGTGTACAGTAAGTCAGCACTGTGTACCAGTAAGTCAGCACTGTGTACCAGTAAGTCAGCACTGTGTACCAGTAAGTCAGCGCTGTGTACCAGTAAGTCAGCGCTGTGCACCAGTAAGTCAGCTCTGTGTACCAGTAAGTCAGCGCTGTGTACCAGTAAGTCAGCGCTGTGCACCAGTAAGTCAGCGCTGTGTACCAGTAAGTCAGCGCTGTGTACCAGTAAGTCAGCGCTGTGTACCAGTAAGTCAGATCTGTGTACCAGTAAGTCAGATCTGTGTACCAGTAAGTCAGCACTGTGTACCAGTAAGACAGCGCTGTGTACAGTAAGTCAGCGCTGTGTACAGTAAGTCAGCGCTGTGTACCAGTAAGTCAGCGCTGTGTACCAGTAAGTCAGCGCTGTGTACCAGTAAGTCAGCGCTGTGTACCAGTAAGTCAGCGCTGTGCATCAGTAAGTCAGCGCTGTGCACCAGTAAGTCAGCGCTGTGTACCAGTAAGTCAGCGCTGTGTACCAGTAAGTCAGCGCTGTGCACCAGTAAGTCAGCGCTGTGTACCAGTAAGTCAGCGCTGTGTACCAGTAAGTCAGCACTGTGTACCAGTAAGTCAGATCTGTGTACCAGTAAGTCAGCACTGTGTACCAGTAAGACAGCGCTGTGTACAGTAAGTCAGCGCTGTGTACAGTAAGTCAGCGCTGTGTACCAGTAAGTCAGCGCTGTGTACCAGTAAGTCAGCGCTGTGTACCAGTAAGTCAGCGCTGTGTACCAGTAAGTCAGCGCTGTGCATCAGTAAGTCAGCGCTGTGCACCAGTAAGTCAGCGCTGTGTACCAGTAAGTCAGCGCTGTGTACCAGTAAGTCAGCGCTGTGTACCAGTAAGTCAGCGCTGTGTACCAGTAAGTCAGATCTGTGTACCAGTAAGTCAGCACTGTGTACCAGTAAGTCAGCACTGTGTACAGTAAGTCAGCACTGTGTACCAGTAAGTCAGCACTGTGTACCAGTAAGTCAGCACTGTGTACAGTAAGTCAGCACTGTGTACCAGTAAGTCAGCACTGTGTACCAGTAAGTCAGCACTGTGTACCAGTAAGTCAGCACTGTGTACAGTAAGTCAGCACTGTGTACAGTAAATCAGCACTGTGTACAGTAAGTCAGCACTGTGTACCAGTAAGTCAGCACTGTGTACCAGTAAGTCAGCACTGTGTACCAGTAAGTCAGCACTGTGTACCAGTACGTCAGCACTGTGTACAGTAAGTCAGCACTGTGTACCAGTAAGTCAGCACTGTGTACCAGTAAGTCAGCACTGTGTACCAGTAAGTCAGCGCTGTGCACCAGTAAGTCAGCGCTGTGTACCAGTAAGTCAGCGCTGTGTACCAGTAAGTCAGCGCTGTGCACAAGTAAGTCAGCGCTGTGTACCAGTAAGTCAGCGCTGTGTACCAGTAAGTCAGCACTGTGTACCAGTAAGTCAGATCTGTGTACCAGTAAGTCAGCACTGTGTACCAGTAAGACAGCGCTGTGTACAGTAAGTCAGCGCTGTGTACAGTAAGTCAGCGCTGTGTACCAGTAAGTCAGCGCTGTGTACCAGTAAGTCAGCGCTGTGTACCAGTAAGTCAGCGCTGTGTACCAGTAAGTCAGCGCTGTGCATCAGTAAGTCAGCGCTGTGCACCAGTAAGTCAGCGCTGTGTACCAGTAAGTCAGCGCTGTGTACCAGTAAGTCAGCGCTGTGTACCAGTAAGTCAGCGCTGTGTACCAGTAAGTCAGATCTGTGTACCAGTAAGTCAGCACTGTGTACCAGTAAGTCAGCACTGTGTACAGTAAGTCAGCACTGTGTACAGTAAGTCAGCACTGTGTACCAGTAAGTCAGCACTGTGTACCAGTAAGTCAGCACTGTGTACAGTAAGTCAGCACTGTGTACCAGTAAGTCAGCACTGTGTACCAGTAAGTCAGCACTGTGTACCAGTAAGTCAGCACTGTGTACAGTAAGTCAGCACTGTGTACAGTAAATCAGCACTGTGTACAGTAAGTCAGCACTGTGTACCAGTAAGTCAGCACTGTGTACCAGTAAGTCAGCACTGTGTACCAGTAAGTCAGCGCTGTGTACCAGTAAGTCAGCGCTGTGTACCAGTAAGTCAGCGCTGTGTACCAGTAAGTCAGCGCTGTGCACCAGTAAGTCAGCGCTGTGTACCAGTAAGTCAGCGCTGTGTACCAGTAAGTCAGCGCTGTGTACCAGTAAGTCAGATCTGTGTACCAGTAAGTCAGCACTGTGTACCAGTAAGTCAGCACTGTGTACCAGTAAGTCAGCACTGTGTACAGTAAGTCAGCACTGTGTACCAGTAAGTCAGCACTGTGTACAGTAAGTCAGCACTGTGTACAGTAAGTCAGCACTGTGTACAGTAAGTCAGCACTGTGTACCAGTAAGTCAGCACTGTGTACCAGTAAGTCAGCACTGTGTACCAGTAAGTCAGCACTGTGTACAGTAAGTCAGCACTGTGTACAGTAAATCAGCACTGTGTACAGTAAGTCAGCACTGTGTACCAGTAAGTCAGCACTGTGTACCAGTAAGTCAGCGCTGTGTACCAGTAAGTCAGCGCTGTGTACCAGTAAGTCAGCGCTGTGTACCAGTAAGTCAGCGCTGTGCACCAGTAAGTCAGCGCTGTGCACCAGTAAGTCAGCGCTGTGTACCAGTAAGTCAGCGCTGTGTACCAGTAAGTCAGATCTGTCTACCAGTAAGTCAGCACTGTGTACCAGTAAGTCAGCACTGTGTACCAGTAAGTCAGCACTGTGTACAGTAAGTCAGCACTGTGTACCAGTAAGTCACCACTGTGTACCAGTAAGTCACCACTGTGTACCAGTAAGTCAAATCTGTGTACCAGTAAGTCAGATCTGTGTACCAGTAAGTCAGCGTTGTTTTCAGCTGGCCACATAAGTCATGATAAAATATTCTTTTCAGACACAAGATATGAAAAAACATTAAATCTCATCTGAAAGCTGTAACAGGTTTGAACTTGAAGCTGCATTGATTGGTTTTATTAGCTTGCTATTGATTAGAAAGTGTGTAATTAATGTGTTATTCAGCTTTAATACCTCTCTCTAGTGGTTTATGTCTTGTCCAGGGCCATGGCTATTCCTAGCAATGATGCAAGTCACAACCACTGTAACCTATTTCACTGGACTATTAATGTCCGAAATGACAGTCAATCAACATGCTAGACGTAAAATACTGCTAATTATTTTGAAAACAAATTGACTGATGAAAGCCGTTGCTGCCACTGCCAGCAACAAACTTCAGTCAAACAGTTTTCAAAATATTAAGCAGCTTTCGAAATTCAGCAACACTTTGGGCGTATTCAGTACAGAAACCATTATGACTTTATTAACTCTAACTCTCAAATTTTTTTAGAAAATGTCAATTTTATCATAAAAATCTCCATTTGCAGACCAAGGGATTATTTTTGAAAAATTATCACTTAAATGACTTGTCATTAGTGGTAAATTTTCAAAAATAGTCTTCTCTTGGTCTGCACACGGACATTTCACAGGACCAGTGCAGAAGCTGTTTTTGTTGGGCCATGAAGGTTAAAGGGTTAATAATTTAAAACTGAATAGTACATTTTAAAGCTTGTATTCAGACACAAACAAGGGTCATGTGATTCAGACCAGTTACTTTCACTGTGAATAAGGCAACAAAATGTATCATGTCAATAGCAGAGATAGTGCAGATTTAACTACTAAACTCCATATCAATTAACCGTTAGCACTCTGATGTCAAGATTTTTAAATTAAAACTGGTGTTCATTTTTGAACAAATTTGCTGGAAGATGTTGCTGTCGTAGACAACAACATCATCCAGCAAAATTGTTGAAAAATATGCACCAGTTTCTTCGCTATTGACGCAGTAAAAGATAGAATATTGACATCAGAGTAGTAAGGGTTAAAGCTGACACAGAATTTTTAATGTGATGAATGGGTCACTTAACACTTTCATGAAGAAGCTGACCAGCAGCTGCAGCGGACCTCAGGAATGTCTACAGGACAATAAAATACTATTTTTTAAGATTGGTTATCACTGAAATGACTGAGTGGTAAATTTTCAAAAATACTCTTCTCTCGATTTGCAAATGGACAGTTTCTATGAGAAAATTTGAACTTTCTTGACACAATTTTGCCATTTAATCTGTATTCAGATACAAACAAGGGTCATGTGACTCAGAGCATTCAGTAGCTGTCAATGTCCAGTCAGTGTGGACAATTTCTGCACGTGTGTGACTTGTGTGGCATATCATAGAGTAAAGGAAGTAGAAGATTTGAACACTAAACAGCCCCCTGACAATTATCATTTTATTTTATTTGACAATTTATAACTGGAGGACAAATAACACTATGTGACATCTACAGAAACAGACAAACACTTTTAAGACTGACATTACATTAACTGATTGACTGCTGAGTTGTTGCGGATGACATTCTAAGGGCTCTATATCTCTGGACCTGCTGAATATTTTGAAAATAATTTGACTGAAAGTTGTTGGTGGCTAAGCCACCAACAACTTTCAGTCGAATTGTTTTCAAAATATTCACAAAGTCAGGAGTTTTTGCTCACTGAACTTATTGTTCGGTGGCTTGTAGTGGCGAGAGAGTTAACATATAGCAGGTCACTATAAATTTACAATGAAATCTGACAAGTCTGATTGTAACTTGTTGATATCTCATTATTTTAAAAATATTTCTTTCATGCGCAAACATGATGAATGCAAACAGTCTGTTGTGAAACTATTTATTAAATTATAGGAATTTAGAAGTCAAATGTGTAATAAAATGTAGAAAAAAACACCACCACATCAGCCTCATTTGATGTCCTTCCTCAAACACCACAAAGCCCACTCAGGCATTTCCAATCACACTTGAAATATCTGAAGAATTCAGGAGTTGAGGGTACAATAGAGCTTTCACAAACAACAGCTTTTAACTGTGTGCCTCTGAATTTTTGCAAACCACATTTCCATTGGATTTAAATCTGTATATGTCAAATATTTTTAAACCAATTTGACTGAAAGTTGTTGGTGGCTTAGCCACCAACAACTTTCAGTCAAATTGGTTTTAAAATATTCAACAGGTCCAGAGTTATTGCCAACTGGTATTATTGTCTGGTGCCTTGCAGCAGACAGACAGTTAAACCCTAACCCTTACAGACCAGAAATGACACATTCATTATGATGACAAGAATATTCCACCAAATAATTTGACTGGAATCTCTTGCTATCTAGCAATAGGCAGTAACAGGCTCTAGTCAAATTAGTTTTAAACTCTTCAAACAGTTTTTTGTATATATTGTATGTCTTGAAATTGATACACTGACAATATTTCAATGGTTAAAGATATTAACAAAATATTCCCACTTCTCTTTCTCTGATAACTAACATATCATCACTGGCTATTTCTGGTGCTTTCGCAATGACATTGACCGTAGACTAAATGGCAGTGCAGCAGCCAGACCAGCGTGCGTGCGTGCGTGCGTGCGTGCGTGCGTGCGTGCGTGCGTGCGTGCGTGCGTGCGTGCGTGCGTGCGTGCGTGCGTGCGTGCGTGCGTGCGTGCGTGTGGTTCAAACTGGGATCGCCCACAATGAGAGTTCTCCTTGTACCAGTTCGGCAGTCTTTCCCTGGAAGTTTTTGAAATCTAGACGCTCTCAGATGTCGATGTCATCGCCTTCATTTTAAATGAAAACCCCCGTTTTCTCTGAACAATAAATATGCATATTTTATCTACACATTGCATTGTTGGATGATAAGAGGTTTGAATGAAGGTAGGAGAAAAATATATAGAACATATGCCTTCTGGAAAATTCGTATTTAGACATTCTAGGACGCTTAAACGCTCGTCATTATGGGATGCAAATTGACAGTAAATAGTAAAACAGTACATTGGATAATCACAGCCCTTGAGCCTGAACATCACCAGGTCCTGACAATCAGTATGGCACTCAGGTCAACTAACCTTGCTGGATCTTCAACAGGAGCCCGAAAGATTGCCTTCCAATGGAAAGGGGTGGGATGGAGTGGGGGGGGGGTGTCATGGTTCAGTAGGCTTGGATAAGTTTGGGTCTAGTATGCTTAATCAAAGATGCGATATAAACTGCTACAAATGTAAGTTGAGCTAAACGCAAAATGGTGATCTAAACGCAAAATGTTGATTGATGAAAAAAGCAGTCATTTACCAATATCACAATAATACTGACCTTTGACATTTTAGCCCAAAGGTTATTGTGTTGTGTTCTCTCCTTACAAGGAAGTATGCATATTATTGAAGTCATACATCTTTGGAAAGCCCATTCAACTGCCTAAACATTAATGTATTGTTTTTTTTATTTTTGTGTACAATTAGCATATATAAACTACACCAGTATAGCTATGTTCATTAAATCAAAATGACAATAGGAGGGATTTTAAAATTATAATTAACTGGATAAAGTTTTACAAAAATATAAAAATAAATACCGAAATGTATAGAGAATTGGCTTAGCCTTCCAACGGTGTATGACTTCAATAATATTATGAAACTAGTTCTTCATATAAACTGCTTAGTGTGTTGTATCGGAGCCTAGTGTTAAAGTAATGATGTTTGAGCATCGCCCAACAAGTTTACCAGACAAAAGTGATGTGAAGAATGCATTGTGGGAAGGTACATGTATTTCCCCAAATTATACTAATGTGGGAAAGGTTCATTGCAGACTTAGATTCTTAAATGCTATGTGGTAAACGTTACGTTTTATATTTATGATTCAATAGCTTCATATGCATTTTGTCCCACATATATGGCCCAAGGTGGGGGTGGTGGTGGGGGTGGGTGTTCTAACAACCAAAGCACCTCCTTGGCCACAGCACTGTTAACTGGTATTGATTTGAAAAGGTGTGCCAGGGCAAGCCGTTGCTAAAAGCAACAGGATATATGTACCGTTTACAGAGTACATTATCTCCATTTCACAACAGTTATTCATTCAAAGCCCAAGTCTAAAATCTCATGAATATTTTGAAATCAATTTGATTGGAAGACCTTGCTCTCTAAGAAGGCAATAGTTTCAATTTAAACAAGAGGCCCAAGGGGCCTGTATCACTCAGCTGGACCAAAGGCCTCTCAACTAGAATGGTCATTAACAAAAGTAAAACTCTAATGAGTTGAGCAGACTTGTAGCACGAAAACAGAGGCCATGCTTCTTTATGTATCAACTTCTCTTGAACAAACTTTAATGGCCCTTAGTCATCGATATCATATGATTCATATCTCCCAATCCGTTCAATGGCTGTGGAGACGAAGTTGCTTTTGTGAAAACCAGGCCATCCAAGATGGCTGCCCAACCATTTGGAAAATCAAGTTCCCTTGAACAAACTTGGTTCAGCTCGTGCCCTAAATGATATTTTCTGACTTGAATCAATCGCTGTTTCCGGACAAATTGGCTGATTGGCTTCGTTTGAACAAACTTGAATCTCTACACTCTAAGGATGCTTCCTGCCAAATATAATTGAAATAGGCCCAGCAGTTCTAGAAGACATTTTAAATTCCCCATTCCTTTAGTATGGGAGCTTTTGGCGGGAAAATGATTCAAGATGGCCACCAAACAGTTTATCCGACAGTTTAGAAAATTGCAAATTTGAGATCATAATACCCAAAAACACATATAAAACCAATTTACAGCCTCAAAATCCATCAAATAACAAATAAAAAATATGGCCGCCAAACACACTATATTTTGATTGGCCCATGGAGGCCATGTTTTTTGATGGATCAACTTCCCTTGAACAAAGTTTAATGGCCCTTACACCCTAACCATATCTGCCAAATCTCGGCCCGATCCATTCAGCGGTTCTGGAGAAGTCGTTTTTGCAAAAAGTAGGTCAACAAAGATGGCCACCAACCCATGGGACCAATCAAGTTCCCTTGAACAAACTTAGTTCAGCTCTTGCCTAGATCATATTTCATGGGGTTTGCTTCAATCCACCAAGCAGTTTCGGAGAAGATTTCTAATGACGTTTCCAAATTCCAAGATGGCCGGAACAAACCTGAATCTCTACACCCTAAGGATGCATCCTGCCACATATAATTGAAATCGGCCCAGTAGTTCTCGAGAAGACATTTTAAATTTCCCATTGCTTTAGTATGGGAGCTTTTGGCGGGAAAATAATCCAAGATGGCCACCAAACCGTTTATCCGACAGTTTTGAAAATTGCAAATTTGTGATCAGAATGCCCACAAACATAAATAAAACCAATTTCAGCCTCAAAATCCATCAAATACAAAAATCCAATATGGCCTCCAAACATGCTGTATTTTGATTGGCCCACTGCGGCCATGTTTTTGGACGGATCAACTTCCCTTGAACAAACTTTAATGGCCCTTAGGCCATAATCATATCTACCAAATTTCGGCCCGATCCCTTCAGCGGTTCTGGAGAAGTCGTTTTCGCTAAAACTGGGTCAACCAAAATGGCCATTTGACCAATCAAGTTGCCTTGAACAAACTTTGTTCAGCTCTTGCGCTAGATCATATTTCATTAGGCATTGCCTTCGGTGGACAACCTAGTTGAACCCATAATTTATATATATATTTTAATACTGAATAAATAATCTAGAATCTTGAATCTTGAATCATGGGGTTTACTTCAATCCACCAACCGGTTTCAGAGGTTTTTAAAGATATTTCCTAAAATCAGCCCAAATCCAAGATGGCTGCCAGCCAAATTGGCCGATCAGCTTCATTTGAACAAACTTGGATGCCTATGCCCTAAGGATACTTCCCGCCAAATATAATTGAAAACGGCCCAGTGGTTCTTGAGAAGTCGTTTAAAGAAAAAAGTTGACAGATGGATGGGCGGACGGACAGATGGATGCCGGACACACGACGGACGGTCGCCATGACATAAGCTCACTTGGCCATTCTGGCCAGGTGAGCTAACAATTATAAAATAATTAGCAATTTTCCTGTGGAATGAAATCAGTGATGATCTGAAATGCTGGAACCATAACTCTTCTCATCCTGAAATGCAGGAACCATAACCTGTCTCATCCTGAAATGCAGGAACCATAACCCTTCTCATCCTGAAATCCAGGAACCATAACCCTTCTCATCCTGAAATCCAGGAAACATAACCATTCTCATCCTGAAATCCAGGAAACAACCATTCTCATCCTGAAATCCAGGAAACATAACCATTCTCATCCTGAAATCCAGGAAACATAACCATTCTCATCCTGAAATCCAGGAACCATAACCCTTCTCATCCTGAAATCCAGGAACCATAACCTGTCTCATCCTGAAATCCAGGAAACATAACCATTCTCATCCTGAAATCCAGGAACCATAACCCTTCTCATCCTGAAATCCAGGAACCATAACCTGTCTCATCCTAAAATCCAGGAAATGTGTCTCATCCTGAAATCCAGGAAACATAACCATTCTCATCCTGAAATCCAGGAAACATAACCATTCTCATCCTGAAATCCAGGAAACATAACCATTCTCATCCTGAAATCCAGGAAACATAACCATTTCATCCTGAAATCCAGGAAACATAACCATTCCCATCCTGAAATCCAGGAACCATAACCCTTCTCATCCTGAGATCCAGGAACCATAACCTGTCTCATCCTGAAATCCAGGAAACGTGTCTCATCCTGAAATCCAGGGAACATAACCATTCTCATCCTGAAATGCAGGAACCATAACCCTTCTCATCCTGAAATGCAGGAAACATAACCTGTCTCATCCTGAAATCCAGGAAACATGTCTCATCCTGAAATCCAGGAACCATAACTCTTCCCATCCTGAAATCCAGGAAACATAACCATTCTCATCCTGAAATGCAGGAACCATAACCATTCTCATCCTGAAATCCAGGAACCATAACTCTTCCCATCCTGAAATCCAGGAAACATAACCTGTCTCATCCTGAAATCCAGGAACCATAACCCTTCTCATCCTGAAATGCAGGAAACATGTCTCATCCTGAAATCCAGGAATCATAACCCTTCTCATCCTGAAATCCAGAAACGATAACACTTCTCATCCTGAAATCCAGGCACCATAACCATTCTCATCCTGAAATCCAGGAAACGTGTCTCATCCTGAAATCCAGGAACCATAACCCTTCTCATCCTGAAATCCAGGAACCATAACCCTTCTCATCCTGAAATCCAGGAAACATGTCTCATCCTGAAATCCAGGAACTATAACCATTCTCATCCTGAAATCCAGGAAACGTGTCTCATCCTGAAATCTAGGCACCATAACCCTTCTCATCCTGAAATCCAAGAACCATAACCCTTCTCATCCTGAAATCCAGGCACCATAACCATTCTCATCCTGAAATCTAGGAAACGTGTCTCATCCTGAAATCTGGGCACCATAACCCTTCTCATCCTGAAATCCAGGAACCATAACCCTTCTCATCCTGAAATCCAGAAACCATAACCATTCTCATCCTGAAATCCAGGAAACGTGTCTCATCCTGAATCAAGGAACCATAACCCTTCTCATCCTGAAATCCAGGAACCATAACCCTTCTCATCCTGAAATTCAGGAAAAGTGTCTCATCCTGAAATCCAGGAAAAGTGTCTCATCCTGAAATAAACGAAATCTAGGATTTCTTTTTTCACGAGAGAGTTGATACTTACCTCCCTAATACTTTTGATATTGCTAAATATTCGCTTTCACTCAATAAACACTCAGATTAAAACAGTTAGGCGCCCCTAGTGGGCAGGGAGTCAGAGCGTAGTCTGGCGGATGCCAGCCCCACCACCGCGCATGCGCAGACTAGCACTTCCTCTGACTAGATTATTGGCTGACACACATGCAACTATTAAGAGCCTGAAGACCGAGCCTCTGTGGGGTGGAGAGGCCGGGTCCGTATCTAGGGAGGTAAGTATCAACTCTCTCGTGAAAAAAGAAATCCTAGATTTCGTTTATTTCACTTCAAGAGTATACTTACCTCCCTAATACTTTTGATATTGCCAGAATTCGAAAGTGAATCTGGCGGGAGGGAGGCGAGGTCAAAAGACCAGCTCATCCCAATACGCTTTTCTGCGTTTAAGGCACTTAAACTTCTGAAACTGTAAGAAAAAACAGTCAGGATTTGACTAACCATCGGATAACACGACCGATGTATGAGAGATGACCGAATGTCATATGCGCTCCCCCCCCCCTCCTTCCTGGGAGGAAGAGTCGACTGACCTCAATGTCCTATACGCTCTCTACGTACAAGTGCCATGTACTACAGGACAGAGACGAAAAAGCTCCATTTTCGTAACTCTCAACAATGAACCACACAAATACACAAACCATCACCATATTAATAACGGGTAATCGTGACAATACAATCAACAACGGACAACACATGAACAAGACTGACCTTGTTGAAAATGGCTGCTGACATCATCTTCCCATCGGTAAAGACTGATGCAGGCCCAAAAAAGTGGGTGTTTCCATAAATTAATTGTGATATATATAAGTAATGAGGAAATCACCTCAAAAAATATAAACCGATTTATTTTTTCAAAACCGACAAGGCGAGAGGATTAGAGGTGTCACGGAGATAATGGTCTGTAAAACTTGACTCACAGTGCCACTGAGCCACCGACATAATATCATCCACAGGGACCCCATTAAATAGGGCCGTGGATGTCACTACGCCGCGGACACTGTGAGCCTTGGCCACGTCAACCTGCTTCCCGGTGGCGGATTTATGGCAAAACTGAATGCATTCCACAATCCACCTGGAAATGGTGTCCTTAGAAGCCCTCCCATGGGGTTCAATATATGACAACCATAACGCTGACTGGTCGGTGCGCCATGCCGCCGTACGTTGTTTGTACCGGCGCAGCGCCCGGACGGGACACCATGCTTTAGAATTAGGATCATATCTAGTTAAAGCAGGCAAAATAATAGGTTGACCTGGATATTTCAACGACTGATTTTTAGCCAAGAAATTAACCCTAGGTAGCAGCTTAAGGCCTTCCCCTGAAACCACAAAACGGTCATCCTCGGCTGATAAGGCATGAATCTCACTCCTACGCCTAGCCGAGGCCGCAGCAATTAAAAACACAGTCTTCAGTGTTAATAGTTTCATAGAAATGGAACTAAGTGGTTCAAAAGGCTTATCACCTAGTACTTGAAGCACTAGCGATAAACTCCAAGACGGAATCACAGGAGGATTCCTTGGTCTTAGATTGCCCATGCCTTTAATTAATACATTCAATGTATTTACTTCATCACTTCCCCTCTTAGCCAAGCAAGGAATAACAGACATTAATGCTGACTTATAACCAGCAATAGAGTTAGGCTTGAGGCTATAGGCATCATAGAGGTGACAGAGGAAATCAGCTACTACTTGAATAGATGAATCCATTGGATCAATACATCTTTTTGAGCACCATTCTGCAAATCTGTTGATTTTATAATTATATGCTCTGGAGGTTGACCCCCTCCTGGCTTTGGCCATAAACATGGCTGCTTGCTCAGAAAAGCCCTCCTTAATTCTAGATTCCTTGACAACATCCACGCAGTCAATCTGAACATTGACGGATTGTTGTGAAGGGCCTTGCCCTGGAAGATAATATCGTCCATCAGAGGCAGAGGAACCGGATTGCAGACCAGAAGGTCCAGCAGATCCGTATACCATGATCGGCTTGGCCAATCCGGGGCGATCAGAAGCACTTGGCATTCCTCTTGTCTGATTTTCTGAAGAATTTTTGGAATCAGGATTGCTGGAGGGAATGCGTATGCATACATTCTCCCCCAGCTGATAGCTAACGCATCTGTTGCGAAAGCGCTTGGATCCGGAATCGGAGAGACGTACGTCGTCATCTTCGCATTCTCCTTCGTTGCGAACAAATCGATGTTGGGTTTCCCCCAATGGTCGAACAGACGATCCGCCACACATTGATTTAGTTGCCATTCCGTGGGTAAAACACTCATCCTTCGGCTCAATGAGTCTGCAAGCAGGTTTAACCTTCCCGGAATATGAACTGCTTTCAAGGTAATCTGGTGATCCAGACACCAACATAGCAGTTTCCATGTCATCATACAGAGACTGGGCGACTTCGTTCCGCCCTGGCGGTTTATGTAAGTCACAACTGTTGAGTTGTCTGAACGAATAAGAACAATCTTGCCCTGAACTTTCTGTAAGAAATGTTCCAGGCCCAGGACTACTGCTCTTAGCTCCAGTAGATTTATATGTTCCTGTGACTGTTCCAGATTCCAAAGCCCTGATATCGTGGATTCTTCCAGGCAAGCTCCCCAGCCCTCCATCGATGCATCTGTATACACAGTCACCTGAGGGTGGGGAGGGGTTAGCAAAACCCCCGGTAAGAGATTCTCTGTATTCAACCACCATTGCAGGTGGTGAATCAGAGGCGCCAACACTGACACATTCGAGTCCAGCGAACCTGTACTCTGGGTCCATTGTGTCATGAGAAACAACTGGATCGGCCGCCTGCGTAAGGCGGCCTGAGGAATGACTGGTTCCAACGAAACCATCAACCCCAGCATTCTCAAGTAAACCCGTGCCAGGACATGACGACTGTCGCACACTGACTGAATCAACGAGATGAGTATTTGAACCCTCTCCTGAGTAGGATAAACATATCCTGTCTCCAGATCGAAGAACATCCCCAGGTAAACAAACTTCTGGGATGGAGTCAGCTCTGATTTTGGGAAATTGATCATCCAGCCCAAGTCTGTGAGAATTTTCAAAACAATCTCCAGATTGGCGGACAAACTTTCCCGGGTGTGCGCTTTCAACAGCCAGTCGTCTATGTACGTGTGGACTGCTATGCTTCTCCTGCGGAGGTATGCTGTGATCGCAAGAACCACACGGGTGAAAACCCGAGGAGCCGTGGAAATTCCGAAGGGCAACACCCTGAATTCCCACTGTCTGCCCTGGAATGCAAATCTCAGGAAGCGACAGAAACTCCTGTGGATGGGGATGTGGAAATAAGCGTCCTTCAAATCTATCGACGCCGTCCACATCCCCCTCTCCAACCCCGCCAACACCGAGCGCACCGTTTCCATCTTGAAACTGGGCGTCTCGATGAACTTGTTCAATGGCTTGAGGTTGAGAATCGGTCTCCACCCACCGGTGCGTTTTGTTACCAAGAACAGGGTTGAATAGAAGCCCGGACACCTTTGTGCCGGCTGAATAGCTCCTTTTTGTACGAGGGAATTTATCTCCTCCTCGATACACAACCTTTGATCTGGATCTCTCGGAACGGGAGTCCAGATTGGCACCAGAGACAGTCGCGACGGCGGGCCTGTCATCCACTCTGGATGATACCCCACGGAAAGCCATCGCAAGACTAAACGGTCCTGAGTTAACCGTTCCCACTCTTGCATGTGGTCGGCTAGCCGGCCTCCCACCGGTCCACCTAGGGACCGCGGTGGACACAAGGCATGCAAGAGCGGCACTGTCTCCGTCGCCATACACACCGGCGTGGTCCTTACCGCGGTAAGCGCCCTGTCAGGAACGATAACCACGGCCAGATCCTCGCGCGACCCGCCCCGCCCCGCGCGCACCTCGGTGCACGGGCGGCTGCCTGGCTGACGGCGGCTGAGGAGCCTGCGCCCCCCTCACTGCTGGCCGAATCGCACGCGGCCGAGGCCGGCGCTGCGACGGCGGCTGGCCTCTGACTTGGCCAGCACCACCTCGAGCCTGCAGGGGACGATACGCAGGGGCCGCGGCGCGAACGTTAGCACGACGCAGTACCTCAAACTGTTCGCGCAGCGCCCTCTGGTTATTCACCAGGGTGACCGTCTCCTGGAGGTGGCGACATCCCTCACCTCCAAAAAGACCAGGACCCGTCATAGGCGTACGGAGTAGCCTATTATACAGGTCCTGAGACGGGCACAGATTGTCCAGGGCAAATGTGCGTCTTGCCCTGACACTCCTGGTCACCGCCCGCGTCATACAGTCCAGCGCCAGGTTAATACCATCCTGGATGGTTCGCTGGACCGCGAGCGGGCCTGGCTGGCGCGATGCGGATGCCGTTACTACCCCCTGTAACAGCTGGGAGACGTGGGACAGAGCGGCAATCGAAGCCCTCCCACTCTCCTCCGCATCACGCAACGCGGTATTCGCCGAACGCAACGCGTTCGCGCACAAGACCCCCGCGTCAGAACGGGATCCTGGCCGCGTATCCTCACCCAAAGCCGCGCGGTCATCCACGCTGGGCTTGGGTACCACACCGTACCGCTGGTAGTCCAGGGGCACGATGCGACAACGCTTGGCCACCTCGCGAGGGGCCTTCGCGAGACGTCCACTCGTGTTAATGGACGCCTCCGCCGCCTTGAACATGTCAACGACATGCTCCGCCAGCGGCAGAGAAGGCATAG
The DNA here is from genome assembly GCA_034401795.1 of Chaetoderma sp. LZ-2023a. NCBI lineage: Eukaryota > Metazoa > Mollusca > Caudofoveata > Chaetodermatida > Chaetodermatidae > Chaetoderma > Chaetoderma sp. LZ-2023a. The sequence continues at coordinate 20,022,577 of CM067374.1, forward strand.
CGTTAGCAGTTGGTTTCCCAGCTAACCACGGCGTGTGAACACGGTGGCTAGCCGACTGCTCCACGGGCAGATCAGGCCTAACGCTCACCAACCACTGGCAAGCGTCATACCAATCCTCCTCCGTGGCTAACTGCGAGCGCTCTACAAGACGGGGTCCTTCGTCTTCCTCCTGAGCGCAAGCAGAACTAGACGGCGGGTACGCTGATACACCTGGCAAGCCAGGGAAAACATGCGGGCCTGACAGCACCGGCATGAGAATATCACTGGTTTGACCAGGAGCAGGCACCGCGGTAGAGCGCGGGGTATATATAGCCCTACCACGGGCCCGGCCAGCACCAGCTACACTCTCGGCAAGCCGAGGTATGCGGTACCGCTGGCCATCAGCAGCGCCCTGGGCCACCACCTGAACCGCGGACCTTACTCCAGGGTGAGTAATACCGTGGAAAAAAGCGCCTGTATTCCCCGCGAGGGGTGCACAAACGTCTTCATCCATGTCCGCGTCGTCAGACGGCGACCCCAGCAGGTAATCCTCATCACCCTGGTCAGAAAGATTAGACCCCGGGTCAGCAAAGAGAGCTAACCCGGGCTGACCAGGAACGGTGCCATAGGAGGTACTGGCCACCGCGGCGTGCGGATACCCCTGGACTGATAAGCAGCCAGCGGGTTCCAGCGACAACCGTCCACGGTCCCCTATCGGCGCGGCAATAAGCCTGCTGCCAGGGCCGTGGAACGCCCCCTCTAATGGGGCCACCTCTGAATCGTCGGACAACGGAAGCGGACTAAGGAAAATCGATCCAGAGGCGGGGATTACCTGCTCCGAAGCCGATGAAGAGGACAATAAAGGATCTGGTCCAGGAAGCATGCCACGAAGCAACCCTGGAACCAAATCTTTTATTGTCCTCCTCATCTCTCCCAACATCTCGGTCCGAAAGGTCTCCATATCCACCGCGGACGAGACCTTCCCCTTACCCTTCTCACTTACAACCTCTCGTTTCCGCTTCATCTTCTTCTCCTCCACTACCACCTTGTCCGTCGCCTGTAAGCAGCACAAGAATTCGGACATTAATTCGCCCCCCCAGTGCTTACATATGTCACAATTAATCAATGGACCACAAGGGCTACATCTAAAACACAGATGCGGCCAGAACTTGACATGCATAAAACGTCCACAGGACGCGCAACCCGGTCCCTGAAACAGGGCAAAGGACAAGGAGTATGAGCAACTAGTTAAGCTTAGAAACTCAATCCAACTCAAGGAGAAGGAAAACGATCATAAAGATCAATATACATCAAAAACCAGCCTAGCGCTTGAATTGCTAATAAATACCTAGCCAGCTGATTATGACGTCATAAATCCCGTGACAGGAAAAATTCGATCCCAACAAAACATCCAAGTGCAAAGACGAATTGTATGCTGAATGGATAAGTTGACTACACAACCATCAGATACATATAGATAACTCTTTACTGGCAAAAATGTTAATTATCTCCCTTTGATTGTTTACAATAATTAACATCACCAAATTATCAATAACTAGATACCTGACACTTTGTATAGACAAACCATCCAACGTGACGAACCGGAAACTCCACCATCTGCACGCCTCTTAACTCTCTCCACCTCTAAGGGGAAGGAATTGGAACAAGAGGGCAAAGTGAGAAGACCTTTATATCAGGCCTCCAACTCACTGGGCATAATTTTCAATTGGTTAGATAACCTAACAGTGTTAGTAGGAAATGGAACCATGGTGGAGAGAATACTAATTCTCTGGAACTGTGACGTCACAACCTAGCGTCATACAGACCTGTGGACAGAAACAGAAAGAGAAATTAGTCCTAGGTAGCACCGAGTTGACCTAAACCAACTAACTAAGGCGCTTATCACGGTAAACGCGAGTCCCGGAAACACAATACACCGGGAAGAAAACTCGCTAATTTTACTAGAAGTCACCTGATTTAAAGGTCCAACGTCCTCCGGTGGCGAAGTGTATCCTCCCGCCATCCAAATCAGGTCCTATCACTTCCAAAATAACACCAATAAAAACGTTAAAGAGCAAGAAAAGCTATTGACTGAAAAAACATGTGTGTTCTCTTTGCCAATAATCTAGCAAAGAGGAAGTGCTAGTCTGCGCATGCGCGGTGGTGGGGCTGGCATCCGCCAGACTACGCTCTGACTCCCTGCCCACTAGGGGCGCCTAACTGTTTTAATCTGAGTGTTTATTGAGTGAAAGCGAATATTTAGCAATATCAAAAGTATTAGGGAGGTAAGTATACTCTTGAAGTGAAATCCAGAAACTATAACCCTTTTTCTCATCCTGAAATCCAGGAACCATAACCAGTCTCATCCTGAAATCCAGAAAACATGTCTCATCCTGAAATCCAGGAACTATAACCCTTCTCGTCCTGAAATCCAGGAACCATAACCATTCTCATCCTGAAATCCAGGAAACGTGTCTCATCCTGAAATCAAGGAACCATAACCCTTCTCATCCTGAGATCCAGGAACAATAACCCTTCTCATCCTGAAATCCAGGAACAATAACCATTCTCATCTTGAAATCCAGGAACCATAACCATTCTCATCCTGAAATCAAGGAAACATAACCCTTCTCATCCTGAAATCAAGGAAACATAACCCTTCTCATCCTGAAATCAAGGAAACATAACTCTTCTCATCCTGAAATCAAGGAAACATAACTCTTCTCATCCTGAAATCAAGGAAATCTGTATTCATATTCTGAGTTAGATATGGAAGAGGCTTCATATTTTGCAAGTTGTTTGACTCAAATTTGCTGCAGTGTTATAGTGAAAATATATATATATATATATATATATATATATATATATATATATATATATATATATATATATATATATATATATATATATATATATATAAAGCTAAAAAATAACTTAATGAACATGTTTTCCAAAACAAAATAGAACGTACTGTTTAATATTTTGAAAATTGGATTCAACTATTTTCAAAATATTCAACAGAACATTTCTTACTAACTAACTAACGGGTTCTTGATTTGTTTTGGAAACATTTTAACTTACTTATAAACTGTGCTGTATATGTAGATACCAAAATCAAAGCATTCACTGTGTCTAGACAGAAACCTGTGATAAAACTCTTACATAACTATAACAGCTTAATCCTCCAGAGTCCAGAACCACTCAGATGTTGACATTCTATCTTTTACTGACTTAATAGCAAAGAAACTGGTGTTCATTTTTCAAAGATTTTGGTGGATGATGTTGCTGTCTACACCTGTCTATGACAGCAACATCCGCCACCAAATTTGTTGAAAAATGAACACCAGTTAATATTTTAATTTTATTTCAAAATTTAAAATTTTGACATCCGATTGTTAAGGGTTAAAAATATATATACTCTATGGAGTGGCTGCTCTGCGATGACAGCATCAAATCTTGTTTATCATGATTGGCTCTGCTTTATTTCTGATCATGCTACAATTCACAGCCAACCCTTTAACAGGTAAATTTAATCAAGAATATGAAATACTTACTTAGTAAATGTCCATTTACAGGACAAGAGAAGACTATTTATGAAAATTTACCACTGGAATGACTTGCTCAGTTACCGAGTCAGTTATTCCAGTGATAAATTTTCAACGGTAGTCCTCTCTTAGTCTGCAAATGAACATTCCTATTGGCTATTGTAGAGGCCAGTTTTGGTGACTATCACCATGAAAGAGTTAAAGTGGGTATTATCTTCAGATACATGTCTAGGCGTCATCTTGATATCAGCATGTAAATAGATGTATCACCATGGATATTCACTAATTAACAGGTATCTAAGCAGCATGTAAATATTAAAATTATAATTGAAGATAGGAATAAGATGATTCCAATCACCATGACTACAGGGCATTTTGTAATCATTAATAATGATCAGAATAATTGCACTAAGAAAGATCTTCAGGCTTATAGCAATTCTGGTTGTAATTGAGAAATCCAGTTTCTCAGTCAATCATATGATGTCATAATCATATACGAGACGTATAAGCCAGTCATAATCAATTACGCCATGAATGATACGGTTTAGCCTGGCTTATATGCTTAATAGTCTGTCAGGTTGCACAAATTCTATGGCTTTACTAATAATAAACATGTCCATGGCAGCAACAGCACACACTTATATTAGTTTCAAAATATTCAACAGCTTACCTGTATAGTTTAATGGAAATTGAGATTCAGAGAATGCAGATCGATTGATCACAACACAGGGCAAAGCATGGATGGGGCTTAGCTAGAGATGGGCAGGACATAGATAAGACTGGATTCATCCATTGCAGTAACAAAAATGTTCAGGCTTTTCGGGTGGTTATAATTGTAGAGGATTCATGACAAACTTAGCAGGCATGTAAAATCACATACCGGTACATGTGGGTAGAAACATGTCAATACACCTTTCCCACATTAGCGTATTTTGAGAAAATACCTTCCCGGAATGCGTCGCGCATACCACTTCCGGCTAGTAACCGTGATAGCCGACACGCAAACAGCATTACTTTACTATGGGAATCAGATACAGCGCACTTTAGGCAGTACATATGAAAAACTATGTTCATAATATTTTTGAAGTCTTACATCATTGGCAATTTTCTATACATTTCTGTATTAGTTTTTATAGTTTTATAAAATTTAAAATAGTTGATTGCAATTTTAAAATATTTTCTATACATTTCTGTATTAGTTTTTATAGTTTTATAAAATTTAAAATAGTTGATTGCAATTTTAAAATATTCCCTATTGTCCACTTGATTTAATGAATTTAAGTTGAATGGTGCATTTTATAACCGCGAATAACTCAGTGAAAACGTTACAAAATATTTAAAAAATAATGCATTAATGTTTCGGCAATTGAATGCGCTTTCCAATGATATATGATTTAAATAATACAAGAGGCCCAAGGGGCCTGTGTCGCTCACCTGGAGCATTATGCATTTTTGTCACAATTGTTAGTGGGTGGCTTAGGAGTAGTCTTCTAAATGAGTTTGTGGACATTTTTGCAAGTCCAATATGGCCGCCAAACACGCTACATTTTGATTTGTCCACTTCTGCCATGTTTCTGATGTAGCGCCTTCCCTTGAAAAAACTTTAATGGCACTCAGTGCCTAATCATATCTCCCAAATTTCGGCCCAATCTGCTGTGGTTCTGGAGTCATTTTGGCAAAAATTAGGTTATCCAAGATGGCCACGAAACCATTTGCCCAATCAAGTTCCCTTGAAACAAACTTGGTGCATCTCTTGCCCTAGATGATATTTCATGCGTTTTGAATTGATCCCCCAAGCGGTTTTGGAGATTTTTAAAGACAGTTTAAAGCGGCCCGTTTTTTTGATGGATCAACTAAAGCGAGTAAGGAGTCGTTTTTGCGAAAACGAGGTCATCCAAGATGGCCGTTGAACCATTTAGTCAATCAAGTTCCCTTGAACAAACTTTGGTCAGCTTTTACCACAGATCATATTTCATGAGGTCCGAATTGATCCCCAAATGATTTTGGAGAAGATTTTTAAAAACATTTCTAAGTCAGCTGAAATCCAAGATGGCCGCCAGCCAAATTGGTTGATCGGCTTCGTTTGAACAAAATGGAATCTCTATGCCCTAAGGATGCTTCCTGCCAAATATAATTTATATATAAATCGGCCCAGTTGTTCGAGAAGACATTTTAAATTTCCCATTGCTTTAGTACGGGAGTTTTTGGCAGGAAAATGATCCAAGATGGCCCCCCCCCCACCCCACCGTCTACCCGACAGTTTCGAAAATTGCAAATTTGAGATCAGAATACCCAAAAACCAATTTCGGCCTCAAAATCCATCAAACAAAAAAATCCAATATGGCCGCCAAACACGCTATATTTTTTATTGGCCCACCGCGGCCATGTTTTTTGACGGATTAACTTCTCTTGAACAAACATTAATGGCCCTTAGTCCCTAATCATATATCACAAATTTCGGGCCTGATTGCTTCAGCGGTTCTGGGGAAGAAGTCATTTTTGCGAAAACTAGGTCACGATGGCCACTGAACCATTTGGTCAATCAAGTTCCCTTGAACAAACATGATTCAGCTCTTACCATAGATCATATTTCGTGAGTTCTGACTCGATCCCTCAAATGGTTTTGGAGAAGAAGATTTTTAAAGACCGACCTAATTGGCCGATCGGGTTCGTTTGAACAAACTTGAATCTCTATGCCCAAAGGATGCTTCCTGCCAAATATAATTGAAATCGGCCCAGTGGTTCTCGAAAAGAAGACATTTTAAATTTCCCATTGCTTTAGTATGATCCAAGATGGCCAGCAAACCATTCATCCGACAGTTTCGAAAATTGCAAACTTCAAATCAGAATACCCAAAAAACCTATATAAAAACAATTTCAGCCTATAAATCCATCAAATAAAAAAATCCAATATGGCCGCCAAACATGCTATATTTTGATTGGCCCACGGCGGCCATGTTTTCTTGAACAAACTTTACTTGCCCTTAGTCCCTAATCATATCTGCCAAATTTCGGCCTGATCCCTTCAGCCGTTCTAGAGAACTCATTTTCGCTAAAACTAGATCAACCAAGATGGCCGCCGAACCAGTTGACCAATCAAGTTCCCGTGAACAAACTTGGTTGAGCTCTTGCCTTGGATCATATTCCATGAGGTTTCTTTCATTCCCTCAAGCGGTTTTGGAGAAAGCTTTTTAAAGACGTTTCTAAAAATCGGCCAAAATCTAAGATGGCCGCTGGCCAAATTGGCCAATCGGCTTCGTTTGAACAAACTTGGATCTTGAGAAGTCGTTTTAAAGGAAAAGTTGACGGACGGACGGACGACGGACGGTCGCCACGACATAAGTTCACTTGGCCTTTCAAGCCAGGTGAGCTAATAATGATTTTAGTTTATCATAGGAATGGTTTAGATTGCGGTGTATTTAAGTGCAAAAGTAACTCAACGCGGGTCAGCTGCTTGTTGGCGCTGGTACCAGCCAGCAGTTTTGCTCTGAGCGTTGATTTAGGGGAATCCCAGCGTAATGATGTCAATGTGGGAAAGGTGTATTACTTGCAGTGATGACCTTGCCAGCACGAGCCAATGGGAAGAACACATTTGATTTTGTTCATAACTTACCACAATAAAGGATGTGACCATACATTATGATTCAACGACAAAGGGTGTGACCATACACTATGATTCCACAACAAAGGGTGTGACCATACACTATGATTCCACAAGAAAGGGTGTGGCCATAGACTATGATTCCACAAGAAAGGGTGTGGCCATACACTATGATTCTACAAGAAAGGGTGTGGCCATACACTATGATTCTACAAGAAAGGATGTGACCATACCCTATGATTCCAGAAGAAAGGGTGTGACCATACACTATGATTCCAGAAGAAAGCGTGTGACCATACACTATGATTCCACAACAAAGGGTGTGACCATACACTATGATTCCACAATAAAGGGTGTGACCATACAATATGATTCCACAACAAAGGGTGTGACCATACACTATGATTCCACAACAAAGGGTGTGACCATACACTATGATTCCACAACAAAGGGTGTGACCATACAATATGATTCCACAACAAAGGGTGTGACCATACACTATGATTCCACAACAAAGGGTGTGACCATACACTATGATTCCACAACAAAGGGTGTGACCATACACTATGATTCCACAACAAAGGGTGTGACCATACACTATGATTTTACAAGAAAGGATGTGATATACACTATGATTCCAGAAGAAAGGGTGTGACCATACACTATGATCTTACAAGAAAGGGTGTGACCATACACTATGGATTCCACAGCAGTGGTCATGATAAAAATAACCAGAAACTGTGTCCGAAATTCTTTAGAATATGAGAAGTGGGAGAGTGAGGGTGTGACCATACACTATGATTCCACAAGAAAGGGTGTGGCCATACACTATGATTCTACAAGAAAGGGTGTGGCTCTGCTCACCATGTTTTTTAAACGCTGATTTCAAGGTATACATGTATTTCTCACATACCTCTTTCATGGTGAAGATCTCCCCATGAGCTCCGATCTTATGTAGGAGCTTCAGGAAGGCTGGCTTAGGCCGCACCTGTCAATCAGAAAAATCCACAAATAGTATGCAACAATTTCAGAAAGGTTTGCTTAGGGCACATCTGTCAAGCAACAAAAAACAATCACATATTATGCAACAGCTTTTGGAAGGATGATTTTGAAAATACAAATATTACATCATACATGTATGCTGATGAAAGCAATGGCTACAATCAGGCATTGTTAACCCTTACCACTCTGATGTCAATATTCTACTTTTACTGTGTCAATTGCAAAGAAACTGGGTTACATTTTTCAACAATTTTGGGGGACGATGTTGCTGTCAACGACGGCACCATCTCTCACAAAATCTCTTGAAAAATGAACACCAGTTTATCTTTTAATTCAATTTGAAAAATTACAATTTTGACATCAGAGTGCTAAGTGTTAAGGATGAGGTTTGACATATCATCCACAAGCAATGCCATACTGACACGCTCCTCGACACTTTCATGTAGCTTATGACCATTAAAGCCTATAATTCTATGTCAGACAAATGCGTGCGTGCGTGCGTGCGTGCGTGCGTGCGTGCGTGCGTGCGTGCGTGCGTGCGTGCGTGCGTGCGTGCGTGCGTGCGTGCGTGCGTGCGTGCGTGCGTGCGTGCGTGCGTGCGTGCGTGCGTGCGTGCGTGCGTGCGTGCGTGCGTGCCCTTGCCACAGCTTATCTGACTGATTTAAATCAACCGAGCTAAAAATCAATAAATAATAATCAATAAGTTTATCAATCAGAGAAACAAATAAGATTTATATCAAGAATAAATCTAACATGCTGCAACATGATCATGTTGAGGACAATACTGCGCTCCGGTGGGACAGCTGCCAAACATGTGAACAACGCGCCAATAAGTAAACTCAAGAGGCTACAATTTGCTAATCAAGCCAAGAAAATACATTCTGTTCTAACTCTCAACTTATACACCTGTCACTTAATACAGAATTTAGGAGCCTTTATGGAGAATATAGGGAGATATATGTTAATAATAGATTTAATGGCATGAACATGATTTAGCCACATTCCCTCGTCCTTCCCATTTCCATCTAATGAGAGAAATTATTAAATTTTTTGTTAAACTTTGAAGTTTACGAAGTACTGGAATGACCGAGGTTGTAAGTAAGCCATTCACGCAAATGATACATATTATCTGCAGGCTCCCCAAGTTTATGTATCTGAGATGTGGGAGAACGCTGAGTTGGGGGAGGAGCGAGTATGCCTGCAAAGTGAGCCGATGAAGCGATTATGACTACAGGGGCCAGATGCTCTCTGAGAACAACTCCTGCATTTCTGGTGTTAAATCTGGTTTTTACACTACTTTTGTGTAAAATTTAAATATTGGCCTGAACATTCTCAACACGTTCGGTATTACCACTAAGTCAAGTATGTTAAAATTTCACTGCTTGAACATTGCCGATATATAGAGACTATGATGTATGGGAGAGTTTATTTCATTTGTCTCGATTATTGACCAGCCAGTCATTCCAGTGCTAAAATTTCTAAAATAGTCTTTTCTTGGCCTGTAAATGGACATTCCTCAAGCATGGATGAACCACTGCAGATTCTGTCAGACTTCACCATTAAAGTCATAAAGAATCAAGCATTTGTCTTACCAATGGTATCTCTGGACCTGCTAAGTATTTTGAAAACAATTTGAGTGAAAGTTGTCGGTATCTATGTCAGGAGTTTTTGGTCATTGTAAGGGCAGAGACAGCTAAAGACATAAAGAATCAATGATTTGCCTTACCAATGGTATGCTAACCAAGTACTCCTCCACAATGGTCGGTTCCACGGCAGCGCATGAATTCTGCGACACACTACACGTAGATGCGGCCACTGGTGTACAGTTACGTGACATGTCACTGGCTGTTGTTGTTGTCGTGGTGATGACATCATTCTCCGCCTGCAAGAATGGTAAGCAAGTGTCCAGCAGTCTAGTAGCTATATACACACTAATGTGGGACGTACCATAGATACTGTATACTCTATATATAGATTATAGCTTTTATTATTATTTCTAATAAGAAAATTAACCTTTGACCTATATTCACCAAAAACTATGTCAGACGGTCCTAGTTCTTAGCGTATGCATGACAGTACATTACTTAAACCTTTCAATGACAAAATCCCAATATCTTATTTTCTATTCAACTATACAAGAAAATGTGAATATTTTGAAATTAATTTGACTGGAAGACATTGCTGCTTTAGCCAGAATTTCAACAGAATAGGATTTATATCGTAAATAATTTACCCATTCCGGGACTTTTCATTGCAAGGTTTAGGCTGGTTGTTTAAGCCTTTAATGTGTCTAAGCATCTGACTGCTCAGGTTTTGCAGACAACATATATGTCCGGGGTTTATAATATTTCTGTACCTGAAAGCAATTTGAATGAAAGTTGTTGGTGGCTATCAACAAGTTTGAGTCAAATTGTTTTCAAAATATTCAACAAGTCTAGTTTTTGCTTATTGAAATCACTGTCTGGTTGTTTGCAGCAGTGAGATGGTTAATGGCTTAAGTCAATGAAAACTGGCATTTGCCATGTTTAAAGTGGTCTTGAGAAGACTATTTTGGAAATTTCATCAGTGGAATGCAATGAATATTCAAGAACTGAGGTATTCATTCGAGGAGTAAATTTTTTAAATTAGTATTCTATTTAGCAAGACATCCCCTTTCGCTTGCATCAAGTGACCTCTCTCCCTCAGCAGCAAGACATCCCCTCTCCCCTGCATCAAGTTACCCCTCTCCCTCAGCAGCAAGACATCCCCTCTCCCCTGCATCAAGTGACTTCTCCCACTCAGCCGCAAGACATCCCCTCTCCCATGCATCAAGTGACCTCTCTCCCTCAGCAGCAAGACATCTCCTCTCCCTGCATCACGTGACCTCTCTCACTCAGCAGCAAGACATCCCCTCTCCTCTGCATCAAGTGAGCCCTCTCCCTCAGCAGCAAGACATCTCCTCTCCCTGCATCACGTGACCTCTCTCCCTCAGCAGCAAGACATCCCCTCTCCCCTGCATCAAGTGATCTCTCTCCCTCAGCAGTAAGACATCTCCTCTCCCCTACATCAAGTGACCCCTCTCCCTCAGCAGCAAGACATCCCCTCTCCCCTGCGTCACGTGACCTCTCTCCCTCAGCAGCAAGACATCCCCACTACCCTGCATCAAGTGACCTCTCTCCCTCAGCAGCAAGAGATCTCCTCTCCCCTGCATCAAGTGACCCCTCTCCCTCAGCAGCAAGACATCTCCTCTCCCCTGCATCAAGTGACCTCTCTCCCTCAGCAGCAAGACATCACCTCTACCCGGCATCAAGTGACCTCTCTCCCTCAGCAGCAAGAGATCTCCTCCCCCCTGCATCAAGTGACCTCTCTCCCTCAGCAGCAAGACATCTCCTCTCCCTGCATCAAGTGAACCCGCTCCCTCAGCAGCAAGTCATCCCCTCTCCCTTGCATGTAGCTAACCCTCTCCCTCAGCAGCAAGAAACCCCTCTCTCATGCATCAAGTGACCTCTCCCTCAGCAGCACGACACATCCCCTCTCCACTGCATCAAGTGATTTCTCTCCCTGACATGAGCAGCAAGACACCCCCTTTCCCCTGCATCAAGTGACCCCTCTCCCTCAGCAGCAAGACATCCCCTCTCCCTTGCATCAAGTGACATCCCTGCCTCAGCAGCAAGAAACCCCTCTCCCCTGTATCAAGTGACCCCCCCCCTCTCCATCAGCAGCAAGCCATCCCCTCTCCCTTATATTAAGTGACGTCCCTCTCCATCAGCAGCAGGCCATCCCCTCTCCCCTGCATCAAGTGACTTCTCTGCCCCAGCAGCAAGACATCCCCTCTCCCCTGCATCAAGTGACTTCTCTCCAAGACATGAGCAGCAAGACATCCCCTCTCCCTTGCATCAAGTGACCCCTTTCGCTCAGCAGCAAGTCATCCCCTCTCCCTGCATCAAGTGACCTCTCTCCAAGACATGAGCAGCAAGACATCCCCTCTCCCTTGCATCAAGTGACCCCTTTCGCTCAGCAGCAAGACATCCCCTCTTCCCTGCATCAAGTGACCTCTATCCCTCAGCACCAAGACATCCCCTCTCCCCTGCATCAAGTGACCCCTCTCTGTCAGCAGGAAGCCATCGTCGCTCACTTACATCAAGTGGCCCATCTCCCTCAGCAGCAAGACATCCCCTCTCCCCTGCATCAAGTGACCCCTCTCCCTCAGCAGGAAGACATCCCCGCTCCCTTACATCAAGTGACCCTCTCCCTCAGCAGCACGACATCCCCTTTCTCCTGCATCAAGTGACTTCCCTCCCTCAGCAGCAAGAAACCCCCTGTCCCCTGCATCAAGTGACTCCTCTCCCTCAGCAGCAAGAAACCCCTCTCCCTTACATCAATTGACCCCTCTCCATCAGCAGAAAGACATCCCCTCTTCATTACATCAAGTGACCCCTCTCCCTTAGTAGCAAGACATCCCCTCTCCCTGCATCAAGTGACCTCTCTCCCTCAGCAGCAAGACATCCCCTCTCCCTGCATCAAGTGACCTCTCTCCCTCAGCAGCAAGACATCCCCTCGCCAGTACATCAAGTGACCTCTCCCCCTCAGCAGCAAGACATCCCCTTGCCCTTACATCAAGTGACCTCTCCCCTTCAGCAGCAAGAAACCCCTCTCCTTCAGCAGCAAGAAACCCCTCTCCCTCAGCAGCAAGTCATTCGCTCTCCCCTGCCTCAAGTGACCTCTCTCCCTCAGCAGCAAGACATCCCCTCTCCCTGCATCAAGTGGCCTCTCTCCCTCAGCAGCAAGACATCCCCTCGCCAGTACATCAAGCGATCTCTCCCCCTCAGCAGCAAGACATCCCCGTGCCCTTACATCAAGTGACCTCTCCTCTTCAGCAGCAAGAAACCCCTCTCCTTCAGCAGCAAGAAACCCCTCTCCCTCAGCAGCAAGTCATTCGCTCTCCCCTGCATCAAGTGACCCCTCTCCCTCAGCAGCAAGACATCCCCTCTCCCTTGCATCAAGTGACATCCCTGCCTCAGCAGCAAGAAACCCCTCTCCCCTGTATCAAGTGACCCCCTCTCCATCAGCAGCAAGCCATCCCCTCTCCCTTATATTAAGTGACGTCCCTCTCCATCAGCAGCAAGCCATCCCCTCTCCCCTGCATCAAGTGACTTCTCTGCCCCAGCAGCAAGACATCCCCTCTCCCCTGCATCAAGTGACTTCTCTCCAAGACATGAGCAGCAAGACATCCCCTCTCCCTTGCATCAAGTGACCACTTTCGCTCAGCAGCAAGTCATCCCCTCTCCCTGCATCAAGTGACCTCTCTCCAAGACATGAGCAGCAAGACATCCCCTCTCCCTTGCATCAAGTGACCCCTTTCGCTCAGCAGCAAGACATCCCCTCTCCCCTGCATCAAGTGACCTCTATCCCTCAGCACCAAGACATCCCCTCTCCCCTGCATCAAGTGACCCCTCTCTGTCAGCAGGAAGCCATCGTCGCTCACTTACATCAAGTGGCCCATCTCCCTCAGCAGCAAGACATCCCCTCTCCCCTGCATCAAGTGACCCCTTTCCCTCAGCAGTAAGACATCCCGCTCCCTTACATCAAGTGACCCTCTCCCTCAGCAGCACGACATCCCCTTTCTCCTGCATCAAGTGACTTCCCTCCCTCAGCAGCAAGAAACCCCCTGTCCCCTGCATCAAGTGACTCCTCTCCCTCAGCAGCAAGAAACCCCTCTCCCTTACATCAATTGACCCCTCTCCATCAGCAGAAAGACATCCCCTCTTCATTACATCAAGTGACCCCTCTCCCTTAGTAGCAAGACATCCCCTCTCCCTGCATCAAGTGACCTCTCTCCCTCAGCAGCAAGACATCCCCTCTCCCTGCATCAAGTTACCTCTCTCCCTCAGCAGCAAGACATCCCCTCGCCAGTACATCAAGTGACCTCTCCCCCTCAGCAGCAAGACATCCCCTCGCCCTTACATCAAGTGACCTCTCCCCTTCAGCAGCAAGAAACCCCTCTCCTTCAGCAGCAAGAAACCCCTCTCCCTCAGCAGCAAGTCATTCGCTCTCCCCTGCATCAAGTGACCTCTCTCCCTCAGCAACAGGAAACCCCTCTCCCCTGCATCAAGTGACTTCTCTCCCTGAGCAGTAAGTCATCCCCTCTCCCCTGCATCAAGTGACCCTCTCCCTCAGCAGCAAGACATCCCCTCTCCCCTGCATCAAGTGACCCCTCTCCCTCAGCAGCAAGACATAACCTCTCCCTTGCATCAAGTGACCCCTTTCCATCAGCAGCACAACATCCCCTCTCCCCTGCATCAAGTGACTTCTCTTCCTCAGCAGCAAGACATCCCCTCTCCCTTGCATCAAGTGACCCCTTTCGCTCAGCAGCAAGTCATCCCCTCTCCCTGCATCAAGTGACCTCTCTCCAAGATATGAGCAGCAAGACATCCCCTCTCCCTTGCATCAAGTGACCCCTTTCGCTCAGCAGCAAGACATCCCCTCTCCCCTGCATCAAGTGACCTCTCTCCCTCAGCACCAAGACATCCCCTCTCCCCTGCATCAAGTGACCCCTCTCTGTCAGCAGGAAGCCATCGTCGCTCACTTACATCAAGTGGCCCATTTCCCTCAGCAGCAAGACATCCCCTCTCCCCTGCATCAAGTGACCACTCTCCCTCAGCAGGAAGACATCCCCGCTCCCTTACATCAAGTGACCCTCTCCCTCAGCAGCACGACATCCCCTTTCTCCTGCATCAAGTGACTTCCCTCCCTCAGCAGCAAGAAACCCCCTCTCCCCTGCATCAAGTGACTCCTCTCCCTCAGCAGCAAGAAACCCCTCTCCCTTACATCAATTGACCCCTTTCCATCAGCAGAAAGACATCCCCTCTTCATTACATCAAGTGACCCCTCTCCCTTAGTAGCAAGACATCCCCTCTCCCTGCATCAAGTGACCTCTCTCCCTCAGCAGCAAGACATCCCCTCTCCCTGC
This sequence comes from Chaetoderma sp. LZ-2023a, assembly GCA_034401795.1. NCBI lineage: Eukaryota > Metazoa > Mollusca > Caudofoveata > Chaetodermatida > Chaetodermatidae > Chaetoderma > Chaetoderma sp. LZ-2023a. The sequence continues at coordinate 20,037,653 of CM067374.1, forward strand.
ATCAAGTGACCTCTCTCCCTCAGCAGCAAGACATCCTCTCGCCCGTACATCAAGTGACCTCTCCCCCTCAGCAGCAAGACATCCCCTTGCCCTTACATCAAGTGACCTCTCCCCTTCAGCAGCAAGAAACCCCTCTCCTTCAGCAGCAAGAAACCCCTCTCCCTCAGCAGCAAGTCATTCGCTCTCCCCTGCATCAAGTGACCTCTCTCCCTCAGCAACAGGAAACCCCTCTCCCCTGCATCAAGTGACTTCTCTCCCTGAGCAGTAAGTCATCCCCTCTCCCCTGCATCAAGTGACCCTCTCCCTCAGCAGCAAGACAACCCCTCTCCCCTGCATCAAGTGACCCCTCTCCCTCAGCAGCACGACATCCCCTCTCCCCTGCATCAAGTGACTTCTCTCCCTCAGCAGCAAGACATCCCCTCTCCCTTGCATCAAGTGACCCCTTTCCATCAGCAGCAAGTCCTCACCGCTCCCCTGCATCAAGTGACCCCTCTCCCTCAGCAGCACGACATCCCATCTCCCTTGCATCAAGTGACCCCTCTCCATCAGCAGCAAGTCATCCACTCTCCTCTGCATCAAGTGACCCCTCCCCCTCAGCAGCAAGACATCCCATCTCCCTTGCATCAAGTGACCTCCCCCCCTCAGCAGCAAGAAACGCCTCTCCCACCGCTGCAAAAAAACCTCTCCATCAGCAGCAAGAAACCCCTCTCGCCATTCAAGAATAAGAAACTCCTCTCCACATGCACAAGCAAGAAACACCTCTCGCTCAGCAGCAAGTAACTCCTCTCCCCATGCACAAGCAAGAAACCCCTCTACCACAGCAGCACGAAACTCCTCTCCCCATGCACAAGCAAGAAACACCGCTACCACAGCAGCACGAAACTCCTCTCCCCATGCACAAGCAAGAAACACCTCTACCACAGCAGCACGAAACTCCTCTCCCCATGCACAAGCAAGAAACACGGCTACCACAGCAGCACGAAACTCCTCTCCCCATGCACAAGCAAGAAACACCTCTACCACAGCAGCACGAAACTCCTCTCGCCATTCACGAGCACGAAACACCGCTACCACAGCAGCATGAAACTCCTCTCCCCATGCACAAGCAAGAAACTCCTCTACCACAGCAGCACGAAACTCCTCTCCCCATGCACAAGCAAGAAACACTGCTACCGCCGCAGCACGAAACTCCTCTCGCCATTCACGAGCACGAAACACTGCTCCCTCAGCAGCATGAAACTCCTCTCCCCATGCACAAGCAAGAAACACCTCTACCACAGCAGCACGAAACTCCTCTCCACATGCACAAGCAAGAAACACCGCTACCACAGCAGCACGAAACTCCTCTCCCCATGCACAAGCAAGAAACACCTCTACCACAGCAGCACGAAACTCCTCTCCCCATGCACAAGCAAGAAACACCGCTACCACAGCAGCACGAAACTCCTCTCCCCATGCACAAGCAAGAAACACCGCTACCACAGCAGCACGAAACTCCTCTCCCCATGCACAAGCAAGAAACACCTCTACCACAGCAGCACGACTCTTCTCCCCATGCACAAGCAAGAAACACCGCTACCACAGCAGCACGAAACTCCTCTCCCCATGCACAAGCAAGAAACACCGCTACCGCAGCAGCACGAAACTCCTCTCGCCATTCACGAGCACGAAACACCGCTCCCTCAGCAGCATGAAACTCCTCTCCACATGCACAAGCAAGAAACACCTCTACCACAGCAGCACGAAACTCCTCTCCACATGCACAAGCAAGAAACACCTCTACCACAGCAGCATGACTCCTCTCCACATGCACAAGCAAGAAACACCTCTACCACAGCAGCATGAAACTCCTCTCCCCATGCACAAGCAAGAAACTCCTCTACCGCAGCAGCATGAAACTCCTCTCCACATGCACAAGCAAGAAACACCTGTACCACAGCAACATGAAACTCCTCTCCACATGCACAAGCAAGAAACACCTCTACCACAGCAGCATGAAACTCCTCTCCACATGCACAAGCAAGAAACACCTCTACCACAGCAGCATGAAACTCCTCTCCACATGCACAAGCAAGAAACACCTCTACCACAGCAGCATGAAACTCCTCTCCCCATGCACAAGCAAGAAACTCCTCTACCGCAGCAGCACGAAACTCCTCTCCACATGCACAAGCAAGAAACACCTCTACCACAGCAGCATGAAACTCCTCTCCATATGCACAAGCAAGAAACCCCTCTACCACAGCAGCACGAAACTCCTCTCCCCATGCACAAGCAAGAAACACCTCTACCAGGGCAGCACGAAACTCCTCTTCCCATGCACAATCAAGAAACACCTCTACCACAGCAGCATGAAATGCCTGTCCCTCAGTAGCAAGAACCTCCTCTCCCTCAGCAGAAAGATACTCCTCTCCCTCAGCAGCAAGAACCTCCTCTCCCTCAGCAGAAAGATACCCCTCTCCCTCAGCAGCAAGCAAACCCTCTCCCCATTCACGAGCATGAAAGCCCTCTCTCTCAGCAGCAAGACACCCCTCTCCCCATTCATGAGCAAAAAGCCTTCTCTCAGCAGCAAGAAACCCCTCTCCCTCAGCAGCAAGAAACCCCTCTCCCTCAGCAGCAAGAAACTCCTCTCCCTCAGCAGCAAGACATGCCCTGCCCCATGACTGTGGCTCAACAATTGTCAATTTGTTACAAGCTGCCCTACATCCAGGATCCATGGCAATATAAGGGATGTATGTGTATTAGGAGAGCGATTTTAACACTTTCTACTCCATAAACCAAGTAGAACCATTTCTTTACAATGAAAGAAATATTGACATTTTGAAATTAAGAATTTAAATCTCAAATTTGCTAAAGAAACTTTTTAAAAATTTCATAGAAAATGTCTTGCAGACCAAGGAGACTATTTTTGAAAATCTTTCACTCGAATGACTGGCTTGGTTATTGAGCCAGTCATTACAGTGGTAAATTTTCAAAAATCTTCTCTTGGTCTGAAAATGGACATTTCCCAAGACCATTATATAGAAGTGCTTTTTGTCCTGAGCATGAGTGTTTATTAAAAGAGTCAATGTGACTGGAAGCTGTTAATTTCTAATTTAAGCCGGCAATGGAGTCTCTGAGGCAAATTAGTTCCAACAAACCCCACCTCCCTCACAGTACTGCTGACCTGTCATGAGGTTACTGGGGCTTCCAAAGTAAATATTAATGCATTAAATCCTTCATCAGATTCACATCAGAGCAGAATCCATGGCTTCTTTATCTCACCAACAGACCCATATAGCCACATGCTTGACTAACCGTATAGAACATTTATTCTCATCCATTAATTCAGGTACAGGTATATTGAATTATTAATCAATAGAGTTGCTAAGTCACTGTAAATATTATTATCTGGCATTATCCAGCGTGCGCATAACATACAGCGTGAGAACGGAACACCAGGCCTCAGGGAGCGACTGAAGCCACGTAATTACAATGATTAACTTGTAGATTTCATACAAGATTCAACATGTTAGATAGATCTTCATCAGTTCCTGTGCTGGCCTGATATTGACAGACAAACAGTCAGGACCACGCCTATCTGAGCAGCCACCTGACTTACGATACCACATTCATGACCTCTGGACCACGCCTATCTGACTAGACACCTGACATATACCACATTACCTCGGGACCACGCCTATCTGACCAGACACCAGACTTACAATGTTACAGGACCTCTGGACCATGCCTACATTATCTGAGCAGACACCTGACTTACGATGTCACAAGACCTCGGAAATATGCATATCTGAGCAGCCGCCTGACTTAACAGGTCACCGGACCTCTGAACCATGCCTATCTGAGCAGACACCTGACTTATTATGTCACAGGACCGCGGGACCATGCCTATCTGAGCAGACACCCGACTTACGATGTCACAGGACCTCGGGACCATGCCTATCTGAGCAGCCACCTGACTTACTATGTCACAGGACCTCAGGACCATGCCTATCTCAGCAGCCGCCTGACTTACTATGTCACAGGACCTTGGGACCACATCTATCTGATGTCACAGGACCTCGGGACCATGCCTATCTGAGCAGCCACCTGCCTTACTATGTCACAGGACCTCAGGACCATGCCAATCTGAGCAGCCACCTGACTTACTACATCACAGGACCTTGGGACCACGCCTATCTGATGTCACAGGACCTCGGGACCACACCTATCTGAGCAGCCATCTGATTTATGATGACACAGGGCATCGGGACCATGCCTATCTGAGCAGACACCTGACTTATGATGACACAGGACCTCGGGACCACGCCTATCTGATGTCACAGGACCTCGGGACCACGCCTATCTGATGTCACAGGACCTCGGGACCACACCTATCTGACATCACAGGACCTCGGGACCACGCCTATCTGAGCAGCTCCCTGATTTATGATGACACAGGACCTCGGGACCATGCCTATCTGAGCAGACACCTGATTTACGGTCACAGGACCTTGGGACCACGCCTATCTGAGCAGACACCTGACTTACGATGTCACAGAACCGTGGGTGGTTAAGTTAAGGGAAAAGGAAAATTAAAACATTCCCTTACTGAATGTCTATTTAGAGGTTAAGAAGAAGTTTTGCAAATTGACCACTGAAATTACTAACTCGCTTATCGAATCATACATTCCAGTGGTAAAATTTCAAAGATAATCTTCTCTTAGCCTGCAAATGGACATAATCCTAAGACCACTGCGGAGATCAGTGTTTGACCGGCTTGACCATTAAAGGGTTAAATAGCAGGTTGATCTTGTATGGACAAGCGCACCTGTTAACCCTTTCAACAACACATTCCCCATATCTCAATCTCAAATATACAGTACAGGAAAACCGGCGAATATTTAAAAATTAATATGGCGTCCAGTCCAGTCATATTAATATCAAAATATTCAATAGAATATGCTATGAATCATAAAGAATTTATGCTTTGAGGGGTTTGTCGTTGAAAGAGTTAAGACATACTTGATGCTATAAGCAATGATGTAATTAACCTGGCAGTAATTATCCAGTATTAACCTATGATCACTCACTCAGTCATGTCAGTCTGTCAGCCCATTGAGAGATGAGGGAAACTGACATTCTGTCATTTCAGTGTGAGATCTAACAAACACCACTCACAATGGACCCTATATTTACCATCTTCACAGGTAGTTTGTCTTTGATGTTGTCTTTGTTTGCCAAGGGTGCCGCAATAACTTAATTTATTTTAATATGTTTTCCTGCATGCATACAGGAGGGGGGGGGGATGTTCTCTGGACGGAGGTACCCAATGTATCTAATCTAAATTCTACTGCAAACAGTTGTCAATCACCCGTGTTCGAGGATGACACAACTCGCTTCTTTCCTCATAAAACTAATTAATGTACATGTATCCCAATGGCAGCAACAGCGTCCAGTGAAATTAGTTTCAAAATATTTAACAGAATGTATACACTGTCACATATATATATATTAAATAGTGAAGACGTACAATTCGCACAACTGACACACTACATGACAGAGCTAGATATGTTATTCATTACGCATTTGATTGTGAGGTTAGCCTACATGTGACGTAATTGATCATGACATCATGATTGACAGATCGGATCAATCCATCGTCGAGTCTGCAGGAAAATTAAACACCTTGCTTAGTGCATGTCTATTTGTAGACCAAGAGATGACTAGTCTTGAAAATTTACCATTGGAATGATGGGCTCTGTTATCTAGTCCATCATTCCAGTGGTCAAGTTTAAAAAATAGCCTTCTCTTGGCCAGTCCTCAAGATGACTGCATAGGCAGGTTTTGGCCGTCTTGACCAGTAACCATTAGCACTCTGATGTTAATATTCTATCATTTACTGTGTCAATAGCAAGGAAACAAGGTGTACAGTTTTCTATGACAGCAACATCTTCCACCAAATTTGTTGAAAAATGATCACCAGTTCATCCTTTAATTTAATTTGAAAATTTAAAATCTTGTCATCAGAGTGGTGATAATTAAAGCATACACGTACAAGCTCTCAGGATGTCTATAAACAACGTTACCTGTGATTTGTTGTCCTCTTCGTTTGTCTTCAAGGTATTGTTATTATTCTGATGAGATGGCCATCCACTAGGACTAGACATACAGACACCTGTAAGATCAAACAGAACACCTTTCACGTTAACACAACACGTTTCATGTTATTATAGAACATGTTACAACAAACAGAATAATAACTTGTTGAATATAGTATAGCTATTTTCTATAAACCAAATATCATTTTAAGTCTTAAAGAAATGGGTGTGACAGTAAAATGGTTATTCGTCAAGCCCGGTCATATTTATTCCAGAGTGGCTCAGTGTGCATGAGGTATGACTTTAGTTACCCATCTCACTGCTGAAATACTCAATGTATTCTATGCAGATATAATTGAAACCTCTCACCACCTTCATCTGCTATGATGTTCCTCAAACTGTTCCGACGTAAGCTAATGCTACTATGTACCTCCAGCAGCTTGAACACCCACCCTTCCAGTACATTTGACTCCTCATCATGGCCAGGACAAACATGACAAATCATCAGTCTCGCTTTAACCCTTTGACACTCAAATTTGTTCAAGAAAACTTCAACGTTCACATAGAGAATGTCCATTTGCAGACCAAGAGAAGATCAATTTTGAAAATTTACCACTGGAATGACTGGCTCGGTTATCGAGCCAGTCATTAGTGGTAAATTTTCAGATAGTCTTTTCTTGGTCTGCAAATGGACATTTCTAAAGACCACTGCAGGAGCTGTTTTTGGCTGACATGATTGTTACAGGGTTAACACTTATCAGTAAGAAATGGTAACACACCTTATGGCTGTAGAGAATATTCTATTTTGGCACTAATTGGAATGGAAGCAGTTGCTGCATGTTCCAGTCAAATTAGTTTCAAAATATTTAACAGCTTTCCTGTCTTGAGACTGAGACATTGACATCTCAATGGTTAACCATTTAATGGTCAAGCCGGCCAAAAATGACTTCTTCACTGATCTTACGAAATGTCCATTTGCTGACCAAAGAGGTTAGTTTTGAAAATTTACCACTGTAATGACTGGCTCGATAACCGAGCCAGTCATTCCAGTGATACATGTTCAGTCTTTTTTTGGTCTGCAAATGGACATTTTTTCTAAGAGAAAACTTAAATTTTTGTGAACAAATTTGAGGGCTAAATGGTTAACAGATTAAGCGCTTCAACGCATTTTCATGCATTTAAATATAATCAACATACCTCTAGATTTATTATAGCCCCTGTATTCAACTTATCTGTAGATTTGTGATATATATATATATATATATCAGCCTAACCTGTGCAATTGTTAACTGGTCTCTGAAGTACATACAAAGCTCACAAGAACAACAGATTTGAAGTGAGCTGATTCAGCGTTTTACTAAATGAGCGCCAAATATGACTTTCCCGCCTGCTTGCTCATGCGAATGCGTTTATAACTAGCACTGATGCAATGTCAGTCTCACACTGACTTACTATATAGACATCATAACAGGTTTACTAGAAATACAGCCCACAGTTCATGTATAAATTGATATTATGATTAACCATGACCCACAACTGGAAGAGGGTATTGTGTTCAGGTATGTCTGTCAGTGTGTCTGTGCTCATGTCTGTCTGTCTGTCTGCCTGCATATGCGTCTGGAGCCGTATCTAAAACACTACTCATTTGGTTTGGCTCAAATTTTAACGCAACAAAGAAACTGGCTGTACAAGGGGCTCTCCAGACTTTGGCTGTGATCCAGATAAAAGAATGCGGATCCGGATCGGAGCAAGTTGTGGATCTGTGGATATCTCAGGAACTACAGGTCCGATTTAGGTCATATTTTAATACAAGAGAAAGGATGTGACCATACACTAGGATTCCACAAGTTTGGGTGTGATTTGAAAAATCTTTAAAAAAAATCTGGATCGGATCAAATTATATAGATTTACATGTATGAATATCTTGTAGACTACTGGTCCAGTGACATAGTGATGGTGGGGGGGGTGTCAAAAGGGGTCAATTTCCCCCAGGGGCTGAGTTCAGGGGGGTATGGGATGGGGTGCCAGACACCCTCACCATGCCACTGTAACTTTTTGGCTCAAATTTAACACAAGAAAGGGTGTACCACATACTAAGATTCACAACTTTGGGGCGTAATCCGGAAACTCTGACAAAAATCTGGACAATCTGAAAATGTTTTACAATGTGACAAAAATGTGAGTTATAAATTTAAACACCTTTGAATAGAGAAAAAACCCGATTTATTCAAAACTTACACACATACAAATTCTACTTTCAAATAATTAACCACATTTTAGTCACATTATCCCTTTAAAGCTCAAATTTGATCATCAAAATTTCTCATAGTCATGATAGTAAATGTCCATTTTCAGGCCAAGCGAAGACTATTTTTGAAAATCTACCACTGGAATGACTGGCTCGGTTATCAAGCCAGTCATTCCATTGGTAAATTTTCAAAAATAGTTCTCTTGCCCTGCAAATGAACATTTCCCAAGACCACTACAATGGCTGGTTGTGGCCAGCTTGACCATTAAATGGTTAAAGACAAAATCCTAAGCAGTTTTACCGCAGCCATATTGAAAATTTGTGTTTGATTATTTTCTAACTTCTATAAAACACATGAGTATTGTTGCAGTCAGTTATAATTGCAAGCATGGTACGGGTGAAAGCTTTACAGAAACATCACCCTAACTCACGCCATAATAGAGGGGTCTGATCTGTCACTCAAGTATATGATGCCATATACAATTACCGGCACATCATATGTGTGTAGGCTGACATCACAATACATAGCGACATACCCCACCAATCCATGAACATTGAAAGGTCAGTCAAGCACGTACAACTTGTATACGTAGTACATGGCATTACTAATTAATAAATATTCTGTTGAATATTTTGAAACTAATTTCAACGGGTGCTGTTGGTGCCATATATTCAAAGCATTCAAAATATGCAACAGCTTAAATAGCTACCACCTTGAAATTGGGATTCAGGGAATTCATGATTCAAAGTATATGAGTTGATTCCAACCCACGGAAGAGTGGGTGGAGCTTAGATAGAAATGGGCGGGGCATAGCTAGAAATGGGCGGGGCATAGATTCATCTATAAATGTGACCACATCCAGGGATTAAATTACATTTGTAACTTACAGTTAAAAGGAACACTAGCACCTGACATATGCCTCAAAGCTATGGATGTATAGCACTCTTATGTGGAAGTATTTTCACCTATAGTAAGTACTTACTTGTACTTATATGTAATGGAATGGAATTTCCAAACAGCTCTTGACCATCATTCTGTGGCCTCTAAACATTTTGACCACAAAAATTTGCAAAAATAGTAACGACTCCAGAGATTTATACTGGGTTGATCACATTGATTGTATCTCAGCATTGAATAGTGTGTTTCTTACTGTTAAGTTTTATTGAACTCTGAAATTGAGGTGTTTCTGACAAATACATATATAGCCAATGAAAACCATTAAGGGGTACTAGTGGCCCTGCCACCATGGACACAGACTGAAGCAGCACAATCATGTAGTCTCTAATAAATGCTCCATCGATCACATTCATTAACTCTTTAACCCTCGAGTTTGGTCATGAAAATCTAAATTTTCTCATAGAAAATGTCCATTTGCAGACCAAGCAGACTATTTTTGAAAATTTACCACTGGAATGGCTGGCTCGGTTATCGAGCCAGCCATTTCAGTGGTAAATTTTCAAAAATCGTCTTCACTTGGTCTGCAAATAGACATTTCTCAAGACCACTGCCGAAGCCATTTTTGGCTGATATGAGTGTTAAAGGGTTCAAATGAACTGCAATGATGGACATGAAGGGACTGTGCATAATACATGTACTCTATCCAATACATGTACCCTATCCAATACATGTACTCTATCCAATACATGTACCCTATCCAATACATGTACCCTATCCAATACATGTACCCTATCCAATACATGTACCCTATCCAATACATGTACCCTATCCAATACATGTACCCTATCCAATACATGTACCCTATCCAATACATGTACCCTATCCAATACATGTACCCTATCCAATACATGTACCCTATCCAATACATGTACTCTATCCAATACATGTACCCTATCCAATACATGTACTCTATCCAATACATGTACCCTATCCAATACATGTACCCTATCCAATACATGTACTCTATCCAATACATGTACCCTATCCAATACATGTACCCTATCCAATACATGTACTCTATCCAATACATGTACTCTATCCAATACATGTACTCTATCCAATACATGTACCCTATCCAATACATGTACCCTATCCAATACATGTACTCTATCCAATACATATACTCTATCCAATACATGTACCCTATCCAATACATGTACTCTATCCAATACATGTACTCTATCCAATACATGTACTCTATCCAATACATGTACTCTATCCAATACATGTACTCTATCCAATACATGTACCCTATCCAATACATGTACCCTATCCAATACATGTACCCTATCCAATACATGTACCCTATCCAATACATGTACCCTATCCAATACATGTACCCTATCCAATACATGTACCCTATCCAATACATGTACTCTATCCAATACATGTACTCTATCCAATACATGTACCCTATCCAATACATGTACCCTATCCAATACATGTACCCTATCCAATACATGTACTCTATCCAATACATGTACTCTATCCAATACATGTACTCTATCCAATACATGTACTCTATCCAATACATGTACTCTATCCAATACATGTACTCTATCCAATACATGTACTCTATCCAATACATGTACTCTATCCAGTACATGTACTCTATCCAATACATGTACTCTATCCAATACATGTACCCTATCCAATACATGTACCCTATCCAATACATGTACCCTATCCAATACATGTACTCTATCCAATACATGTACTCTATCCAATACATGTACTCTATCCAATACATGTACTCTATCCAATACATGTACTCTATCCAATACATGTACTCTATCCAATACATGTACTCTATCCAATACATGTACCCTATCCAATACATGTACCCTATCCAATACATGTACCCTATCCAATACATGTACCCTATCCAATACATGTACTCTATCCAATACATGTACCCTATCCAATACATGTACCCTATCCAATACATGTACCTTATCCAATACATGTACTCTATCCAATACATGTACTCTATCCAATACATGTACTCTATCCAATACATGTACTCTATCCAATACATGTACTCTATCCAATACATGTACTCTATCCAATACATGTACTCTATCCAATACATGTACCCTATCCAATACATGTACCCTATCCAATACATGTACCCTATCCAATACATGTACCCTATCCAATACATGTACCCTATCCAATACATGTACCCTATCCAATACATGTACTCTATCCAATACATGTACTCTATCCAATAATGTACTCTATCCAATACATGTACTCTATCCAATACATGTACTCTATCCAATACAACCCTCTCATGTTCTATTGATTTATAAAGCTCTGAACTAATTGCTCAAAATTACCTTAAAAAATCCAAGATGACCGGCAGAAAAATTAAACATTGATAAAATAAAAAAATCTGAATAGAAGTAGAGCCTAACACCATACAATGTCAGGATCCTTCCAGCAAAATCTGGCTAAAATTTGCCAAGCAGTTTAGCAGGAGATACATCCTAAAGCAAAAATTGATGGACAGCTGGTCACCATGGCATAAGCTTACTAATGGTCATTCTGGCCAGGTGAGATAACAATAATATAAAGACCACACAAACAACATTGGAAACATTAGTTTAAACTCACCTCTATAATGGTACATGTATAACTTCATCTTAAGTCTGCTTTCAGTTTCAAACAAAATATTCACTTGTAAAAAGTTAGCTCAGAGTAAAAAGTTCCTAAAACAGTCTACATTCCATCTAATACATTTATACGTAGCAGTGATTGCACCACTGAGCTCATATTAATAATAAGCGCTTTACAAGACTAGCAGTGATCGATACAATGAGCCCTCTATTAATAAACACTTTAACAATGCATTACTGGACAGTGATTGGACGATTCTGTCCGTGATCTCCGCTTAACCCTGTAACACTAAGCCAGCCAGAAATGGTTAATTTTGCTATGGTGTCAGCTGAGTACACATGTCATAAAATCAGTATTTAATAAAAACTGCTGCATCAAATCCATTAGCTTTAACAATCAAGCTGATCAAAAGCAGCTTCGGCAGTGGTTGTGATTAAATGCTCATTTGCAGACCTTGAAAAGACTATTTTTGAAAATTTTACCACTGGGATAATCGAACCAGTCATTCCAGTGGTAAATTTTCAAAAAATTATCTTCTTTTGGACTGCAAATGGACACTTTCTATGAGAGAATTTACATTTTCTTGAGCAAATTTGAGTGTTAAAATGTTAATAAAGCAAGTTACACAGTGGCCAGTTAACCCTTCAACACTCATATCAGCCAAAAACGGCTTCTACAGTGGTCTTGAGAAATATCCATTTGCAGACCAAGAGAAGACGATTTTTGAAAACTTACCACTGGAATGACTGGCTCGATAACCGAGCCAGTCATTCCAGTCGTAAATTTTCAAAGATTTTCTTCCATTGATCTGCAAAATGTACATTTGCTATGCAAAAATTTTAATTTTCTTGAACAAATTGCGAGGGTTAAAGCATCCGCCTATGCTTGTGAAAGTTATCTCACTTCAAGAAGCGAGAATGAATTGAAGTCCAGAGAATGCTTCAATCAGACTGACTGGAGGACGCTATCCCTCACCAGTACTATTTATGGTGTGAAGGAACATTGACCCTCCTTGAAGGCAGACATGTCATAACACAGCAGCCAACAGAGAGAGAGCTGGCAGAGAGACAGAGAGTTAGCCATTGTAGTAGTGAACTCTAATGGGCTAATGTCCAACTTCTAGTATAAGCACAGCAGAGATGAGTCCTGGCTGGTTGAGAACAGATCTATATACACTCACACCTGTCAATTAGGGACACCCGTTATTAAGGGCCCATGTGATTGGGGTGAGGGATTTAATAGATTAAGAGTCACAAGATCACCTGTTGTAAAGAACCACTCAGGCCATAATTAGGCTCTAAAAAGTTAATCCTCTAATACGGCCCCTGTATTAATGGACCACCTGTCCATAGTGACTGATTGTATTTGCTCTGTAAAGTGTCTCGCTTAATACTGTCTATGGACTGTCTATGAAAACTGATCGAGTAATTAGAATATTTATAGACACATGCCTATTGATCAACGCTTGGCAAGCTGAATGTAATTCACCTTTCCGGAGTATCCATTCATCATCTGACCTCATATGACTCATAATCAGCTCAGCATGTGTATGATGACGTCACAGTCATTATGTCACAAAGGGTTCTATATAGACCATCATCAAATCTCAAATAGTCCGACACGTTGTATGAATTGTATGTCTTTGTAATTCTTTGCTATTTAATAAACATGCTGTTCAATATTTTGAAACTAATTTGACTGGGCGCTGTTGATGCCTTAGGCAGCAACAGCACCCAGTCAAATTAGTTTCAAAATATGCAACAGTTTACCTGTGTAGTTTTTTGGAAATTGATAGTCAGGATGTTCAGAGATCGACCGATCCAAACACAAGCGACGTGCGGGTGGAGCTTAGCTAGAGATGGGCGGGGCATAGCTAAAACCGAAAAGGCACATTACGCTCACGCAGAAAGGGGAAGAATGTATTGTGATCCCGTGCTGCGTGCGTGCGTGCATACATCTGTCTTCCGAAGCCACGTCTAAAGAATTACTGATCTCATTTGGCCCAAATTTTAACACAACAAAGAAACTTGTGATCATGCGAGAGGATTTACGTATTTTGGCCATGATGATCTGTGGATATCTCGGAAACTGTTGGTCAGATTTGGCTACAATTTAACACAGAAAGGGTGTGACCATACACTAGAATTAAACACCTTTAGGCGTGATCCATGGGAATCCTGAAAATCTGGAAAAAATTCTGGAAAATCTGAATACTTTTCACATTGTGACAAAAATAAGAGTGCAAGCGTCTGCAATCTCTGATTATTATGGTTGGTCCGTTAATGGATCAGTCATCCCAGTATTTAATTTTCAAAAATAGTCTTCTTGGCCTGCAAATGGACATAATACTCAAGACCACTACAGAGGCTGGTTTTGGCTTCGTAATGAAAGGGCTTTCACCAATCAATTCTCCATATCTCATTTTCAAGGCAACCATGCAAGAATACCGTTTAATATTTAAAAATTAATTTGACTGGAAGGCATTGCTGCATTACGCAGCAACGGCTTCGCCAAATTAATTTTAAAATATTCAACAGAATCAGTTTTATATCGTAAAGAATAAACTTTCTGAGGGATTTGACGGTGAAAGTGTTAAACACACATTCAGAGGTGAAGTAACAGTATCTTAATTTCAAAGCAAACATATGAAGGGCAGTTCTTTAATAATTTGAGAACAGTTTGACTGGAAGATGTGCCTTCCTAATGAAGTGACCCAGCATAATATTTTCAGCTTCATTTATAATGGCTCATGATTAAAACGTGAACCCTCCAAGCCGCCCAAAACAACTTCTACAGGGGTCTTGGGAAATGTCCATTTGCAGACTAAGAGAAGAATATTTTGAAAAAGTATCAGTGAAATGACTGGCTCAGGTAACAAGCCACTCATTCCAGTGATAAATTTTCCAAAAATGAATTTTCTTAGCCTGCAAATGGACATTTTGCTTCCAAGAGAGAATTACAATTTTCTTCAACAAATTTGAGTTATTAAAAGGTTAACATAGTTAAAGATATGTTCATTGAAAGGGTAAGGGTTAATTACTCACTGAAACGATAGACTGTGCAGACAGATGATGCACTGGTCTGTGCTCATTGAAAGGATAGACTGTGCAAACAGATGGTGCTCTGGTCTGTGCTCATTGAAAGGGTAAGGGTTAATTACTCACTGAAAGGATAGACTGTGCAGACAGATGGTGCACTGGTCTGTGCTCATTGAAAGGATAGACTGTGCAAACAGATGGTGCACTGGTCTGTGCTCATTGAAAGGGTAAGGGTTAATTACTCACTGAAAGGATAGACTGTGCAAACAGATGGTGCACTGGTCTGTGCTCATTGAAAGGGTAAGGATCAATTACTCACTGAAAGGATAGACTGTGCAGACAGATGGTGCACTGGTCTGTGCTCATTGAAAGGGTAAGGGTGAATTACTCATTGAAAGGATAGGCAGTGCAGACAGATGGTGCACTGGTCTGTGCTCATTGAAAGGATAGGCAGTGCAGACAGATGGTGCTCTGGTCTGTGCTCATTGAAAGGATAGGCAGTGCAGACAGATGGTGCTCTGGTCTGTGCTCATTGAAAGGGTAAGGGTTAATTACTCACTGAAAGGATAGACTGTGCAGACAGGTGGTGCACTGGTCTGTGCTCATTGAAAGGATAGGTGCAAACAGATGGTGCACTGGTCTGTGCTCATTGAAAGGGTAAGGATTAATTACTCATTGAAAGGATAGACTGTGCAGACAGATGGTGCTCTGGTCTGTGCTCATTGAAAGGATAGGCAGTGCGGACAGATGGTGCTCTGGTCTGTGCTTATTGAAAGGATAGACAGTGCAGACAGATGGTGCACTGGTCTGTGCTCATTAAGGTAGGCAGCGCAAACAGATGGTGCACTGGTCTGTGCTCATTGAAAGGAAAGACAGTGCAGACAGATGGTGCACTGGTCTGTGCTCATTGAAAGGGTAAGGGTTAATTACTCATTGAAAGGATAGACTGTGCAGACAGATGGTGCTCTGGTCTCTGCTCATTGAAAGGATAGACTGTGCAGACAGATGGTGCTCTGGTCTCTGCTTATTGAAAGGGTAAGGGTTAATTACTCACTGAAAGGTTACACTGTGCAGACAGATGGTGCACTGGTCTGTGCTCATTGAAAGGATAGACTGTGCAAACAGATGGTTCACTGGTCTGTGATCATTGAAAGGATAGACTGTGCAGACATGTGGTGCACTGGTCTGTGCTCATTGAAAGGATAGACGGTGCAGACAGATGGTGCACTGGTCTGTGCTCATTGAAAGGGTAAGGGTTAATTACTCACTGAAAGGATAGACTGTGCAGACAGATTGTGCACTGGTCTGTACTCATTGAAAGGATAGACTGTGCAGACAGATGGTGCTCTGGTCTGTGCTCATTGAAAGGGTAAGGGTTAATTACTCACTGAAAGGATAGACTGTGCAGACAGATGGTGCTCTGGTCTGTGCTCATTGAAAGGGTAAGGGTTAATTACTCACTGAAAGGATAGACTGTGCAGACAGATGGCGCACTCGTCTGTGCTCATTAAAAGGATAGGCAGTGCAGACAGATGGTGCACTGGTCTGTGCTCATTGAAAGGATAGACAGTGCAGACAGATGGTGCACTGGTCTCTGCTCATTGAAAGGATAGGCAGTGCAGACAGGTGGTGCACTGGTCTGTGCTCATTGAAAGGATAGACTGTGCAGACAGGTGGTGCACTGGTCTGTGCTCATTGAAAGGGTAAGGGTTAATTACTCACTGAAAGGTTAGACTGTGCAGACATATGGTGCACTGGTCTGTGCTCATTGAAAGGGTAAGGGTTAATTACTCACTGAAAGGATAGACTGTGCAGACAGATGGCGCACTCGTCTGTGCTCATTAAAAGGATAGGCAGTGCAGACAGATGGTGCACTGGTCTGTGCTCATTGAAAGGATAGACAGTGCAGACAAATGGTGCACTGGTCTCTGCTCATTGAAAGGATAGACTGTGCAGACAGATGGTGCACTGGTCTGTGCTCATTGAAAGGGTAAGGGTTAATTACTCACTGAAAGGATAGACTGTGCAGACAGATGGTGCACTGGGCTGTGCTCATTGAAAGGATAGACTGTGCAGACAGATAGTGCACTGGTCTGTGCTCATTAAGGTAGTCAGCGCAAACAGATGGTGCACTGGTCTGTGCTCATTGAAAGGGTAAGGGTTAATTACTCACTGAAAGGATAGACTGTGCAGACAGATGGTGCACTGGTCTGTGCTCATTAAGGTAGGCAGCGCAAACAGATGGTGCACTGGTCTGTGCTCAGTGAAAGGGTAAGGGTTAATTACTCATTGAAAGGATACACTGTGCAGACAGATGGTGCACTGGTCTCTGCTCATTGAAAGGATAGGCAGTGCAGACAGATGGTGCTCTGGTCTGTACTCATTGAAAGGATAGACTGTGCAGACAGATGGTGCACTGGTCTGTGCTCATTGAAAGGGTAAGGGTTAATTACTCACTGAAAGGATAGACTGTGCAGACAGATGGTGCACTGGGCTGTGCTCATTGAAAGGATAGACTGTGCAGATAGATGGTGCACTGGTCTATGCTCATTGAAAGGGTAAGGGTTAATTACTCACTGAAAGGATAGACTGTGCAGACAGATGGTGCACTGGTCTGTGCTCATTAAGGTAGGCAGCGCAAACAGATGGTGCACTGGTCTGTGCTCATTGAAAGGGTAAGGGTTAATTACTCATTGAAAGGATAGACTGTGCAGACAGATAGTGCACTGGTCTGTGCTCATTAAGGTAGTCAGCGCAAACAGATGGTGCACTGGTCTGTGCTCATTGAAAGGGTAAGGGTTAATTACTCACTGAAAGGATAGACTGTGCAGACAGATGGTGCACTGGTCTGTGCTCATTAAGGTAGGCAGTGCAAACAGATGGTGCACTGGTCTGTGCTCATTGAAAGGGTAAGGGTTAATTACTCATTGAAAGGATACACTGTGCAGACAGATGGTGCACTGGTCTCTGCTCATTGAAAGGATAGGCAGTGCAGACAGATGGTGCTCTGGTATCTGCTTATTGAAAGGGTAAGGGTTAATTACTCACTGAAAGGATAGACTGTGCAGACAGATGGTGCTCTGGTCTGTGCTCTTTGAAAGGGTAATGGTTAATTACTCACTGAAAGGATAGACTGTGCAGACAGGTGGTGCACTGGTCTCTGCTCATTGAAAGGATAGACTGTGCAAACAGATGGTGCACTGGTCTGTGCTCATTGAAAGGGTAAGGGTTAATTACTCACTGAAAGGATAGACTGTGCAGACAGGTGGTGCACTGGTCTGTGCTCATTGAAAGGATAGACTGTGCAAACAGATGGTGCACTGGTCTGTGCTTATTGAAAGGGTAAGGGTTAATTACTCACTGAAAGGTTACACTGTGCAGACAGATGGTGCACTGGTCTGTGCTCATTGAAAGGGTAAGGGTTAATTACTCACTGAAAGGATAGACTGTGCAGACAGATTGTGCACTGGTCTGTGCTCATTGAAAAGATAGACTGTGCAGACAGATGGTGCACTGGTCTGTGCTCATTGAAAGGATAGGCAGTGCAGACAGATTGTGCACTGGTATGTGCTCATTGAAAGGATAGACAGTGCAGACAGATGGTGCTCTGGTGTGTGCTCATTGAAAGGCTAGGCAGCGCAGACAGGGGGTGCACTGGTCTGTGCTCATTGAAAGGATAGGCAGTGCAGACAGATGGTGCCCTGGTCTCTGCTCATTGAAAGGATAGGAAGTGCAGACAGGTTGTAGATATCGGATTGTCTTCTGGGGGGTCATGACCCCGGGGACATCTTATATTTGCAGTCTAAGACCTCAGTGAATTACTATATTTGAATACCGGGCGAGCTAAGGAACGGATAACACAATGGGCAAGGATGTAATAGCGCGATCTAGTGTGTGCATCAAGTCGATGAAAAACTGACGCGAAAATGTAGCTGAAACAACGTGGAATTGGAATAGAATAGACTAGGACTAAGGGCAGTGAGCTGATGGTATCTGTCGGTGGTTAAAAGACGAAAGTTCTTGCTGCAGTCGCGGCATAACCGTCTATAGTATTCAGCAGAAATTACGACCAATAGTTTTCTAAATATTCAAACAGGAGCATCGGTAGGGTGCTACGGACAGAGTATACGCTGCACAGACTGGATGACTCATAGAATGACGTAGTAACGTAGCGACGACCGACTTACCATGGTACTGGATAACGGTAACCGAGTTTCGATAGAAACTACCAAAAACACCAGGTGCTAGGGAGTCAGATGGGCCACACGGCCACTACGCCACCACTACGTCATGGCACCCTTGTAAAATGCAGACACAAGCCTAAATTGCAAGGGGCCGGACGAGGACGTAATAACGTCTGGCGCCGAGTAGATTAGAAAACAAGACGAAAATATGACAGAGGGAGTCCATCAAGGTAGGCTCTTGAGAATGAGATTAGCAATGGGCGCCAAAGCAATAGCCGCTATTCGACAGATCCCATCACTCCAGAACCAACTGATACTGCTTTGCCAATGTTCGGGTCTATCTTCGGAGCACGGAAATGGCCGAAGTTGATTGGTCAAAAGTTTTGTAAGAGTAGTAAGCAAAACAAGGCAAAGCGGGAGCTCCAAGGGTAGGGTGTAACAACCCGAACATAACGGTGACATGGCGAAGCAGTACATAAGGGGAACCTTCAATTTTGATCGGGAGTCCGAAAAATGATTGCGTTTAGGTAAACCTAGCCTCGAGTTCGTATAGTTCTGTGGAACTGAATGTGTCGAAATTCAAACAAGTTCTTGGTGAATGGCTTTAAGTAGCCAAGAACAGTATTTGACGAAAGTGATTTAGCGAATCATGAAACGCAACTTTTGAATAACAGAATAACCGGTATTCGTATTATAGAAAAATCAGTTACTTCTATAGGCGCGAGTGACAGTAAAAGTTACTCAAAGTATTTGGTGGTAGTATAAGCCACCCATAGTTGATAGGGAGATATATACATAGCAAAGATATTAGTAAAATAAAGTTATCACTTCGATATCCTCGAAGCAAGAGTTTGGGTTGTTGCTAAGTAATCTGGAATCGACGGAAGACCACCGTCACGAACCACCGACTTCTACACCAGTCAGATCAGGCCCAGATACGAACATAAATATCGTGACTTCCATCTATACACGAGGCGAGCTCGTATCGATCACTTCCGTCGTCGGTAAGACTGGTTGTCGCTGCAACCGTACATACAAGCCTTACCGTCGTGGGAAGTGAGATTATCATAATCAATTGTGATAGAACAAGAAGACGGCCCCGAAATCTTCAAGGTGGTGCACTGGTCTGTGCTCATTGAAAGGATAGGCAGTACAGACAGGTGGTGCACTGGTCTCTGCTCATTGAAAGGATAGGCAATGCAGACAGATGGTGCATTGGTCTGTGCTCATTGAAAGGATAGGCAGTGCAGACAGATGCTGCACTGGTTTGAGCTCGGTGAAAGGATAGACAGTGCAGACAGATGGTGCACTGGTCTGAGATCAGTGAAAGAATAGACAGTGCAGACAGATGCTGCACTGGTCTGAGATCAGTGAAAGAATAGACAGTGCAGACAGATGGTGCACTGGTCTGAGATCAGTGAAAGAATAGACAGTGCAGACAGATGCTGCACTGGTCTGAGATCAGTGAAAGAATAGACAGTGCAGACAGATGCTGCACTGGTCTGAGATCAGTGAAAGAATAGACAGTGCAGATAGATGCTGCACTGGTCTGAGATCAGTGAAAGAATAGACAGTGCAGACAGATGCTGCACTGGTCTGAGATCAGTGAAAGAATAGACAGTGCAGACAGATGCTGCACTGGTCTGAGATCAGTGAAAGGATAGACTGTGCAGACAGACGGTGCGCTGAGCTGTGTTCACTGAAAGGCTAAGGGTTAATTACTCACTGAAAGGATAGACTGTGCAGACAGATGGTGCGCTGATCTGTGCTCACTGAACGGGTAAGGGTTAATTACTCACTGAATGGACATACAGTGCAGACAGATGGTGCGCTGATCTGTGCTCACTGAAAGGCTAAGGGTTAATTACTCGCTGAAAGGACAGACAGTGCCGACAGATGGTGCACTGGTCTGAGCTCAAATTTGCTCAAGAAACTTTCAATTTTTAATGTTCATAGAAAATGTCCATCTGCAGACCAAGAAAGTATTATTCTTGGCAATTTACCACAGGAATGACTCGCTCAGTTATCGATCCAGTCATTCCAGCGGTAAATTCTAAAAAACAAGAACGCTGAAGCATACAATGTCTCGCCTGTAAAGGCATGGATAGTGTTTATTGGCAAAGCAAACTTGGCATGGTTTGTAACACACATATTCAGTAATGCACCAACAAACAAGTGTAACCAATCAAACATGGAAATTTTTTACCACACTGCGGATAGTTTGATCTTGAAATTTTTTCCAAATGAAACTAGTAATAATGCAGAAAGTACTCTTGCATAATATATAACTCTGCTGTAAAATTTTGTTGATATCTGGTGAGCCATTGCTGAAAATGAGTGATCCATAAAAAAACTACAACAAAACAAACATGAAACAGTTCAACGTCCAAAACCATGAAAAAAGTATTAAAAATTGGCCAAAATCACATCCAAGGCCATATGTGTAATCATACCGAAAGTTTCAAGTTCCTCCTCTGGGAGGCGTTACACTCGGTTGGTGCCCACCCTGTCCCCTACCCTCAAAATAATTCCTTGTACTGTAGTCTACTCATCATTGCCTTCAAAATGATATGCGACATGACCACCTTTGGAAAAATTGTATTTTTTACCCCACATTTCCCACCTCCAGGGCCGTACCCCAGGGGCCAAACCAAAATTCCACAAGAGCTATCAGAAGATAGCAAACAACTTACCTGTACTGTATATTAATTGTACATCACAGGATATGATGGACCACCGAATACAGTCTCATTTTGAAATTTGACAATCAACATGCCGATTCAAAATACCCATGGTACTACCTATCTGGCAAGCATAGCTTGGAGACTGAACCATAAAGCCTTTCTGCCCAGGAGTAACCCTGAAGTCATTGTAATGACAACTGGCACCCTGGGCTAACCAAAAGGCAAATGGTCCAAACATAAGCAAAGTTTGAAGTCTGAAAAAAGAAGAAACATTTTCAAAAACAATCAGCATAATACACATTTGGATGTGAAATGGTCTAGGAGTTGCGTTACAATTGATTGGTGCCCATTTTTTGACACCACCCACTACCCTCAGTTTGACCCAAAATCAAAATAATTCCTTGTACTGTAGTCTAGTCATTATTGGCTTCCAAATGATATGTGACATGACTTAACTTAGGAAAAATTTTACTTTTTACCCGCAACCCCCATCCCCTGGGGGGGGGGGGGGGTCATAACAAAATTTCAAGCGCCATGCACATCCCTGGCCATATGTGTAATCATACCAAAAGTTTCAAGTTTCTATGTGAAATAGTCTAGGAGGAGTTGCATTACAATCGATTGCCCATTTTTTACCCCGGCCCTCACCCTCAGTTTGACCCACGATCAAAATAATTCCCTGTACTGTAGTCTACTCATCATTGGCTTGAAAATGATATGCGACATGACAAACATGGAAAACTTTTATTCTTTACCCCACATTTCCTACCCCCAGTACCCCTGGGGTCATACCAAAATTCCATGTGTCATGCACATCCCTGGCCATATGTGCAATCATCCCCAAGTTTCAAGTTTGTATCTGAAATGGTCTAAGAGTTGCATTACAATCGATTGGTGCTCACTTGTGACCTTTTGACCATGCCTCCTACCCTCAGTTCGACCAAAGATCAAAATAATTCCTTGTACTGTAGACTACTTATCATTGGCTCGAACACAGAAGTGTCATGCACATCCTTGCCCATATGTATAATCGGTTTCAAGTTTCAAAAGCAAGTCTTTTCTGATTAAATTGTCATTTGAAAAAACCGTAACCAAAACATAATGAGTATAACCTGGATGCAAATCAGGCCTAAAATTATCAAAGTCCAAAAACCTAAAAAAATATTGAACAAATTTGAAAATCAATTTCCTTTTGATGTGGGATAGTCAGTCATAAGCATGGTATAGAACAAATCTGTGAAATTTTACTGAAATCTGATAACCCCTTCTGGGTGCAAATGTTGTTTTAAAAAACCTTAACCAAAACTGCACTGGCAAAATACATGAAAAAGGTCCAAGTCCAAAACCGTGAAAAAAAAGAGTTAAAATGCCCCAAAGTTAAATGTGTTCTTATGTAGATCACATCGCTGTATAGTATAGATCACGTCTGTAAAGTTTCATTGAGATCAGATGAGCCAGTGTTGAAAAATAAGTTGATTAAAAAACCTTAACCAAAACTGCACAAATGACGGACGATGCCGCTGCCACCAACGCCGCCGGAATTAGTGATCCCTATGTCTCGCTTTCTGCTTCGCAGGCAAGACAAAAACCTGTACATTTTCTATGTCAAAAATCATGGAAAATTCAGCAAAAAGTTTTCAAAATTTTTACAAAATATTGAAGGAGTATGCTTCCCTATATTATAGAGAACATGTCTGTAGTTTCAGCAAGATCTGATGGGTCAATGCTGAGAACTAATGATCTCTAAAAATCTTAACCATAAAAAAACCTGTACATTTTCTACATGTATGTCGAAAACCATGGAAAATTCAGCAAAATGTTTTCAAAATTTTGTTAAAATAATGATGGAATGAGTTTCCCTACATTATAGATAAGATGTCTGTAAAGTTTCAGCAAGATCTGATGGGGCAATGATGAGAAATATTGATATTTAAAAACCTTAACCACAAGTACAGATATGGTGACGCCTACAACGCCGATGACAACGGAAATAGTGATCCTATGGCTCGCTTCTGCTTTGCAGGCGAGACAATAATCTCTTGGTCTGCAAATGGACATTTTCAAGACTACTGTCATGACTGCAGATGCAGTTATTGTCTGACTTGGTCATAAAAGGGCTAAGCAAAACCTGTTAGTAATTCTTTCTAAGATTGAAGCGCAATTCACCAGCAGAGTCCAAATTTAACCCTTTAACCATCAAGGTTTTTCAAGAAAATTTCAATATTTTCGAAGAAAATGTCCATTTGCAGACCAAGAGAAGACTATTTTTGAAGATTTACCACTGGAATGACTGGCTCAGGTATCGAACCAGTCATTCCAGTGGTAAATTTTCAAAAATAGTCTTCTCTAGGTCCGCAAATGGACATTTCTCAAGACCACTCCAAAAGCCGCCTTTGGCCATTTTGAGGGTTAAATAGTTAAGAAGTCACAGAAGCATGACCAAATACATGACAAAGATAAACACCTGATTGCTTAAGACAAAAATAGATGTACATACTTTACACAATGCATTTGTTCAATAGAAAGAGCAACAACCTGTCTTAAGTAACCACCTAATGGTAGACACATGCATGCGTGTGCACGCACACACACACACACACACCTGTATTCAAATGTACATGCACACATATGTACAGGCACACGTATGCACCCAATGCCCACGCACACACAAGCAAAAGTATTTATAATCTATCCTAAAAAATAACTGTCATCTTTGGTCCATGGGCAGGTACAAGTGTAGTCTCTGCGGCATGTTTGAAGGCATTTATTGGACAGTCAACCAGACCACAGTAACATCAAGTCACGGTAGACAATTATTTATACATTCAATAATTTTCTAACAAGTGTAAACATGTCCACTGCAATGGTGGCAGTGAAATACACAGCATATACACGCCATAAAATCATTATCTAACCCTTAGCACACTGATGCCAATTATTCTATATTTTACTGTGTCAATATCAAAGAAACTGGTGTACATTTTTCAACAATTTTGCTGGAAGATGTTGCTGTCCACGACAGCACCATCTCCCACCAAATTTGTTGAAGACTGAACACCAGTTCATCTTTTAATTTAATTTGAAAATTAAAAATTTTGAGTGGTAAGGGTTAAACTGCTTTACGAAAGCAATCAGCTTTAACCCTTTCACACCAAGGATGGCCAAAACACAGCTTCTGCACTCGTCTTGAGAAATGTCCATTTGTCTTTTGCAGAACAGAATTATTGAAAATTGGCCCCTGGAATTACTAGCTCAATAATCGAGCCAATAATTCCAGTGGCAAATTTCGTGCAAATGAATATTTCTCAAGACCACTGTAGACGCCGCTTTCGACCAATTTGAGTGTGAAAGAGATAACGGACTGTAGTGATCTTGAGAAATGTACAATTGCATACTAAACAGAGCTGAGGTCAAATACAAAAGTATTTGTATTTGAAGTAACTTAAATAGATTTTAGGGTATTTGAAAGTATTTGTATTTGAAATGTATTCGAGGAAAAATTATTTGTATTTAAATACGTAGGAAATGTATTTGCGTAATTTCAAATACTTTTCAAAGTACTTCTGTGTCTATTCCTGACGTAAATTCTTATATTCAAATGTATATATGCAAATTTAAATTCAATATATATCTCTCATATCTTCTCTAACTACTACATGAGATACTCTGTTACATATTTTACAATTAATTTGCCTGGATGTTGTTGCTGACTTAGGAAGCAATGATTTCCAGTGAAATTAGTTTCAAAATAATCAACAAATATCTTGTACTTACAGTTGTCTTGAAGATAGATTTTCTGTGGCTTCATTGGTGCAACTAATGGCTTAACCCTTTAATGGTCAAGCCAGCCAACACTGACCTCTGTTATGCTCATGTGGAATGTCCATTTACAAGCCAAGAGATTACTATTTTTGAAAATTTACCACTGGAATGACTGGCTTACGATAGCCGAGCCAGTCATCCCAGTGATAAATTTTCAAAAATTGTATTCTCTTGGCCTGTAAATGGACATTCAAAAGGTAGATATTTAAATTTTCTTGACCATATTTGACCATTAATTGCATTAAAGGGTTAATGATTGTTATAATATTGTTATAAAAACACATCTAGAAAAGGTTCAAATAAAATAACTTATTAATTGCCTGGAAATTATTTTTTTTTAAATCTTTTTAAACATTTCATTCATGTCATCCCGGTTAAATAAACCTAGTTATAAAGGTTATATAGACACAATTTTTATGACATTTTGAACATAATTTTACTGTAAATATTGTGGTTAGTCAATACATGTAGAGAACGAACTGAATTTTTGAACTTGTGATGTCATTCAGATCTGAATAGTTTACAAACAAAACCTATCCCATCAACACTTGCTCACCAAATGTATGATGACAGGATAGATAACATGCAGTCTGGTTAAAACGCTTCAAGCACTGCTTGTTTTAATATTTCCTATTATGGCCATAAGGCAGCCATTAACATTGCAATAAGGTGGGCCTCCAAGATATATCATTGGATATCTAATTAATTTTGTTACCTTGAAAATATATTTGATTGGGAAAATTAATAACAAATGTTGTGAATAAATAATTGGCTTCAAATTATAAAAATAAAATGTTAATACATTTAACCTGTGTAATTAAAAATTGTAATAAACATGGTTTTAAAGGACATCAAAATAAAATCCTTAAAATATTTTGAAAATACTTTAGCTGAATGTGTTGTGGTACTTTCAGTTAAATGGGTTTCAAAAATGATTTTGTTTATTATGCAACAAATATTATCAATACCATAATGAAATGAGTTTTACTTCAGGTTTGCATCACATCTTAAGTTAGTAGGTTAGATCGCTCCAAGGTTTCCAGATGAGAGTTATGCCCCTTGTTTAAAGATGCATACTCTTTATATCCATAGTTCAAATAGATATTTAACTGAAGGAACATACCATATTTATTCTAATTATACTACCGGGCGGGTAGCGGTCACCAAAGGAGGTGGGTTAATTAGGGTGGAAAAAGTTTGGAAAAAATACCATGAAATTAGAACGGTTTTCTCAGTCACCTTGAATCAGTATCTAATTATAGTATTCCACGCAATTTCTGCAATATTTGCTCAAATATTCATAAAAACTACTAGTTTCACATTAGATTTATTCAGAGGCTTTATTTAGGACATAAAGATGACATTTAGCGAAGTTAGGAACAAACAATTTATCTGTTGTTAAATTGGATGGCGGCGTGTTTGTGATGCGTTCGCTAATACATCGGAAAATATGCCATAGCCGTATCTCGACGCATAATTCATGTTAGCAGCTCTATCATGGAACGGCAAGATACTGATCAGAAACAATTTAGGCATTGGTCGAATTGACTGGAGACGAGTTTGTGATGCATTCAGCGATACATTAGAAAATTTATAGCCATATCTTAATGCCAATTCAACAACAGCGTTAGACGCTCTGTCAATGAACATCAGGATGAGCTGACGAAAAAAGATCATTTTGCGCATGTATTCACGAAAATGACCAAAATGTTGTTGCATGTTTTATTTTTTCTGTATGTTTTTCTTCTTTGAAGACTAGATGACAGCGGAATATTTATTATTTCTTACTATTGGTAATTTGCTTTTTTTCACCGTTATCTGCTAAATTTATGGCTCAATACTTAAAAACACCTCAATGAACTTGAGTTATGCCCCTTGTTTAAGGGCGTGGTCACTTCAGATTCATAGCTCCAATAGATGTTGCCTAAAGGAACATATCTAATAAATTTAGTTGTAATCCATCTATAAATGACGAACCGTGCAACAAATGTATTTTTCGCATATGCTTCAATATTTTGAAAATAAAGCAAGGGGCATAACTTTATTATTTGTGGGCGTGGCCATTTCATATTCGTAGCCCAAATAGATATTGCCTAAAGGAACATATCTGCTAAATTGGGTTTTAATCCATCAATAAATGACAAAACATGCCACAAACATATTTTCTCCATAATAATAATAATAATCTTTATTTAATGAGGGTAAACAACGTCAGTAAAATCTGATCTTCCCGAGGCCCTTAGAAAGAATGCACACACATGCATACACACACACACATGCACACACATGCATACACACACACATGCATACACACAGACAAACTTACAGAGAAAAACACTGCAAGTACACTTACACACAAATCATACTATGTACAAATATATACAACATATTACAAGTAGAAATAGTCAGTTATTAGTCAAAAGTTTACATACATGTATTATATCCTGTGTACAAATGATATACACTTATTAGAATGCTAGCTATTTATTTTTGAAAGCAGCGTGGGTGTCACTGCTAAACAAACTTTAAATCATGTCATCATTAACATACTTAGCTGGCTTTATACCTATGCCCTTGGAATTCAAAGTGTAATAATGGCTCTGAGTTTATTACTTTATCATTACATTTGATTAATATATTCCTGAAGATTGGACTTGAAAGACATTAAAGTGGCAGACTGTGTAACAGTTGAGGGTAGAGAATTCCACAATTGTGGGGCTGCTTGTGTTAAGCTTTTCTTTCCATAATCTGTTTTAATATTGGGAACTTGTAGATGATTAAATGTCTTTGAGCGCAAATTCCTAGTGTGTGCATCCTCGATTGAAATGAACATGTCTTTTATGTATAGCTGGGAGCAAGCCCATTTCTCGCCTTGTATGTCATAATGCCTGTTTTAATCATCATTCTTTTAGTTAAAGTTGTCCAATTTAGTGTTTTATATAATGGCGCTGATGGTGTTCTATAAGGCATATCTAATATTACTCTAGCAGCTCGCTTTTGTAACTTTTCTAGCCTATCCAAGAGTGTAGGTGAAGATTGACAAAATACAAGACTGCAGTAATCTATGTGTGAAAGAATATAAGATTTATAAAACAGATTTCTTTGTTCTGTGTTAAGATAATTCTTATTTTTCTTTAGCATATAGATCAATGAAGAAATCTTTTTACACACTGCCTATATGTTCATGCCATGTAAGTGTATTATCTATATTTAAGCCTAAAAGTTTGTCAGATTTAACAACATTTAGGTTTCCATTGCTTGTAGGTATTTTAACATCATGTGTGTTTATGTGTTTTAATTTATACCTACTTCCCGACATCATCAATTTAGTTTTATCTGTATTCAGCAACATTTTATTATCTAAGCACCAGTTTTCTACAGATTTCATACGGTTAATTAAGTTTTTTCGTATTTCAGAGCTATTGGAGCTAGCAGTATGCATAGTCGTATCATCTGCATACATATCCATACGGTTATTGACACACATAGGGAGATCATTGATGTATAAAATGAACAGGAGCAGTCCTAATACAGAGCCCTGCGGTACTCCGATATCAATTGGCTCCATAGACTTCAATACTTAAAAACGTATTAATGAATCACAGTTATGGCCTTTATTTAAGGGTGTGGCCACTTCATCCGTATATCCCAAATAGACATGTCTAAAGGACCATGTCTGCCAAATTTGGTTTTAATCAACTGATAAATGACGAAATGTGCCACAAACATATTTTCCACATAGGCTTCAATACTTTGAAACTACAGCAAGGGCCATCACTCTACAACTTGTAGGCGTGGCCTCGTCATCTTCATAGTCCAAATAGATATTCCCAAAAGGAACATAATTTGGCTTTAATCCATCTACAAATGGCGAAATGTGCCACAATTGTTGACAGACAGACAAATCGTGATCGCATAAGCTCACCTAGGTGAGCTAAATAAGTAAGAAATTGCCAGGTGGACGTGTCCTATCAGCCTACTACAAATAACCTCTAGTGTTACTACAATTACTTTGATAGGGTGGGTTCATCCCACCATTCTAATAAGCTGACGTCAGTGTTGGTTGGTGGTTTAGGCCTTCAAGCCACACGATGTAAATATGCACATATGTACGTCTGTAAATTGTACAAACATGTACCTCAACAACCCTGTAGTACGAGCCGCTAAAACGTAAAAGGTGGAGGGAAAAATCAACAACAAAAAACAATAAACTTTTAAGTATTATCTGCACATTGCACAACTGATATGTGGAGGAAGTGAACTTCTAGACCGAAGTAGGGGCCTCCAATGTCACACCAGATGATGACGACGATGATGATGAAGGATCATAATCCTCTGTATGAAGAATCTATAGGTAACAGAAAATAGGCCCTATATTAATTTGTCTTAAAATTCAAAACGGATGCATATAAAATCACGACAAGAATTTGCTGACATAGCGTAGATGCGTTTATCACATGAACTACTGAACGGATCAAGTCAATTGTAATGCCTGCATCAAAATAGTGATACAAGGGTTAAGATGATATATTAAAATCAACAGGATTCAAATTGTTGCCTTTACAGCCCACTATGGAGAGGCTGCATTCCAACATGTCTGGTCTCTGAACAGTCCAAGTCTGCTCAATTGGATTTTGATAGCAATAACGAATGTACCACATAACCAGTGTAAACATTTGATTGAACTGGCATAGTATATAATAGATTTAACTAGATTGATCGGCACGTTCACCACTTTGAACTTTTTACCCATACCACAAGTTCGTCCAACAGTGTCACTAGAGGAGTTGCATTACGATCAATTTCATGACCTTTTGACCATATCCCCCCACCCTCTGGGGGTGGGACCAAATGTAAATGTGCTCATCCACTCCACATTGATATGGGTAACTTACATACTAAATTTGGCTGAATTCCGTCCAATATTTTCGAAGGAATTGTATTACAATCAATTTCTTGACACTTGGACCATGCACACCCACAAACCCCTGCGGTGGGCCAAATCTAAATGTGCTCATGCACTCCACATTGATATGGGTAACTTACATACCAAATTTGGTTGAATTCCGTCATTTTACAGGTTTTGAGGAGTTGCATTACAATTAATTTTTTGACCTCTTGACCACCATCCTCACCAAAAGGGGTGGGACCAAATGTAAATGTGCACATCCATTCCACATTGATATGTGTAACACGCCTACCAAATTTGGTTGAATTCCATCCAATGGTTTTGGAGGAGTTGCATTACAATCAATTTCTTTACCCCATCCCTGACCCCGACCCTGGGGGCGGGGCCAAATGTAAATGGTCTCAAGTCCTCCACATTGATATGGGTAACTCACATACCAAATTTGGTTGAATTCTGTCCAAAGGTTTTGGAGGAGATGCGCTACAATCAAGTTCTGCATGTTAAAATTTGACCTTTTGACCCCTTTCCACCCCATAGGGGCAGAGCCAAATGGAAATGGCCTCTTGCCCTCTGAAATCCTATGGGTACATTGTAACTCACATTTCAAATTAGGTTGAGTCCCGTATAACAGTTTCAGAGGAGTTGCGTTAAAACTGAATATGACGTTTTGATGCCTGCCCCACCCACCTGGGTGTAAATATTGTCTTGGAAAGTGGAATCCTATGGGTAACACACATACCACATTCCAAGAACCTTACACAAATGTAACACGAGGCCACCCATACAAGTTAAGAGTAGACCGGTGCAGCAAGATCATTAGAAGCTTTTTTTACCAAACAAATAGTGAATCTCTGGAATTCTCTTTCCACCCATACCGTTGAAGCAAAAGACTGTGAGGTTTTCAAACAGAGACTAGATAAAAACTTAGACAAAATGATGTACGACTTTGACTAGCACCAGAGCAGATATCACTACCAATAAAACCAGACCAGCAAAATACAAACATACAATATGACTAGACTAAAGGTTAATGCCATGTCTAATTATTATAGATACATGTAAACCTTGCTATTTCAATGCTTGCATTAAAAAGCATTAGAATACAATATATATATATATATATATATATATAGTGAGAGTACTGAGCACATGTATGTAGAGTTTGAATAACACCTCTAGTCAAGGTGTCTGTGTTTTAAAAGCTGAGACATTTCGCAGAGGGGATTGTTCAATGATTCATTTGTTATGTAGGAGAGTATAATTACAGGGCAATTATCTTGTGATGTACTGCTTTCTTCACCCATTTCATTCCATGCAGATGATAGTTATTACTTTACCGAACAGTATTTCTAACATCTTGATGTTTGTATGATTTTAAAGATGGCATGATTTCATAGAGATGATAGTTATTACTTTACTGAACAGTATTTCTAACATCTTGATGTGTGTATGATTTTAAAGATGGCATGATTCCATGCAGATGATAGTTATTACTTTACTGAGCACTATTTCTAACATCTTGATGTTTGTATGATTTTAAAGATGGCATGATTTCATAGAGATGATAGTTATTACTTTACTGAGCACTATTTCTAACATCTTGATGTTTGTATGATTTTAAAGATGGCATGATTTCATAGAGATGATAGTTATTACTTTACTGAGCACTATTTCTAACATCGTGATGTTTGTATGATTTTAAAGATGGCATGATTTCATAGAGATGATAGTTATTACTTTACTGAGCACTATTTCTAACATCGTGATGTTTGTATGATTTTAAAGATGGCATGATTTCATAGAGATGATAGTTATTACTTTACTGAGCACTATTTCTAACATCTTGATGTTTGTATGATTTTAAAGATGGCATGATTTCATAGAGATGATAGTTATTACTTTACTGAGCACTATTTCTAACATCGTGATGTTTGTATGATTTTAAAGATGGCATGATTTCATAGAGATGATAGTTATTACTTTACTGAGCACTATTTCTAACATCGTGATGTTTGTATGATTTTAAAGATGGCATGATTTCATAGAGATGATAGTTATTACTTTACTGAGCACTATTTCTAACATCTTGATGTTTGTATGATTTTAAAGATGGCATGACTTCATAGAGATGATAGTTATTACTTTACTGAGCACTATTTCTAACATCGTGATGTTTGTATGATTTTAAAGATGGCATGATTTCATAGAGATGATAGTTATTACTTTACTGAGCACTATTTCTAACATCGTGATGTTTGTATGATTTTAAAGATGGCATGATTTCATAGAGATGATAGTTATTACTTTACTGAGCACTATTTCTAACATCGTGATGTTTGTATGATTTTAAAGATGGCATGATTTCATGCAGATGATAGTTATTACTTTACTGAGCACTATTTCTAACATCGTGATGTTTGTATGATTTTAAAGATGGCATGATTTCATAGAGATGATAGTTATTACTTTACTGAGCACTATTTCTAACATCTTGATGTTTGTATGATTTTAAAGATGGCATGACTTCATAGAGATGATAGTTATTACTTTACTGAGCACTATTTCTAACATCGTGATGTTTGTATGATTTTAAAGATGGCATGATTTCATAGAGATGATAGTTATTACTTTACTGAGCACTATTTCTAACATCGTGATGTTTGTATGATTTTAAAGATGGCATGATTTCATAGAGATGATAGTTATTACTTTACTGAACAGTATTTCTAACATCTTGATGTTTGTATGATTTTAAAGATGGCATGATTTCATGCAGATGATAGTTATTACTTTACTGAACAGTATTTCTAACATCTTGATGTTTGTATGATTTTAAAGATGGCATGATTTCATAGAGATGAAAACCCATTTCCATGGAATGCAGAATGAAATAAGTCCAAGATCAACAGCTTTGATTAAATAGAGGAGGTACAAAGCTCACATAGGATAAAACGCTTAATTGGTCACTGGTCTGGGAGAACTGAGTTAATTCAATAATGTGTTAAAGTTCATAGCATTAGATCTTTATTTTGTCAATTCAGAGAGCGAGATTATTTTTGAAAATTTACCACTGGAATTACTGGCTCAGTTATCCAGCTAGCCACTCCAGCAGTAAATTTTCAAAAATAGTCTTCCATTGGCATGCCAATGCACATTTCTGAAACTCATTTCAGAAGGTATTTTGGCCGGCTTAGGTGTTAAAGGGTTAAGGGCTAACTTGCTTATCACTGAACTATCAGTATCTCAAATTCTAGTCTTCAAACCAAATATATAACTAAGTTGTTAAAATTAATTTTAATAGAAACTGTTGCAGCCATAGGAGACAAAAGTATTTAGTCAAAGTAATTTTAAAATATTCAATAAAGCATCTAATAACAGCTGGCATAATAAATATCATCAACCTACATATAGAATGAAATGTGGTAAATGGTATCATATAGATCATTTAGGATGAAATGTATTAAGGGCATATAAAGATCAGTGTATAATTTACAGATATTACATGTACATTTTATAGCCAACAATGTTCAGTAAATCTATCACAAATTATGACTGGAATTGATTGGAATTGAATTGGAATTTATCAATTCCGGTCAATTCAAATTATCAATTCCAAATCCAATTCCGGTGTCTTAAAATTTATCAATTCCAATTCCGGAGACCTCAGATTTATCAATTTCAATTCCGGAATTGAATTGGAAGATCAATTCCAATCGGAATTGACCCCAACCCTGAATACAATAGGACATAAGAAGCCTAAGGCTTATGTCCTGAAAACAGGATGATGATGATGATGATGATACCAAATGTGGTTGAATTCCACCCAACGGCAGACAGACGGATGAACAGACAGACCAAGATTGACAGACACCCAAAGGGGGCAGGACCAAATGTAAATATGCTCATCTACTCCACATTTATATGGAAAACTCACATACCAAATTTGGTTGAATTCCATCCAATTGTTTCAAAGGAGTTGCATTACAATCAATTTTTTTTACCTTTTGACACCCATCCTCGACCCAACCCTGGGGGCGGCGCCGAACCTAAATGTACTCAAGTACTCCACATTGATATGGGTAACTCACATACCAAATTTGGTTGAATTCTGTCTAACGGTTTCGGAGGAGATGCGTTACAATCAATTTCTGCATGTTAAGATCTGACCTTTTGACCACCCCCCCCCCCCACCCCGACCCCTGGAGGCGGAGACACATGCAACTGGCGCAATGCACTCGGCAATCATATGGGTACCTCACATTTCAAATTTGGTTGAGTTTCATCTAACGGTTTCAGAGGAGCCCCACCCACTTGGGGGTGAAGCCAAATGTAAATATTGTCTTACAAAGCGGAATCATATGGGTAATGCACATACCAAATGTGGTTGAATTCCACTCAACGGTTTCGGAGGAGATAGTGTGATGGACGGAGGAGAATCCCTACCAGGCTCATTTCATGATTGACATATTTAACTTAGCTGTACATATAGGAGTAACAACAATGCATGATTTATAAGAGGCTGGAAGGCCAGTATAAATATAAACAGCTTGGGATATGATATGATATCGGATTTGGCTGTTTGCATTAGGCCTAAAGCCTGTCAGCTGATCCTAGTATTCTTCACGAGTTAAATCTACACTTGACTGATAATTTCAGTTGTGCATAGTAGGCTATATATAGGAACTGGCAATTTACATTTAATTTTTAAACAAAATCAATTATTTACTATATTATATACACTTCTTTCTTCTTTTCGATCGCTGGTATCACACTTCGAGAGCCGTTCTCAAGATGAAATCTGTGGTTTTCTGCAGTTCTTCCACAGGCCCATACAGTTTTTCAAGAAAAGAGGTTGACAAAGGCCAGATCTCTTCTCTCAGCAGCTGATACGTACTGCAACATTGAAGTATGTGCTCTGTTCTGCTTCTCCACAAGGACAAGCGGGTGATGCCGTAAGGTGGAACGGCCTGTACATGTGTTGGTTTAGTCTGTTGTGTCCAGTTTTGAGACGAAAATGGTCACTTGCTCTGGCCTCGAGAGATGATGGTAGTCATATACACTTATGTACAACAATCTAGCACATGCTCCGGAAAGAGCTCACTTTACTTCTGAGCTGTCCTTTGTCGTCTAAATACATGTACAGTTGAGTTGCTTAAAGTCGTGAGTTTTGAATTTTGTTTTTCACCCTTGTTCTATGTTATAGCATTGCATGGAATGCATCTGCGCAATGGCCAGTTTTTGTTTGACAGTTCTGAACCTTTTGACAAAGTTTTGAGCAAAATTTAAGAGGTTTCTTTTACGAGTGCATTGTTAGCTTAGATTCACAAACTTCAGTATCCATAGTATACCTAAGGTGTGTAGTTTATTTTACTTATTTCTTTGTTCATTTAACTAACTCATGACTTAAATATTTCCCATTTTCATTTATTTACAGATGTGTTTCCACACCCCACTTATCTATCTTTCATTTGTTTTAAATCCTGTTACTTTTTGACAACCCGGACTGTTGTTTGTACATTCATTCACATCTTTCACACAGTATTGGTATTGTATTTCCACCCCATGCATTAAGATTACGTACGCGAAAAGATGGTCATTGAATTAGACATATTGTCTGCATAAATCCATGCCTCTATTTTTAGATTGGGTGGAACGTGCATGTAAAATAAGAATCAACACTCGGGCCGTATGGGCCTGATTACACAGGTTATATGGTCAATGTACCTGTTTCTAACACGGTTCTATTTCTAACAATTGGTTCTTTTTTGCATTCTCTCACACTTGTTGTCTTGGTGACATCGTCAAAACATGTTTATTTCAATAGATACATCATTTTTACACAAGATTTGAAGATTTTATAAAAATGCAGCAGAAATAAGTAATTATTTTCCCTATATTTGCGTCATAATATTTCATCTGAAATTCGCAATTGCTACATCCTGGTTAGTTAGAGATTTTGTGGAATTGTACAACTTTGTAGTGACCGCTAAATGGCCCAAGAAAAGAGGACCCAACAATATGAGAAAAACTTCAATCCCTGCGAGCTCCATTCCCTTCTTATGTTGGTGGATTGCTAGCTATCGATCGATACAAGCTACTCTAAAGGGAGCGAGTGTATGACTATGTATTCGCAGCATATATGGTGGTCTATTTAGTAAGTGTTATAATGGCTAAGTTGTACCACCACTACCCCCACTACAACTACTACCACCACTGCTACTATTAATACTACTACTACATCATAATGCACTATTACTGCTATCGCGACTACTGCTTCCTTCAAACTGACGCACCTCAACAAGTGCTACTACTAAATAGCAACCTACGGGTTGAGCTGGGGTAATTGGCATGCATGGCCCCATCCAATTCCTTCTCCCCCACCCCCACCAAATACAAATCTCTAATCTCAATAACTAAAAGGAAAAATGAAGGGAATTTCAATTCCCCTTTCTCCGAGATCTAACAATACTCACCATTCTATTACTTCTGATATACAGCTGGCCCTGACAGTTGGCTCTAGGACTATAGACTTAGAAAGCCTTACCGACTCCTGGAACCGGGTACTCGGCTCCCAACTGCCGAGTACCCGTCTACCATGAAGCTCATATTGTTTGCATAGCCACCAAACAAGAGAAACCCATGGCTTGCCTCCGTGGGGCTGGGAGGCTGGGTCCGTAATAGAATGGTGAGGATTGTTAGATCTCGGAGAAAGGGAAGTCGAAATTTCCTTCATTCTCCTTCGATCAATACTCACCATTCTATTACTTCTGATATACACCAGATTTGGTCAGTAACCTGGTGGGAAGGGGCAAGCCATAACTGCTATTTTTGCCCCTTGGAGAAAGAGCTAGACTTAAACTTGACTAATGGAGACCCAAAAGGACCATCAAGTTAACGGAACCGAATCACATTCGCATCAAAAATTCGCAAGAAAAGGGAGAGAACTCACGAACATGCATCTCGCCTGAAAACACAAATATGCCAAGAGGGTTATATATATATATATATGTATTAGCCTGGGAATGAGCATGAATATATAAGATGAATGAACATGATATATAGACATAATACAAAAAACTTTCAATCTTGAATTACCTCATGATTAATGGATTTCAGACGTGGGGCCTCAAACCATTCACTTGTCTGGCCGTCAGTGACACAATCTGGTTGTCATCCTCTCGCTCGACCATGTCTGCTTCTAAATTCTTTCTTACAAATGCCAAAAAATGGAGAAGAGCAGTGTGGTCGCATAACTATCGTTTCAAAACAGCTAAAGCGAGTGGATTGGCGGAGTCTGACACATCCCTCATATAGTAATCCGTGAAAGAGGACTCACAGTACCATTGTGCAACAGCCATGATGTCCTCTAACGGAACACCATTGTAAAGGGCGGTCGAGGCGGCTATTCCTCTAACATCGTGTGCCCTTGCGCATTGCACCTGGTGCCCAGTCGCAATCTCATGGGTAGTCTGAATGCATTCGACTACTCAACGAGACATAGAATCCATGGATGCGGCGCCATATGGCTTCTTATGGCAGATCCACAGATGTCTATCATTCGACAGTAACGAGTCTGTCCGTTTTCTGTACTTAGTCAAAGCACGGACTGGGCACAAGACACTGGCATCACGATCAAACCTTGTTAGTTTCGGTATAATGATCGGTTTGCCGGGATATCTCAAAGATTGATTCTTTGACATAAACTCCGCTCTTGGCAGAAGATGCAGACCCTCTCCGGAGACAATAAATCGGTCCCTCTCTGCTGAAAGTGCATGGATCTCACTGCACCTTCTAGCTGAGGAAGCTGCCAATAGAAAGACCGCCTTTAGAGTCAAATGCTTTAGACTAGCCGAACGCAACGGTTCGAAAGGGTGCTTGGCCAGTACATTAAGCACTAAAGATAGACTCCAGGCTGGAATGACTACCGGTTGTCTCGGTC
Source organism: Chaetoderma sp. LZ-2023a (assembly GCA_034401795.1). Taxonomy (NCBI): domain Eukaryota; kingdom Metazoa; phylum Mollusca; class Caudofoveata; order Chaetodermatida; family Chaetodermatidae; genus Chaetoderma; species Chaetoderma sp. LZ-2023a. The sequence continues at coordinate 20,076,137 of CM067374.1, forward strand.
GGAGATTGCTCATTCCCTTCACCATCACATTTAACTGGGCCACCTCTGGACTATCCCTGTTGGCTAGACAAGGGATAACTGATGCCAAAGCTGACTTGTATCCAGCAATTGTGATGGGAGCTAGTCCTGAAAAGAACAGCTCACAGAGAAAGTCTGCTATTTGCTGAATAGTGGATTGAAAGGTATCAATACCCTTTTCTTCACACCAGTCTGCAAATCTGTTAAGCTTGTTGTTATATGACTTGAAGGTTGACCTCCTTCTCGCAGCTGCGATGAAATCAGCAGCTTGTCGAGAAAAGCCTTCCGACGTGGAACGTTGTTTGATAACATCCATGCAGTCAATTTGAACATTTCGGGACTCTCATGTAGGAAGCGTCCCTTGGCCTGGGAGATTATGTTCGGAATCTCGGGTAACTGCACTGGGTTCTCCACCAGCAGATCTAGAAGATCCGTGAACCACGCCCTGCTGGGCCAAAATGGCGCTATTAGCAGGACCAGGCACGGTTCCTCCCTGATCTTCACCAATATCTTCTGCAGAAGAATGGTGGGTGTGTACGCGTAAGCGTGCATCCCTCTCCAGCTTATCACCAGAGCGTCTGTATCGACGGCATTTGGATCTGGAATCGGCGAGACATAAGTCATGATTTGAGCATTTTCCCTTGTGGCGTTGGGTTTGCCCCAATGCTCGAAGATCCTTCGTAGAACTGGAGGGTTGAGAGACCATTCTGTTGGCAGAATTCCCTGTCTGCGAGACAAAGCATCCGCCAGAATGTTCAATCGCCCAGGAATGTGAGCTGCTTTCAAAACAACTGAGTAATTCCTGCACCATTGAATCAAGTGCCACACTTTGATACACAGTGTGGGTGACTTGGTCCCCCCTTGGCGACTTATGTATGATACTACCATCGAATTGTCCGACCGTATCAATATCGCCTTGCCCCTGACCATTGGAAGAAATTCTTCCAATGCCAGTTCCACTGCCATCATTTCCAACAGATTGATATGCAGCTGACTCTCCTAAAGAGTCCATGTGCCGGAGACCTGGTGTTCTCCCAGGCAGGCCCCCCCACCCCTCCAGCGATGCATCCGTGTACACGGACAGCTGGGGGTGGGGTAGGTGCAGCGAAACCCCATCTAGGAGATTCTGACGCTTTTTCCACCATACAAGATGCGACATCATTGGCTCCAAAACTGGCACCAGTTTTGACAGGGGCTCTGTTCTCTGTTTCCACAGAGACATCAGATACAACTGGATAGGTGTTCGCATTAGAGCAGCGTACGGGATCACCTGCTCCATGGAGACCATCATGCCCAGCATCTGAAGAAACCGCCTCGCCTGAATGTGGTTTCCCAATCGAAAACTCTTGAGGATGGCTAACAGAGACACCACTCTGGGCTCTGACGGGTAAACCATGCCCTCCTCGAGATCGAATCGCATCCCTAAATAGACGAAATGTTGAGTGGGTGTCAACTCAGATTTCTCCTTGTTGACTATCCAGCCTAGATCTGAAAGTAACTTCAGAGTCAGAGCAGTATCCACCTCTAACCTGGCTGATGTGTCTGCTTTGATCAGCCAATCGTCTATGTAGGTGTGTAGCGCCACGTTCTCTTTTCTGAGATACGTTGCCACCGTAAGGACCACTCTCGTGAAAACCCTGGGAGCTGTCGACAGGCCGAACGGGAGGACTATAAACTCACATACTTGATTCTGAAACGCAAATCTCAGAAACCTGTGACAACTCCTGTTCATTGGGATGTGGAAATATGCATCTTTCAGATCGATCGACACACATCACATTCCCTTCCTCAATCCTGCCATTACCGACCTCAGAGTTTCCATCTGGAACCGAGGCGTATGCATAAACCAATTTAATGGCCTGAGATTGGGTACGGGTCTCCATCCCCCTGTGCTCTTGGGGACAAGGAACATGTTTGAATAGAAACCTGGAGTGTTCCGGTTTGCTGGTTTTTTTGCTCCCTTCAGAAGCAAACCTGACACTTCATTTTGAATGGCTTCTAACTTGTCTGGTTCCCTTGGTACGGGTGTCCAGACAGGTGCCAAAGACAGATTCTGTGGTGGAAAGTCCTACCACTCCGGCATGTATCCATTGGATAACCATCCCAGGACCAGACTGTCTGACGTCACACCTCGCCAAGCCTCGACGAAACACATGAGCCTTCCACCCACTATAGATGCCTCGACGCCTAATGGGGTTGTCTGGCTCGCGATCCGCTCCCTTCTCTCTTGACGAGAGAGAGAGAACCATTTTGGCCGTGGCTCGGCTGGTCTAACTGGCACCGCTGTTCCTGTCGCACAGGTGCGGTCCAGGAAGATACGAAGGGAGCTCTCATACCCTCAGGTACGATCCGCTCCCTTCTTTCTGCCCTTTGAGGACTTACCCTTCCCCTTCCCGCCTCTCGGGTGATCAGGAGCAACATTGGGGAGGGTAGGAGCCTCCACAACCTTCTTGGCTTTTTTCGAGGCGGCTGAGAAAAGCCAGACGAAGCAGAAGCAGCACCAGGCTTAGCTTTCGCCTTGCCTTTATGCTTCTTCTGCTTCTTAGAAGGTTGCATGGTCAGCGGCTTTGCTACAGCCCCTAGTGCGTGCGCTTGACGCACCAGCTCTAGCTGTAGGTTCACCGCCAACCGATTCTGCACAATGCTAGCCGTGTCTTCTAAGATGGCCCGCGCCTGGCCACCGAAGATGCTAGGGCCTGTCAGGGGCATCCCAAGAAGACGCTCCCTGACGGCCGTAGCCGGACGCATATGGTCAAGAACCATCTGCCTCCTAGACTTTGTAACACGCGCCTGCACCCTTGCCAATGCGTCCATAGACAGCACCAGGCCGTCATTGATGCACGAAAGCGCCACAGGGTGGCCTGCCCCCGCTTCAGCCCACACCGACTGAAGAAGGCGATAAGAGTGGTTGACAGCACTCATAGCTGCCCTCACCACAAAGGGACAGGACTTCATCGTGTTGTCCCTGGGATTTGTACACCACTGCCGGGGCGGGGCCACCCGCTCCAGCACTCTGGACACCCAGAACCCATCAGTCATCCTTGGTGACCGACGGTACAACACCATACCTGTCGTATTCCCCCGTGGAATACGACACCTCACCCGCACCTCCCTGGAGGCTGCAGGAAGCTGGCCCTTGGTCCTGAGCTCCTTGTTATAAATAGCCTCCAGCAACTCAATAAACCGTGGGCTGTGGGCAAGATCCCCGTCCTGATTGATGCCACCGATGGACGGGGCGCATCCTCCTCAACCGTGGTCGAACCCACACATGGGTCTACCCTGGCTAGCCAAGCCAGAGCCTCAGATCAGTCCGTCTCCGAGGAGGACACACCCATGAACACGTCACCTGTTGACATGCTCACGGACCTACCAGCAACGGCTTCCCGGCTAGGAGCCGTCGCTGACACGCCAGGAACTCCGGTACCATACGGTTCCGCCGCCACCCCATGGAACACACCAGTCCATGGAGTAGGCCTGCACGGAAAACCGTGTGGACCCGTAGCAGTCACGGAACCATGGCCAAACACGGGTGCCAATGGCACCCCATGTCTGACCGCCGGACCAGACGAGATAGGTGAGTACCACGCCTGGCCTGGCACACCCGTCACTGTGTCAGTTGGCGGCAAACCAACCATCACGGGACCGGTGCCCGGTACCAGATTGGCCTCAACCACGGGCGGTGCCGCTGCCCAGGCTTGCGCCAAGCCAGACAGATGGAGGGCGGTTCCGTCCAGGACGGAATCAACCTCCATATTCTCCACCCGCGGCATCACAGGCCGCAGCAACCTCTCCTCCTCGGCCTCCTCATCTTCAGACCCCGAAGAGTCGTCACTAGACGAGGAAACCGTGGAGCCGTCCGCCAGACGGACCGGCCACCGCTACTGGACCACCGGAGGTGGCCGCAGAGACAGAACCCGTCAGGCCGGAGCCAAACGGGACTGTCAGGGGGCCGTATGAGACGGCTCCCTCGGTGGCCAGTCCAGAACCCTGTCTAAGGACAGGGTCCGAACCAAGCATGGGGAGAGACTACCCTACAGCTTTCAGCAGCAGGGACGACACCAGCGTGGGCAGAACGCTACGCAGGAAGCCCTGCATAGCCGGACCAAACCACGCTGGCAGTGCCATCTCCGCCGCCTCTGGCTGTAGATGTGGAGCGCCCCCAAGGGCCGAAACGGACGCTCCACGATTTGCTTTCGGTCTGCCTGACCCCACGTCAGACCCAGCCCTTCTGGGCAAGGAACTTTAACATCATGTCAACCGACCACACTGCACATACATTACACCTATCATCAAGGTTACATTTGGTACACCGAAAGCAGACATGGTCCTTAAACAGGACCCAGACGAACTTGTGGCACTCGTCACATGATGGCGGTGCTGGCTTGGCCTATAAATAAGCACAAGCCTACAAAAAGAAAGCGGAACGAGACAGAGATGGAAGGCAGACAATTAATTTTCAAATAATTTGACCATAAATTAACTGTAACCCTCCCGCACCCCACCCCGCAATGTTACAGCAACGATCGCATTGATTATGACGACAAGAACGAAGCGGGCAATAATACACCCATACACTGATCCTCAAGGATGTATCACGGAACCAGGAATCATATCGCATAGCATTCGGGGTATATTTACTAATAAATATAAATTATACTCCTAACGAAAGCCAAAACGATATGTGAAGAAACAACAAAATGTATAACAAACTACTGTAGCACACGGTAAAACCGCAGACCACACATCTTAATCAAGAATTTTGAAACCACCGATCATTGCAAATAGATCGTGATAACACGCAAAACTTGAAAATTCCAAAGTTTTCTGGTACCATTTTAGTACGCAGCACCCAGAATCAGATGCGCGAATTAATGAAAAAATTTTCTTCACATAAACATCAGAGACACCCGGGTGTGACGTCACCCGCTCGGATCTTACCGAGAACGATGTCAGCCGATATTCGGGTTCAAAACACTGTAGCTAACACCTATTTTCATATCTGCCGATCTCCTGTTGGGGTTTAAACAAGGCGATCATCCGGCATATTTCGTTGTTAACACACGTCCCAGATTCTTTGGGGTTAGAAATTGGAACATGCGACACAGACAAAATTTTCGCAACCTAAGTCTTTTAACTATGGAATAACATGGAATTATACAACCTGGTTATCATCGGCGGCATCCATATTAATCCGAAAATCCTTTGAGAACGCACAAGCTATCACAATTAATCACAGACAAAAAGACTTAGATCTTTCCAACTGCAAAAAGCATGTATCTCTTGTTGCTATGCAAACTAGGCTTGCACGATTATCCGATATTATCGAAAATCGCGATATGATTTTAAAAAAATCGAAATATTGCCAAAATTTTACTGTCATGTATTCTGTCTATTTGTGGCATAGGTGTCTATTACGGCAAGCTGTTCAATTTATTTCCAAGCCAACATCTCTGAGAAAGGGGTGGGATTATACTAGGAATAGGTAACAAAAGTTGAAGTTCATTCTCTAAAATTACTTTAAAAGACGACATTAATACGAAAATTCAACGCAATTTACCGGTATAATTTCTTGCTGCCTTACTGTATACCTCAAAACCATGATCGCGGGAGTGAAATTATTACGTGGGAAGCTATAAATATTGCCTGTTTTGTAATAAGCATGGTTTATAAAATCAAAATTAGTCTAAAATTTGACATTAAATGACGTCGCGGGAATAACTAAATCACGTGATATTGCTTGCTCTCCTGTTTTTGGAGGCGAGAGGTGGTGCGTTCACAAATGTGATAGCTAAATGAGATGATATACACGCTTTAGCAAGCATGGCGAACTATCCTAGATGTTTCTGAAGGCTAACTATTATTAGTAAAATATATAAATCACGTGATATGGCTCGCTCTCCTGGTTTTGGAGGCGAGGGTGGTGCGTTCACAAATGTGATAGATAAATGAGATGATATACACGCTTTAGCGAGCAAGGTGAACTATCCGAGATGTTTCTGAATGCTAACTATTATTATTAACCGGGTACTCGGTAAATTCGGAGCAGATCTAAACATTAGATGTCTATGGATCTAAAGTACATTCCTAAGATCACGTGATTTGTATATTTTTACAAAGACGAGATGAAATGCCAAATTTTAGGATTCATTTTCATGTAATAAACGATGATTTTAACAGAGTACACAATATTTAGGTTGTCCAATATAATAATTTCACTCCCGCAATGATGGATTACATTAAGCCAATGGGTAAGGCGGCAAGAAATTATTAATTGTGTCCTATTTTCGTGTTATTAACGATCGGTCGTAGTTTAAGCATCTTGGCGACTGGATTTCAAGTTTTTTTTAAATTTACCAATTAGAAGTCATCCGGCTAAATCTGATATGAAAACTTGGGAGCAAAACTGATACGGCTACATAACCCACACCATGCAGTCCAACTCAACCCAAGACCAATTCACCCTGTGAATTCATATACCTTTAAAATAGGCTGTATGATATATCGAAATATCGCGATTTTTTCACCACGATATATCACGATACCGCCTAGGACAATATCGTGCAAGCATAATGCAGACAAGAATGAGCTTCATGGTAGACGGGTACTCGGCAGTTGGGAGCCGAGTACCCGGTTCCAGGAGTCGGTAAGGCTTTCTAAGTCTATAGTCCTAGAGCCAGCTGTCAGGGCCAGCTGTATATCAGAAGTAATAGAATGGTGAGTATTGATCGAAGGAGAAACATAGATGTATTGTATCGTTTGTTCGGCTATATCCTTATTCTTAGCCCTCATGAAAAGTGGTAAACCGCATTTATTTCTTTTATTTAATTTTACCGCTTTCTTCATACGGCGAAGAAAGTATCATAGAAGTATTTCATAGGATTGCACTGTGGACTCAGGCTTATTCAGCCAATATGTCCGCCTCTTCATTTGTGGATGAAACATAACACTCTCACACGTGACTTCCAGGCATTTTATGGCCAGCGATAAAGTCAAATTTCATTTCCTGGTCCTTCCAAAATTTATCCAGCCCTACCTCGAACTTAAGCACTGATGTAGTATTTACTAGAGTGATTGGTAGGCTGTTCCAGACATTCACTACTCTATTTGTGAATGAGTATTTCCGTAGATCCAACCAACACCTCTTTTTCTCTAGCCTTAAGTTGTGTCCTCTTGTTGTCTTGCTTTTAGATATTTCCAGCATATTTCGGTAATTTTTGGATCGTATATTCCGGTCAGTATTTTAAATACCTCTATCATATCTCCTCTTAGTCTTCTATATTTCAGTGATGGAAGTCCTAGGTTTCTTAATCTATCCGGATACTCCAGATCCTTCAGTGTGTCAATCAATTTAGTTGCTCTTATCTGCATGTCCTTTTTGGTGTGCGGGCCCCACACACATAGAGCATAAGGTAAAAGGCTGATGAACATGCCTTCATCTAGGAAGCTGAAGGATCTCCGTATCAGTTCCATTATTGAGTTTGCCTTATTTACCTGTGACTGTATGTTGCTTAAATGACAAGTTATTGTCCACTATTACGCCTACATCTTTTTCTTATGCGACATTTTCCAGGGTTACCATCCTGATTTTGTAAACCGCAGTAACCATGTGTCAGTCCATCATTTTAGTGAATCCAGATCTTCTTGTAGCTTTTCCTTCACTTCAAATGTATTTGTCTCTTTGTACATCTTTGTGTCATCTGCAAAGAGAAACGCTGTTGCAATGACACAGTCGGGCAAGTCATTTATGTAAATGACAAATAGTATCGGTCCTAGGACGCTGCCTTGTGGGATCCCACTTGTCACACTTCTGTCACGCGAGCTTATTCCATTAACAACCACCGTTTGTGTTCTGTCAGTTAAAAATTTTTAATCCATTTTACTACCCAACTGCTTATCCCATAGCTGTATAGTTTGCTGAGTAGGCGTTGATGGGGAACGGTATCAAAGGGTTTCCGCTCATCCATCACTTTCAGCAGTTGAAAGCTTGTTGACAGGAATCTGAATTGTGCACTACTGAATACTTCATTTCTTTCCATATGGGTTAGAATCTCAGCCCTGACCAATTTCTCAATTAATTTACATATGACACTTGTTAGGCTAACAGGTCTATAGTTCCATGGGTCAGATTTGCTTCCTTTCTTAAAAATTGATGTGACATTTGCAGTTCTCCAGGCACCACACCCTCTTCCAGAGACTTGTTGAATATCATTGTCAGTGGTTTATACAGCACATCACTAAGTTCTTTTAAAACATTTAGATGGATCCCATCAGGTCCTGGAGCTTTGTTCTTAACTATCGCTTTTAGCAGTTTTAAAACTTCTTCGTTGAACACTCTGTCATGGAACTCCTCCTGGATATGTTTAGCTTCCAATTTAGGTATGTCTCCAGGCGGTTCCTTCGTGAAGATGCCGGTGAAGAACTCTGCAAGGCCATCAGCTTTATCTTTGTCTTCACTAGCTACCTTTCCCCCTTCCTGTACGGTTGTATTTAATTCTCCTATTCATGTTTTCACTAATCTTTTGGAGTTAACATATCTCCAGAATTTCTTGCGGTCTGACTTCGCGCTCTCATTTTCCTTATCTCTTTTCTTACTAAGCCCCTTACTTGACTTCAGATTTTGGCATACTTCTTGTACTTACTTTTCTCTCTTGTTTCAATAAACCTCTGCCAACTCCTATGCTACTTTCTTATTTTTGCTGTAATTTTCTTGTCTAGCTGAGCAGCATAACCTTTCCTTGTTTTTTCCTTGCCTTTTGTTCTTGTTTTTGGGATACATTTAGCTTGGGCCATGTTATAAGTATTCATAAACTGGTCTAAGGCAGTACATGTATCCAGTTCTTCTAGTTCTTTAAAATAGGCTGTATGATATATCGAAATATCGCGATTTTTTCACCACGATATATCACGATACCGCCTAGGACAATATCGTGCAAGCATAATGCAGACAAGAATGAGCTTCATGGTAGACGGGTACTCGGCAGTTGGGAGCCGAGTACCCGGTTCCAGGAGTCGGTAAGGCTTTCTAAGTCTATAGTCCTAGAGCCAGCTGTCAGGGCCAGCTGTATATCAGAAGTAATAGAATGGTGAGTATTGATCGAAGGAGAAACATAGATGTATTGTATCGTTTGTTCGGCTATATCCTTATTCTTAGCCCTCATGAAAAGTGGTAAACCGCATTTATTTCTTTTATTTAATTTTACCGCTTTCTTCATACGGCGAAGAAAGTATCATAGAAGTATTTCATAGGATTGCACTGTGGACTCAGGCTTATTCAGCCAATATGTCCGCCTCTTCATTTGTGGATGAAACATAACACTCTCACACGTGACTTCCAGGCATTTTATGGCCAGCGATAAAGTCAAATTTCATCTCCTGGTCCTTCCAAAATTTATCCAGCCCTACCTCGAACTTAAGCACTGATGTAGTATTTACTAGAGTGATTGGTAGGCTGTTCCAGACATCCACTACTCTATTTGTGAATGAGTATTTCCGTAGATCCAACCAACACCTCTTTTTCTCTAGCCTTAAGTTGTGTCCTCTTGTTGTCTTGCTTTTAGATATTTCCAGCATATTTTGGTAATTTTTGGATCGTATATTCCGGTCAGTATTTTAAATACCTCTATCATATCTCCTCTTAGTCTTCTATATTTCAGTGATGGAAGTCCTAGGTTTCTTAATCTATCCGGATACTCCAGATCCTTCAGTGTGTCAATCAATTTAGTTGCTCTTATCTGCATGTCCTTTTTGGTGTGCGGGCCCCACACACATAGAGCATAAGGTAAAAGGCTGATGAACATGCCTTCATCTAGGAAGCTGAAGGATCTCCGTATCAGTTCCATTATTGAGTTTGCCTTATTTACCTGTGACTGTATGTTGCTTAAATGACAAGTTATTGTCCACTATTACGCCTACATCTTTTTCTTATGCGACATTTTCCAGGGTTACCATCCTGATTTTGTAAACCGCAGTAACCATGTGTCAGTCCATCATTTTAGTGAATCCAGATCTTCTTGTAGCTTTTCCTTCACTTCAAATGTATTTGTCTCTTTGTACATCTTTGTGTCATCTGCAAAGAGAAACGCTGTTGCAATGACACAGTCGGGCAAGTCATTTATGTAAATGACAAATAGTATCGGTCCTAGGACGCTGCCTTGTGGGATCCCACTTGTCACACTTCTGTCACGCGAGCTTATTCCATTAACAACCACCGTTTGTGTTCTGTCAGTTAAAAATTTTTAATCCATTTTACTACCCAACTGCTTATCCCATAGCTGTATAGTTTGCTGAGTAGGCGTTGATGGGGAACGGTATCAAAGGGTTTCCGCTCATCCATCACTTTCAGCAGTTGAAAGCTTGTTGACAGGAATCTGAATTGTGCACTACTGAATACTTCATTTCTTTCCATATGGGTTAGAATCTCAGCCCTGACCAATTTCTCAATTAATTTACATATGACACTTGTTAGGCTAACAGGTCTATAGTTCCATGGGTCAGATTTGCTTCCTTTCTTAAAAATTGATGTGACATTTGCAGTTCTCCAGGCACCACACCCTCTTCCAGAGACTTGTTGAATATCATTGTCAGTGGTTTATACAGCACATCACTAAGTTCTTTTAAAACATTTAGATGGATCCCATCAGGTCCTGGAGCTTTGTTCTTAACTATCGCTTTTAGCAGTTTTAAAACTTCTTCGTTGAACACTCTGTCATGGAACTCCTCCTGGATATGTTTAGCTTCCAATTTAGGTATGTCTCCAGGCGGTTCCTTCGTGAAGATGCCGGTGAAGAACTCTGCAAGGCCATCAGCTTTATCTTTGTCTTCACTAGCTACCTTTCCCCCTTCCTGTACGGTTGTATTTAATTCTCCTATTCATGTTTTCACTAATCTTTTGGAGTTAACATATCTCCAGAATTTCTTGCGGTCTGACTTCGCGCTCTCATTTTCCTTATCTCTTTTCTTACTAAGCCCCTTACTTGACTTCAGATTTTGGCATACTTCTTGTACTTACTTTTCTCTCTTGTTTCAATAAACCTCTGCCAACTCCTATGCTACTTTCTTATTTTTGCTGTAATTTTCTTGTCTAGCTGAGCAGCATAACCTTTCCTTGTTTTTTCCTTGCCTTTTGTTCTTGTTTTTGGGATACATTTAGCTTGGGCCATGTTATAAGTATTCATAAACTGGTCTAAGGCAGTACATGTATCCAGTTCTTCTAGTTCTTTAAAATAGGCTGTATGATATATCGAAATATCGCGATTTTTTCACCACGATATATCACGATACCGCCTAGGACAATATCGTGCAAGCATAATGCAGACAAGAATGAGCTTCATGGTAGACGGGTACTCGGCAGTTGGGAGCCGAGTACCCGGTTCCAGGAGTCGGTAAGGCTTTCTAAGTCTATAGTCCTAGAGCCAGCTGTCAGGGCCAGCTGTATATCAGAAGTAATAGAATGGTGAGTATTGATCGAAGGAGAAACATAGATGTATTGTATCGTTTGTTCGGCTATATCCTTATTCTTAGCCCTCATGAAAAGTGGTAAACCGCATTTATTTCTTTTATTTAATTTTACCGCTTTCTTCATACGGCGAAGAAAGTATCATAGAAGTATTTCATAGGATTGCACTGTGGACTCAGGCTTATTCAGCCAATATGTCCGCCTCTTCATTTGTGGATGAAACATAACACTCTCACACGTGACTTCCAGGCATTTTATGGCCAGCGATAAAGTCAAATTTCATCTCCTGGTCCTTCCAAAATTTATCCAGCCCTACCTCGAACTTAAGCACTGATGTAGTATTTACTAGAGTGATTGGTAGGCTGTTCCAGACATCCACTACTCTATTTGTGAATGAGTATTTCCGTAGATCCAACCAACACCTCTTTTTCTCTAGCCTTAAGTTGTGTCCTCTTGTTGTCTTGCTTTTAGATATTTCCAGCATATTTTGGTAATTTTTGGATCGTATATTCCGGTCAGTATTTTAAATACCTCTATCATATCTCCTCTTAGTCTTCTATATTTCAGTGATGGAAGTCCTAGGTTTCTTAATCTATCCGGATACTCCAGATCCTTCAGTGTGTCAATCAATTTAGTTGCTCTTATCTGCATGTCCTTTTTGGTGTGCGGGCCCCACACACATAGAGCATAAGGTAAAAGGCTGATGAACATGCCTTCATCTAGGAAGCTGAAGGATCTCCGTATCAGTTCCATTATTGAGTTTGCCTTATTTACCTGTGACTGTATGTTGCTTAAATGACAAGTTATTGTCCACTATTACGCCTACATCTTTTTCTTATGCGACATTTTCCAGGGTTACCATCCTGATTTTGTAAACCGCAGTAACCATGTGTCAGTCCATCATTTTAGTGAATCCAGATCTTCTTGTAGCTTTTCCTTCACTTCAAATGTATTTGTCTCTTTGTACATCTTTGTGTCATCTGCAAAGAGAAACGCTGTTGCAATGACACAGTCGGGCAAGTCATTTATGTAAATGACAAATAGTATCGGTCCTAGGACGCTGCCTTGTGGGATCCCACTTGTCACACTTCTGTCACGCGAGCTTATTCCATTAACAACCACCGTTTGTGTTCTGTCAGTTAAAAATTTTTAATCCATTTTACTACCCAACTGCTTATCCCATAGCTGTATAGTTTGCTGAGTAGGCGTTGATGGGGAACGGTATCAAAGGGTTTCCGCTCATCCATCACTTTCAGCAGTTGAAAGCTTGTTGACAGGAATCTGAATTGTGCACTACTGAATACTTCATTTCTTTCCATATGGGTTAGAATCTCAGCCCTGACCAATTTCTCAATTAATTTACATATGACACTTGTTAGGCTAACAGGTCTATAGTTCCATGGGTCAGATTTGCTTCCTTTCTTAAAAATTGATGTGACATTTGCAGTTCTCCAGGCACCACACCCTCTTCCAGAGACTTGTTGAATATCATTGTCAGTGGTTTATACAGCACATCACTAAGTTCTTTTAAAACATTTAGATGGATCCCATCAGGTCCTGGAGCTTTGTTCTTAACTATCGCTTTTAGCAGTTTTAAAACTTCTTCGTTGAACACTCTGTCATGGAACTCCTCCTGGATATGTTTAGCTTCCAATTTAGGTATGTCTCCAGGCGGTTCCTTCGTGAAGATGCCGGTGAAGAACTCTGCAAGGCCATCAGCTTTATCTTTGTCTTCACTAGCTACCTTTCCCCCTTCCTGTACGGTTGTATTTAATTCTCCTATTCATGTTTTCACTAATCTTTTGGAGTTAACATATCTCCAGAATTTCTTGCGGTCTGACTTCGCGCTCTCATTTTCCTTATCTCTTTTCTTACTAAGCCCCTTACTTGACTTCAGATTTTGGCATACTTCTTGTACTTACTTTTCTCTCTTGTTTCAATAAACCTCTGCCAACTCCTATGCTACTTTCTTATTTTTGCTGTAATTTTCTTGTCTAGCTGAGCAGCATAACCTTTCCTTGTTTTTTCCTTGCCTTTTGTTCTTGTTTTTGGGATACATTTAGCTTGGGCCATGTTATAAGTATTCATAAACTGGTCTAAGGCAGTACATGTATCCAGTTCTTCTAGTTCTTCCTCCCAGTTTCTATCCATTTCGACTTTCATTGCTTCATAATTTCCTTTGAAATAGTTCCATCTCGTCTCTCTGTTGTCATTGCTGTCTATATTAGTATGGAAAGTAAATTTCAATACACAGTGAACACTTAATCCTATAGTGCTTTGATGTGTTATGTCAGTTATTAATTCTTCGTTGGAGAGAAGTAGGTCAATGGTACTAGGAGTGTTGTTTATCCTTGTGCGGGTAGGTTCTGTTAGTCTGGTGCAAGTAGCAGTCTCTTATACATTCTACAAATGCCTCTGCATCTGTATCATTTTCAGATATCCATGTATTCCAGTTTATTTTAGGGAAATTGAAGTCTCCCATGATCAATAGGTGTGTAAACTCATTTCTCAGACTACATACCTCTCTGATGAGATCTCGCAGCTCCCTAAGATTTTCTTTGCTACTGCTTGGACTTTTGTAATCTTACATCCAATCATTAGGGTTTCATGTCCACTAATCTTTACCTTCACTCACACACTCTCTTCGAAATTACTTTTCAGTTTATATTCGACTCCTTTTAGTTCTTCTGTTGATTGTTTCTGACTCATTTTCAAACAGCTCAAAGCCCTTAATCTGCAGTTCAGCTCGCGTTGGTGCAAAAGTTTTTTTGAAATACTTCTATTATTCCTATAATGCTAACTAGATTCTCCTCATCCATTACTCTTCTCATATTGCATTACTTATTAAAGTGTTGTAGACATTGGAAATAGTATAGATAATTTTACTTTTTAGTGTCTTAACCATATTTCATGGCAAACCAAAAGCCCATAGTAAACCTATGGGAGGGGTTAGAAGCAAGATATAACCTTTTGTTCTTTTTTTGGCAATATTGTCTTTCTATCCCCCTATATAGGATTTCAATGGATTTCCGATTTCAGGTTTTCACTTGAATTATCGCTTGAAATACAAAAATACAATGTTTCTGTTCTCCATAATGTTGGGAATAAGCAAAGATATTTAGATTTGCAGATTTTTCCGTTAAACGGAAAAGATGCAAAGCAAAATAAAGCAAATAAACTTGTTACCCGTTTTCGTGGTGGTGGGGGTAGAAAGACGATATTGCCTTAAGCTGTGTGTGTAATTGTATATGTATGTTTAATGTTAGGTGTCCATCACTACTACTATAGGCAATGCCTTCTGCGGACAACCTGTATTGAAAGTATGTAAATCGGTATCCAAGAAGCAAATAAATAATATTGAATCTTGAATCACAGGCCTTTGAATTTTCGTCCATCCATCGCACTAGTACATATCCCCCTACATATAATATACACACATGGTATGAAACCTTCATCTGTGGGCACCATTGTCCATTGTCAGAAAGCGGATTGGTTGGTTTGCAGTCAGAACCGTGATGTCAGCGGATTTTGACAACAAACCGACCAATCAGCTTTCTGACAATGGTGCCCACAGATGAAGGTTTCATACCTTGTGTATATTATATATAGTATGGGGCATATGTGCATAATGTGGTAAAGGGCTGGATGGACGAATATTCAAAGGCCTGTGCTTGAATCGATTCTTTACTAGCCTCAACCATTACGAAAAATGGTAACTCGAGTTTATTTCTGTTAATTGGTTTAGAAATACTCACTCAAGACACTAATCAGTTAAATAATTTCAATCTTAAAACCTTGCAGATAACTGTTTCTTATTTTAAGAAGTTTTTCACTTTCAGTTTCTTTCTTCAACAGGTTTTTGTAACTACATTAAGGGAGAGAACTCTTACTTTCCGTTATGCTCTGTTCATGTAGATCCCGTCTGTCAGAATAATCCTCCATATTCAACGCGGCAGCAACGAGGAACCAAGCCGTCCCCGCCATATAGAATGTCCCAGCTCATCCAAACTCTCGCTCTCTGGCAGGATGCAGCTGTGCTTCACCAGTTGGGGGGCATTCGCATTGCAGCCTTTAATATTCGATGCTTTAACTCAAATAAGTCCTGGAGATGTAAACTACAGAACACTTCCTGTTAGGTGTCCCAGCCTCGAGTCGTGAGTGCCATTCATTAAGACGAATGACAACATACTTGTAGCAGGGTAGAATGTTACTATGAAAGATCACTCGGATCAGTCTACCAAACTTATTCTTGACACAACGCATGCCTTTCCTATGTGACGGAGTGATTTCACCGCTGGTGAAGTCACTGCGTCAGAGTGGTTGTCAGTGATTTCCCTATTTTAAATTTTACATATTTTCTGCATTATGGTAACTTTAAGTCTGGTGAGGTACGTGTGTGGATGTCATTTCATGCATGGGTCAGTGCAATGGTCATCTGCATTGGCGGCGTAGGGATATATCACTAATTTACGGGTAAATTCTAGCAAATCATATGGCAAGGATCGTGTAAACTGTGTTCAAGATAGGCATGTATCATTGCCATAGCCACTATCATAACACCCACCACCACAACAACAACAACAACTACTACTACTACTACTACTACTACTACTACTACAACTACTACTACTACTACTACTACTACTACGACTACTACTACGACCACCACCACTACTACCACCACCACCACTACTACCACCACCACCACTACTACTATTACTGCTACTACAACTACCACTACCACCACCACTACCACCACCACCGCCGCTACTACTACTACTACTACTACTACTACTACTACTACTACTACTACTACTACTACTACCACCACTACTACTACTATTACTACTACTACTACTACTACTACTACTACTACTACTACTACTACTACTACTACTACTACTACATCATAATGCACTATTACTGCTATCGCGACTACTGCTTCCTTCAAACTGACGCACCTCAACAAGTGCTATTACTAAATAGCAACCTACGGGATGGGCTGGGCTAATTGGCATGCATGGCCCCGTCCCCTTCCTTCGCCCCCATCCCCACACGCCAAAATACAAATCTCTAATCTCAATAACTAAAAGGAAAAAACATAGATGTATTGTATCGTTTGTTATTTTTTCTATGTCTACTTGGCCCAGTACCATATCTGTATATTCATACGTATTTCTCACATTCTATGTTAAGCTGTGTGTGTAATTGTATATGTATGTTTAATGTTAGGAGTCCGCCACCACTATAGGCAATGCCTTCGGCAGACAACCTGTATTATAAATATGTAAATTGATATCCAAGAAGTTAATAAATAATATTGAATCTTGAATCTTGATTGGTAGATAACTGTAAAACAATGGCATAATGTCAGTGTGATTGGTTAAAGCAGGCATTATTTTTCCTTGTGTGTGAGGTTTTGGAAAATAG
This sequence comes from Chaetoderma sp. LZ-2023a, assembly GCA_034401795.1. Lineage (NCBI taxonomy): Eukaryota > Metazoa > Mollusca > Caudofoveata > Chaetodermatida > Chaetodermatidae > Chaetoderma > Chaetoderma sp. LZ-2023a. The sequence goes on from CM067374.1 coordinate 20,093,040, forward strand.
TTCGTGCAAAATGTCTGTGATAGGCAGAATCTCAGGCATTCACCATATTGCAATCCATCTGACCAGAGCACATCAAGTTTGGTAGAGCAGCAACCGAGGGCCGTTTGGGTAAGATATATTTGTTTTATTTTATAAATATAACATTTAGATATATGAAATAATGTTTGGCTGGATGAAGAATTGTCCATTTAGATAGCTAGGGTAATGCACTTTTTCGACGGTCTCTGACTTAAATATTTTGTTTCTAAAACAATGTTGTCAGGGATAAAGAAATATTTGTTCATTTGGCGTGGTTGGGATTGATTTATTTTCTCCCTCTTGTCCGGTAGATTTGTGTTAACCTAGATTTGTCAACGTTGGACTGGGTTTTGTCGAGTGTTTTGTCAAATTGGTTCGATGTTTTCGGGATGTTATTTAATATTTTGAAACAAACTTTATTGAGCCCAGATCCATTGGGAAGCCTATAACGATTTTTCGTTAAAGTGAATTTTTTGTAGCCACGTGAAGTAGGTGTGGTGAGGTATATATTTTGTTTACAGATATAACTTGGTATTATTTTGAGTAACCAACTAGGCTTGAGGGGTTTCTCCCTTGCTTGGTAGCAGTCAATTAGCATTGAAGGGATTTGTCCCTCTGGTTTTGTCAATTGTCATGTGTTCAATCGGATCCTGCAGGTTGGGGATGATGGGGTTGATAAATAAAAACACCAGGGCGTCTTCCCTAGGATGGGTTATTTCCTGTGTGAGGGGAAAGTACATGACAGGCTACGTTCATGTGCTGTAGGGCAGGAAAGACACTTGTAAATATGTTATTTTTCTTATTTATAAAAAATTTGCAAGTTAGATGTATTTATTTGTATGAAATTGTATGGGCCATACTTAGGCCATATTTACATCTTATTTGGTATATGTTATATCAAATTGAGTGAGGAATTCATAAAAAAAATACTGTTAAAGCATTCTGGTTAAATAGTTTACAAAATAATGTAGGAAACATTCTGTTGGATATTTTGGGGTTAATTTTGCTGGAAGTTGTTTCTGCCTCTGGCATCAATTGCCTCTGGTCAAATTATTTCCAAAATATACTCCTGATGTATAAATTATTAGGATGGCTAATTTTTTACTGAGCCATGCATACTTCTTGTGTCTCTTCTTTGTAAGAATTAGGATTAAGGATACTTTATTTGTGTTTATTATACCTACCGTATGTTGAGTGAGACCATGTTTGTCCATTAAATTATCGCAGCTGCAGGATAAGCTCTGTTAATTTTACTATAAATTGTAAGTATATTTATTTGATTATTAACCATTCTAGTTTTTAATAATATGTTTTGTGCATGTTTTTAATACATCCATAATGCTGTGATGTTATGTTGGTATGAAAGGACTTCACATTTGTGAAACCTTGCCATGGCTCGAATCCAGTCGGTACCTGGCCTATGTCATTTTAGTGGCATATGCCACATATGCTGGAGAGCTTATGTGTTCAGTCTATTTCATTGTCACGTAAGATTTATTTATTCCTTTCCCCCATGCTTGAATCCAGTCGTTACATGGCCTATGTCCTTTTAGTGACATATGCCACAGATGCCGGAGAGGATTTCCAATCCAATTTATTAATTCATTCATTTTCTAAATCCGTTTTGGTCATTATTTGACCTAGGTCACCTTATGGGTGATATATGCAAAAAGCAGACTTATTTCCGATCTGAGGTATGATTTGTACATATCTCAAATTAGGTCCTTACTTAGTAAGCAGTGTGACTAATCTCAAACTTAACTTGTATGTCATTCATTTCCCATGCAGATTTATATATGTGATGACGTGTGTCACCTCTTACATTTCATACTACTTAATGTTCTAGGGAATTAATTTATAAGATATTTAATGTTCCAGACAAGTAGTTGCTAAAATATTCAACATCTTACAGTTAAATAGTTTTCAAAATATTTAACATCTTAGTCAGACAATTTCCAAATATTCAACATCTCAGTCAATTAGTTTTCAAAATATTTAACGTCTTAGATAATTTCCAAATATTCACCATCTCAGTCAATTAGTTTTCAAAATATTTAACATCTCTTAGTGAGATAATTTCCACATATTCAACATCAGTCAAGTAGTTTTCAAAATATTCTACATGTTCCAGTCAGATAATTGGTTTTCAAAATATTCAACTGGTCAAATTTATTATAAAATATTTAGCGGTGGAACAGTACCTGGTTGCTACGTTTGCATAGGATTGTGGTGTGCTTTAAGTTGTTTAATTCATGATGTAAGTTGAGAAATGCTCGGGGGCCGTCGGTTCCCGTTTACATATACACACCATGGAGGAGCCCTGTCTGTCTGGTGGTAACGCTTACACCAATGTCATAGAAATTTGGTTATAACCATATGTGTGGGTTTTTTGATTATTTTGAAAATGGTTTGACTGGAGGCCATTGCTATCTTTGGGCAGCATTGCTCTCCAGTCAAATTGAGTTCAAAATGTTCCATTTATTTTCTGTATGGTTTTAAAGTTGGCATGGAATGAATGCTTTGGTGAAAGGGTTAAGGTGATCTCTCCATGTAGTTTATTGTATAGGTCACAGTTATCCCTTTGTAGATTTCATCCATAACATTTAAAATTATGTTTTCTTTCCTATTTTTTCCTTTTTCATTTATTTAATCAGGGTTTTTTACCCTTACCCATAGAATTGTACTACAAGAATGTGTATCTGAAGTAGATTGTCTGTCCTTGGGATGACGTAAAAATTTATAGTTTCCTTTGGAGAAGAGCCGCTTTCAGCGCAAACAATGTAGTCAAACTGCCAATGTAGAGTTGCGGATTCGAGAGACGTGCAATTGAGTATTATTCTCGACCTTTTAAGAAGTGACAATATGAACATTTAAATTCGGAAATTTCGTTAATGAGGAAAACCCCAGCATAATGTCAAATTTCATGACTTTTTGGTTAGTTAAGAACAAATTAAATATGGAAGTTTATATGTGAATGTGATCTTGGAAATACTATGGAAGTGATTAATATGGTTCAGGGGTTGGGTTATAAGATTTAGTGGGAAAGTAAGGTGCAGGACGTATCTTTTTGTATTAGTTTTATTATACCTATCACCTTGTGTCATAGAAGGTTTTTGATTGTATTAGAAATTTTTCTAATTATTGTTGTGTTTTCATTGTGTTTTCTTTCTATATAAACTACTTCTTGCGAAGGTAGTATATTTAGTTTTTGGAATTTTATTGATAAATTGAATTTCATAGACTGTATAGACTCGCTGGAAAAAGGATATAAAGAAAAAAAATTGAATCTACCTGCAATCACTATCTTGTTGTGATTTCTCCTCTCTCTGACAAAGTTGTTCACATTTCAACATCTAATATCCAACGCTTTAAAGATCCCGTAAAGCTGACGAATTCATTTTCAATAAATTTAATTTCTGGCCTTATCTTGACGTATTCTAAATTCCCTTCTTAAATTTGTTTAGGTTCGTGTTTTAAAATCAATCAGTTTAGACCAATATAGAATAAAGGGTCATCGTTTGAAATTCCTGGCTTACAGAAGCCAGGTCATAGGCCAGGTAATGATAATAAATACTTGTAAATATGTTATTTTTATAAATATAAATAAGAAAAATAACAAACCCATTATTAGCCACCTTGGAGGAAGTCACAAGCGACCTCTGCTTCAAGCTACACCACAGACGATCTTGTATCCTGACAGGCAAGTCTCAGTATATACTAGCCTTACCGAGAAGACATGGTATCACACGGAAGTGAAAACAATTTTTATGTTTAAAATCTACATCAGTTAAGACAGCAGTACTGACTGGTTGTTCACTTAGACCAGATAAGCGGGATATACAGAACAAATAACAAGTAAGTAAGTAAGCCCACACTTAGCTGCGAAATGTAGCCCACGCTATTCCGCTTAAGACATTACGCTAAGCCTGGGGCTATGATGTCAACTGTATAAAAAAAAAACTGGAATTAAATCAGATTTTCGTCTCGCTGCTTAGGTTTTGCACTTACATTGACCAAATTCACACACATGTATCTTATTTAGCTGGTTATCGGAGGATATACATTTTATTTCTAAATATTTCATATATTTTGATACACGGCCCAATACATTCATGGCCGATCGAATCTCACACCAGTTCTAGTGCGCCAGCCATCTTGTCCTAGTTACCGCTATGAATCATGGGAAATGCAATGACTTATTTAGCAGATGAGGTGAAACCTACCATATATGGGCAAGTGGGCGGGGTGGCATGATTGCAATTCGCGCTTGCTTGCCATCTGTTTGTGTACATGTAAATTCGCGCGAGAATCATGCTGCTCCAGCCACTTGATCATATATGGTACGTTTGACCTTCTCTGCCAAATAAGGCAGTGCATCTCTCATGATTCATAGTGGTAACTAGGACAAGAATTCCTGGTGCACTGGAAATGGTGCGTGATTCGCTTGGCCCTGAATATATTGGGCTGTGTATCAAAATACATGAAATATTTTGCAATAAAGTGTAAATTTATCGATAACCAGGTAAATAAGGTAGACGTGTGTGAAATTTGGGTGATGTAAGAAACTCAAAAAGCGAGACGAAAATCTGATTTAATTTCAGTTTTTTGTTATGGTTGGACCTGTAAGTCTGAGGTAGACATAACGTCATAAGCGTGTTGTAGCACGGATCGACCAGAGGGGTACGGACTATCCCAGCTAAGCGTTCCAAGCACGACCCGCTGGGTAGGATAGTACGTATGTATAAAGCTGTATTAGAGGTTTCGTTAAAATGGCTAAGTCCGTAAGAACGTGTAGCGCACATACGCGCACGTCAGAACTTCCCTGGCAACATGTGTCAGTATTGGGAGAGAGTGTATGCTTATAGTGCAGCGTGTTGGTACTGATGATTTCTTTAAATCATTGCATTTTCGACGTTCTTGGGACAGATCAGGACCAGAATGAAACGAGGATTTCAGAACTTTTTACCTTTTTAAACTCGGAACAGAAATGGCCGAGTTATCGTTAAATGTCTCACTTAATTTATTTACAAAATATTGCTTGAACCTCGTAATCGCGTGTATGTATTAAAGAAATGGGAAATGCGCTGATCACATGATCGCCACCTCACTCTTTCTAGATGCACGCTGATTGGCTACTGCTCGGCCGCTGATTGGCAGGGGCGTCCTGCCTCTGATGTCATGAGTAGTATAAAAGGAGCAAAAAATCAAGAATCGAGAGCGCTTCAGCGAAGAAGCCGACATGACAGCAAGGTTGCTGGACCAGTGCAGTGCTAGACGTGGGCTAACTGCTTACTGACAGTGGTACCTACATCTCAGCAGTACCCTTCAGACTTCAGATCTACGCCAATGAGCAGCCTTGAGCATCCGCGATTAAGATTTTGTAAGATCTTGGACGGCCATCTGAGGACAAATTAACTAATAGAAGAGCTCCCTTTCTGGAACCCTGACAGAGGAGCGTCTTTGCGGATGGGCCCTGCCGGCCCGATGTAATTCTACAGGATGTAGAGTCGAGGTGATTCTTGGTGGATAACTCGGCGGATCTTCCGGACCACGCTGAAAAGTGGTATCAAACTTCCACGCAGCATGTTGTGTGTTATAATTAACTTTTAGATCACAGTCTGCTATGACTGGTGCGTCGCAAGAGCTATGCAATGTATCCCGTACTGTGTACCCAGTTATGTACATGCATATTTAATTACCACTGTAGCCCTCTATGTTAAGGGCAACTTTCAAACTACCGTCGCCGGACGGACACTTTACAATATACTGTGTAAATTTATGTATCAGTTATTCTGACTATCTAACGGACACTTTTCTATAACTGTTCTCCTTCACCGTCTTGAGAGTGAGCCGTATCAACAGTCTGCTTGTGGAAATTTTTTCTGCAACTTCGGAATCATGCCACCTCGTGCTACTCAACTGTTGCGTATCAATTCCCATGATTCATGAACTCTTACTGTACCGATGACCAATAGATACTCAAGTAACTATACTATTGTACTATTCATCATTTCCGTAATATGTACTGATGACTAATAGGTGCCTTCCCGGTCTTAAGACTGCATCTTTATATTTTCTGTTTCATATTGTATATATTATCTTTATTAACGAGCACCGTAGGGTCCTATGACCTGATATACTGTTAGCACAGCATTAGTTAGTTATGTATATGGCAAGTAGCCATCCTAGTTATTCTGTTTTGTTTATATAAAAACTCTAGGATGCAGTACGCTACACAAGACTATACAGCAACATTATATCTGCATCACTACTACCCCCCCCCCCAGCATCAATTTTTCACTGAGGTCACTGATCATGCCCCCCATGCTCGAACCTGACATGTGACTGACTAAACCTGGCTATTCTAGCTCGATAGCACAGGTTTAAAGTAGTTAGGGGCAATCTCTCCATAAGAGACACATTGTGTACATCTCTTTTCCAGCTGTGGCAGATATGTAGCCCTGCACGCTGGCTAGATTGTATAAATTGGCCAATTATCTTAGGGCCTCTTATTAATATCGAGTGATTGTCTCTTTTTGCGCTCCTCCAGCCACAATGCTTAATAATTGTCTGGACTGCCAATCAACACGTTGGCAGGATCCGACTCTGGGAAACTATTGGGGTTTCCGAGCGGGGATAAATAAAGTGTTGAATTCCCGCTGTATCTTTGGATACCAGTTAGTTTAGAAACACCCGCCAATGTAGGAAGCACTGCGAAAAGAAATGTTATTATTTGTAACCCCGGCCTGCATTGCATCTCTGGGCATTCTGGAACATAACCCTAATGACACCTGAAATGTTGGTTCCATAACACACGGGTGACGGAGGAGATGCAGATCTCCATTCAACTCGGTATGGTGACTGGGTGCGGTCTTAGAAACCACCACGCCCTCACGGGAAGGTCACTAGCGATGGATATCTGCCTCTTACTCCACACAATTAATACTATTGCGCTTTCTAAAATTACTTATGTGAAATGTCAGTTGTCCTAGTGATGTTATATGTGGTAATGGTGCAAGGGTGACCGGATCGTCATATGAATCTGGAGCTTTCGCTCCATAACATGTATGCACGCTGTCTTTCTGAGGGAGATGCTATGCGGGGCGACCTTCGGGAAGCTGGGCATCTTCGCTAGTTAGACGTGTGTCAATAGATAGGTAGGAATCCCTGCCACTTGCGGCCAAAGCTTCGAAATGTATCTAACAACTAAAGGGTATGTTAGACATTAGCAGAAATAAAAGTGGCAGCGACCCTACCAATGCAGTATCTTTGGACCCACATAAGACGGTGACCTATGAATTCTTTGGAAGTCATCTGACCCGTCTTCACATAAACCAGCGTGCATCACATTAATTATAGTTTCAATAGAATTGGCCCCTGCACATAGCTTTTGGTTTGAACAAAAGAGTGGCCCTTTTTGCCAGCTCTTTTCCTTCACTTCAGCGTTGAAGGCATTTTCTTGTGATGGAGGCCCACACGAGGCATTTTCCTCTCGCAACAATAGTATTTTGTATGTGTTAGGGGTATAATTGGTTTATATAAAACTATTCAAGTGGCCTCGTTGCGATGCTCCCTTACGGTGATGCCGCTGCAGATTTATGAATCTGTGAGGTACCTTCGGCGAGCCCACGTAGAGAGAACACCAGTTTGGTTCTATGTACTGTATTATTTTTGCCCATTCACTAGCAAATGAGTACTATTGTTTGTATAGTTGTTATTATTTATAATTATTATCATCATGTCCAGACATTTAAATTAGTTAATGGACCGACATACCAGTGACACTAACAGTTGGGATGAGACCATGAGGTTCAATTTCGGCGGCAATGGTCGCATGGCCCCACTGGAACGTTATCGTTCCACCGGCTCTAGAAGCCGGTCTTTGTACCTTCCGGAGTCACGATATGGGATCCGTAACACTGAGAACCCTAGCTAACCAGCCCTTCCGCGCATCCTGTACATGCGGTGCAACTGAGTGGAGTAATATAGCAGTCCAGTGCATACCCCTGCGAGCTACAAATGGCACCCGATGTGGGGCTCGAAGTGAACCCACACCAACTCTCAACACATGCGCATTTCAGTCTCCTTCATCAGACAGTCAGCACTCCCTAGATTTGGAAGTAGCATCATATGATGGGAAAATGCCACGTGTGCTCACCGACTATGCTAGGGATTTCCCCTGTGCAGAACAACCAGCACCGCCTTTACACAAGTTTTCACCGATCAGCGAGGGGACATTCTGTGATGCCTCAAGACAGGAACTCAATATATAACACTGTCGGATATCCGTGATAGGCACCCACCATCTATACCAGATCACGGTCGACCACGACACAGACCCCTACGGTGGTATACTATTCCTTCACAACCATTATATTCGCCAGCGTCACCACAGGATGGCCAATGGCTGGAACCTCATGCACCATACCCCGCATCTCCACTGGCATCAGTACCATGATATGAGCCAGGAGATGCGGCACCTCCCTTCCAACAATGCACCAGAAGAACAACATCACATGGCACACACAACCACATTTAGTCTGCTGCACCGCCTCCGTATGAGGAACACATGCCACAAGAGCCAATAGAACGTCCACGTCGTCTACATAGTATGTCTCCACCAGTCTATAGACCAACACCTGTCTATGGGCCCGCATCAGGGCAGTGTTCAGTGGATCCTACATATCATGCACAGTACTATCGTCGGGAATTCCCCTCATGGATGCGGCATCATCTTGGACATTATCGGGAAATACCACGAACACCACCACCAACACGCAGACCATCATCCGCGTTGACGTCAGTCTCCCCAGCACCACCACCTGGATTCCTGCCCATAACCTCATATCATGGCCATGGCTGGATCATTCTCCCTCTTGAATTTAGCCGGGGATAATGATTGGGCTAACTACAAGTACCAATTCGAGATCATCAGTCATACAAATAGGTGGACAGATCGTCAAATGGGAGAATATCTGGCTGCAAAACTGTCTGGGAAAGCACTTCAAGTCCTGGCAGATTTGGGCACAGATTATATCCCAACACACATAGAATTGGAAAGAGCGTTGTCAGAAAGATTCGGGGACACAGTCCTTGGTGAGACAAGTCGTCTGCAACTCAAGAACTTGAGTCGATGAGCCGGAAGACACTGCCAGAGTTGGCTAGCCATATCCGGTGACTAGTTACCCACGCCTACCCCAGCACAAATCACAAGGGAGTAACACATCTGCATCTGGACACTTTCATCGATGCGTTAAGCAGGCAACCCAGCCTCAAGGAAAAGTTATTCCTTATAGAACACGGTAGCCTACAAACTCTAACAGCAACCCCGGTTTGAATTGAGAACGTCCTGGAGCGGGAGAAAAACAATCGCCATCAACTACACCCTATAAATGAAGTGAATGATGCCAACCTCGTAACCACCACTGACAACCCAACTGCATCAGCATCTACATCAGCATCAGAGCCGCAAACACAAGCAGAATAACACACCGGTCAAAATCATACGTCTAGAGGAAGAGGGCGTGGCTAATCCCATCACGGGGCCTCTGCAAATTATTTCATATCGTCAAACCAAGGACGACTCTGTATCGCCCCATAGTGATGGGATGGTGGAGAGGTTCAACCGAACCCTCGCGGAGATGCTCACCAAGGAAACACGCCTTGATTGTCGTGACTGGGATCTATGACTCCCATATGTGCTCATCGCATACCTCACTTCGATACATTCCAGCACGGGTTATACCCCTGCTCGGTTAATGTTAGGCCATAAATTAGACTTACCCCTGGATCTGACCATGCCCAGGATTCCAGGAGAGCAAATTCACCATCTCCCTACGTAGAGCTCGTGTGGAACACCGGCGTCAGAAAACATGGCATGAGCGACGAGTGCATGGAAACACGTATGAGGCGGGGAAAATGGTTTTGGATTCATGATTCGCGACATTCTGCAAGCGTGCTGAGTAAACTGAGTAACCAGTGGAAAGGCCCCTATGTGGTAGTAGGTAAGAAATTGGACGTGACCTACCGTATCTGCGCCTCGGATGGCCTGATCTCAGTCATCCACTTCAATCGACTTAAACTTTGTATCAGTGACGACCCAGTGCCAGAGCTCGGACTGGGCATTCCACGTGACACCGGTACCCAGACAGATGTCTCTACGGAAACAAGTATTCCAGACATTAGTCCGGAGCACCGCGGTGCCAATTCGACCCCTCGCCTACCAAGCCAGGAGTCTGGCAAACATATGACTAATGCTGAGGACGATGACGAGATACATACTCGCCCTCTCCCTCCTCAGAGTGGGCCTACACGGTCTGGGAAGTCGTATCTGAAGACTTTCTCGTTTGTGCTGTCCAAGGGGAAGGACGGAAAAGTTGTTCTGCCGACCTCTTCCCACTCCCACCAACTTCATGCTATTACGCCAATTATAGTTACCACAAGCGGAAGATGAGGCTGCCTCGGGCCATTCTTCCTGTGGGGTGGAACATATAATAAATAGCATGGAAGTGAAAAGGCTTGATGAGGCCTTGGCTTGGTTTGAAGAACAGCAAAACCAGACAACTTGGTGTACCCCTCCAAATCATAAAATTGCGAGACCACCCCCATTCCTAAGTACGCGCCATCCGCTGTCTTCAACAATCCCACTTCAACTCGTGTCTCTAGTCTATGCACCAAGTTCGGACATCACTGGTCCTGTCCATTTCACACTCCACTCGTCGTCTGTTGACTGTCAACCCTCAGATATGAGAGTCAGCTGTTACAGAGGAGGTGGCATCCTGCACCGCAGCAACCACCACCCCCCCCCCCCCCCGCCTCCCCGCCGGTGGTGGGCAGGGAAGCAGCCTGTTCAGCAGACTCTCGGCTCGAATATTCCCGGTACTTAAAAACTATGACAGAGTACCAACCATCGTGTAACAGGAGATGACCCTCCTCATCCAAAAGGCATCCCTGACCACAATCGCCTTACCAAGCGGCCCCGCACCCACCCCCGGTGAGCAGTCAGTACGTCACAGCAAGACACAGAAAGGAGGGGGCATACAGAACACACTTGCCCGCAAGGCTGGATACGTCAATTCATCATTGCGCAAACATTACATACCTACCCGGTTATATAAACAGTATACCGGAGACATTTAACATCATCAACAACATAGATCGCATGCACCTAACAGAAACACACACCTTTTTCCGCACTCCTGCACAAATGCGGTCCCCGCAGCCCGACTTTTCCGCAACAGCAACAGACTCGGTATTTCCCAGCTTGGAAACCTGGAGCTACCTAAATCACATTATGCCATCATCACACAGCAACCCCGACTTCCCTACAACAGAACACCACCATCATTAACACTATTCAACATTTTCCGCAAACAGCCCCTTATCCGGTATGCGAAAAACTGATCATATGGAAAGGAGGAACAACACCGCAGCCATCTACAGTACATGCTATGGGGGATTCTCCCAGCCCCCCCCCCCCCCACCCGGAAACGTCGTACGTGAACAGCTAAACTATCACACTTCAATCACACGTAATAACAGTCAATATTATTAAGAGAGCAAGATGCCCGCAGCCTGTCATTGGTATCGAGTAGGATTTTGCTATCGAAAGGAAATTCGATAATGGATTGATTCAACTTACGACAGCCCCTTTCTTGCTCATCCGCGCTCTAGTGTAACTCTGTCCCATCTCCGGACTCGGCCATTACAGTGAAATACATCATGTCCAATAAAGTTGTCACCACAAACATGCAGTATTCCCCCCTCCCACTGCTATAAAAATGTTGCACTTCACGACAGCGCAAGATTCATCTGCAGATAAGCAACCATGCATATCAATCAAATTCACCAACACGACAGAGACACAGACACTCAGGATGACTGTATTCACAATCTCCATACGACGGTATTGTAAATTGTAAAACGGAGGTACTCATTTTCCGAGCTGTACTGTGATAATTAAGTTTGCTCTAGGTGAGGTGAGACTAGTCCTCCCCACAGAGGAGGATGCGTGGCAGTTCACCCACCCGGTAAATACAGTTAGGCTTCACGGGGTCAGTAGACTTGGTTTCTGCAAGACATGGAGCCGATAAACAATAAATTAGTCAGCTATACTGTACTAATTTTGATTAAGAACATGACTGTTCTACCGTGTATACCAATCATTAGCGCGTGGGCTGATGAAGCAGCAGCAAAACTTAGACAGTATAACATCGTGGAGAATTTCAAATATTCTCTTACCTACATATTCCAGCCACTAATCAACACAGACTGGAATAAATCTACTACACACGAGAGGCGGCGCATGCATAAGATCACGTGCATTTAAAGGGACGCTGTTCTGAGGAACAGAATAATGAAAACATATATTTCCATTTTTCGCATCAACTACGCATAATCAGCAGCATCAAAACTCCACCATCATATACAGACTGCCTAAGTTTCCGATCAACCACGTGCTTTCAAAACATGAATCACGTGATCAACACTTCTATTTTCCAGTAATTTGGATCAACGGCTATAAACAAAAGAACCGCCCTACGCGTATCTACCACAGCATGATGGAGGAGGTGAGAGGTGGTGAGTCGAGGCCAAGACGCTGACGTCATCCCACACCCCCATCGGACGTTCCAGCCTGAAATTTGAACAGGTGAGTTTGAAAGCATCCAGCTTGAACAACTGCTTCACGCTAATTAAAATGTGAGCTTCCACAGGAATAAATAGTTCCAGATTTTAATGTTGATCGGAGACCTGATTTCCCGCCGAGTGGGGATGAAAGCGACTATCCTACCTTCTTATATTTATATTTGCTTTCTTCCTACGAAGGGAATATATAATCCGACTCCAGGAGAATAAGTTAAATATTTCCGTATTTGACAGAACCGACTCACCCTAAAACTGTCGGGTGTGGTCATCCGCCCTCCTGTGATGTCGCCAAAAAGTATAAAAGGAGGAAAGTGCGCACTGAAATTTCATCTTCCCGTCAAACTCGACACTTAGGAAGATCGAGCATTAGACTATTTTTTGCAAACCAAATTCTGCTGCTTTCTTTTTATTATTTTATTATTTTATGTTATATTGGCCAGGAAAGTTATGAAAAGTTAGGAAAGTTTAATTAGGTTAGTGCAGTTCCGCAAATAACCATCATGCGGGAATAATATGTCGCTTGCGGAATATCTCGCCTTGTCCGACAGCTCGGAAGAATCAGCACCTGCTTACATCGGAAAGAAATATCCGTGTACTGCTTTATTGCACAACGGACAGCCGTGCAAGCGTGCGTTTTCCAGAAACTCGGACTTGAAACTTCACGTCAATCACGACCATTTACTACAGAGAGCATTCTGTGTGGACTGCAAGTACCTGTATTCAGCCACTCGGTACGGTGTAACACACACGTTATCATTTAAACATCGTGTGGTAGTTGTGCCATTAAAACCTGGTGAACAAAATGAGGCCATAGATATCCTCGCTCCACATTTCGAAAATAGACTTCCAGTTACCGTGCTTCCAACGAGAAAAATGGCCAAAACGAAACGCACCAAATGACGACAAACTGACTTTCCGTAAGTAGCTAGACCATCAGTATCCGCAACACAGCCAGCCAGCACCAGCACTCCAGCACCCATCACCACCGCACCAGCAGCACCCATAAGAACAGCACCGGCAGTACCTGCAGCATCGGTATTCACACCAACTGTAGCATCCACACAGGCCCGTCTTAAGAATGTATGGGGCTCCTGGGCAAAGCAATGTACTGGGGCCCCTAATTGGCTAACCACACACCACTATATCGTCAATTCTCCCCCACAATGCAATTCAATATAGTGAATATACTACGCATCTGGCATAGGCACTCGGACACATCTAAATCTCTTTTGACGGCAGTCACGGGCGGCGGCACTGCTAATAAACGATAATTTTTTTAATTTTTTTCAAATGGATCGGGGCCCCTAAAGTTGTGGGGCCCCTGGGCAACTGCCCACTGTGCCCATGCGGTAAGACGGCCCTGCATCCACACCGGCAGCACCCACAGTGACAACACTGATACCACGCAGCACCACAACACTACACGCATCTGTGATAGGACAGCCAATATCGGTAGTGATAACAACTCCTGTGAAAATCCACGATCCAGTTTTACAGAACATTTCGGCCCATTCAATATCTCCATGCAGTTTAGTTATCGACGAGGAGATAAGCCTCATGGAAGCCGTCATCACCACCACTGCAGCGCATACCAGCACACTGACATCCACGCACAGCACCATTCATCCCATAGGTCCTGCCATCAGAAAGACTACTACGCCGGACAGACCATATTCGGGAAAGCGCAGACTAGCTCATCAATCAGACATCCGAGCGATGCCCAGAACATCCGCGAGTAAGCTGATCAAGGCTGTTAAAATAAGAAAGTTATCCGCAATCACTGCAGCAGCATCGACATCCCGCATCATCGTATCGTTCAGCCAACCTTCAGCCAGCACGACCACCACCGCCGTGACAACAGTGATGTCAGCAATCTCGGAGCCTCCACCAGTCAGAACTACACCCATCATCGTCACCAGCACCACTAGTGCATCCGTAAATTCACCTGCAGCTTCTTTGAACTTAAGTGGCACAGACATTAGAAATATAGATAATGAAATATCAGCATCAGAAGACCACCCACCACAGCTGTCCAGCACGAGTCATAAGATCCAAACTCGTTGGGGAAATTTTTCAGCAGACTTTTGTGGACATTGTTGTCATAGATGCAGCAGAATGTGTGAATAGGTGTGCGGAAGATAGAACTATTATTATTTTATTTTTGAAATATCTTTCTTAATATTATATATGTTTTTAAAATTGAAAACCCGTCCCTTGGCTGACTACGGTCATCCTACACAGTTACGCAAAATTCTTGCATATCTGTGTCTCACAGAGATAATCGCTGCGGATACCTGTGTTGTAAACACATTGTGTGCGATGTAAGTACACAACACACCGTATCGAATATGTCTTTACTCCCATCATGCCGCCTGATGAACCAGTTTTACCGTATTATTAAATATTATTTTTCTTATTATTTTTCTTCTCGCGTCAGAATGTCAAGACGGATTGTTGATAGCGAGAGTTATCCATGCGGACCCTCCAAAACGGTCCACACTGTATGCATACCTTTATATATTCGGTATGCATACGTAATTACATATTACTGTGATATTTGTATGTTTAAAATATATATGTCTTTCCTTCTATTATATTTTTTTTAACTTTGCTTGATTGAGGTACGTTGGAGCTTGGGCGTTCTCGGTGGAAATCTAATTATCCATCACCGGGAGAATGTCCATGCGAGGTATTGTTTTAGCGAAATCAGGGTATTAAAATAATAAAGAGCACACACCATGAAATAAAAACATAAAAAGGCCTGGAAAAATAATTCCAGGTTAAAAATATACTAAAAGTATGCCTCCCTCCCAAACTCTTTCACACCTCTATGTGCTCTTCTCTGATAATGACGCATCTCTTGCATCACTACTCCTCTCAGCTACGCGCCTACTCGAGAAGTCTATAATTCTCGCCTAGTGCGCTCCCGTGCTTTCGATCTGCGATGTGTTGATCATTTGTCATGGGTGTCAAACTAGGAGGGGGTGGTGTAGGATGGATCGACCGGATGGGTACGGACCATCCCAGCTAAGCTGGGTACCGAACGACCACGCTGGGTACGTTCCAAGCATGCCCCCTTGGGTAGGATAGCATGCGTGTATGAAGCCCTATGAGAGGCTTTGTTAAAATGGCTAAGTCCGTAAGAACACGTAGCACGCATGCGCGTGCGTCAGAGCTTCCCTGGCAACACGTGTCAGTATTGGGAGAGAGTTATGTTTAGTGTTGGTACTGGTGATTTCTTTAAATCACGCCATTCTTGTTGTTCTTGGTAGCGATTCAGAACCAGAATGAAACGAGGATTTCAGAACTTTTCACCTTTTTAAAATCGGACCAGAAATGGCTGAGTTATCGTTAAATGGCTCACTTAAAATATTTTCAAAATATTGCTTGAACGTCGTAATCGCGTGTATGTATTAAATGAATGGGGAATGCGCTTATCACATGATCGCCACGTCAACCTTTCTAGCTGCACGCTGATTGGCTACTGCTCGGCCGCTGATTGGCTGAGGCGTCCTGTCTCTGACGTCACGAGTAGTATAAAAGGAGCCAAAAATCAAGAATTGAGAGCACTCCGACAAGGAAGCCGACACGACAGCAAGGTTGCTGGACCAGCGCAGTGCTAGACGTGGGCTAACTGCTTACTGACTGTGGTACCTACACCACAGCAGTGTCCTTCAGAATTCAGATCTCCTGCGCTGGTGAGCAGCCTTGAGCATCCATGATTAAGTTTTTATAAGCTCTCGGATGCCCATCCGAGGGCAAATTAACTAATAGAAGAACTCACTTTCCGGAACACTCACAGAGAAGCGTCTTTGCGGATGGGCCGTGCCGGCCAGATGTAATTCTACAGGATGTAGAGCCGAGGTGATTCTTGGTGGATGATTCGCCAAATCTTCCGGACCACACTGAAAAGTGGTATCAAACCTCCGCGCAGCATGTCGGGTGTTATAATTAACTTTTAGACCACGGTCTGGTGGGACTCTGCCCGGTGCGTCGCAAGAGCTATGCGATGTATCCCGTATGGTGTACCCAGTTATGTACATGCATATTTAATTACCACTGTAGTCCTCTATGTTATGGGCAACTTTCAAACTACCGTCGCCAGATAGACACTTTACAATATACTGTGTAAATTTATGTATCTGTTATTCTGACTATCTAATTGGCATCTTTCTATAACTGTTCTCCTTCAACGACTTGAGAGTGAGCCGCATCAACAGTCTTCTTGCGGAAGTCTTCCATGCAACTTCGGAATCATGCCACCTCACGCTACTCAAATGCAGCATATCAATTCCCGTAATTTGTGAACTCTTACTGTACCGATGACCAATAGGTACTCTAGTAATTATACTATTGTACTATTCATTATTTCCGTAATAGGTACTGATGACTAATAGGTGCCTTCCCGGTCTTAAAGACTGCATTTTTATATTTTCTGTTTCATATTATCTTTATTTCCGTGTGCTTACAACTAACGAGCACAGTAGAGTCCTATGACCTGATATACTGTTAGCACTATATTAGTTACTTATATATATATGGCAAGTATCCATCCTAGTTATTCTGTTTTGTTCATATAAAAACTCTAGGACGCAGTACGCTAGGCAATACTATACAGCAACATTATATTTGCATCATTACTACCCCTAGCATCAATTTTTCACTGAGGTCACTGATCACGCTCCCAATGCTCAAACCTGACATGTGACCGACGAAACCTGGCTATTCTAGCTCGATAGGATAGGTTTAAAGTAGTTAGGGACAATCTCTTCCTAAGGGACACATTGTGTATGCCTCTTTTTCGGCTGTGGCGGATCGGTGATAACTAGTGTCGATTTAGCATACACTCCCCCTGTATCTTTGGATACCAGTTAGTTTAGAAACACCCGTCAATGTAGGAAGCACTGCGAAAAGAAATTATATTATATATAACCCCGGCCTGCAGTGCATCTATGGGCATTCCGGAACATAACCCTAATGGCAGGTGAAATGTTGGTTCTGTAGCACACAGGTAACAGATGAAATGCAGATCTCCATTCAACTTGGTATGGTGACTGGGTGCGGTCGTAGAACCACCACGCCCTCACGGGAAGGTCACTAGCGATGGATATCTGCCTCTTACTCCCCACCATAAATACTATTGCGCTTTCTGAAATTGCTTATGTGAAATGTAAATTGTCCTAGTGATGTTATATGTGGTTATGGTGCAAGGGTGACCGGATCGTCATATGATTCGGGAGCTGTCACTCCATAACATGTACGCACGCTGTCTTTCTCAGGGAGATGCTATGCGGGGCCACCTTCGGGAAGCTGGGCATCTTCGCCAGTTAGAGGTGTGTCAATAGATAGGTAGGAATCCCTTGCGGCCAAAGCTTGGAAACGTATCTAACAACTAAAGGGTAGGTTAGACTTTAGCAGAAGGTCCGCATAAATAAAAGCAGCAACTACCAATGCAGTATCTTTGGACCTACATAAGAAGGTGACCTATGACTTCTTCGGAAGTCATCCGACCCATCTTACCGTAAACCAGCGTGCAGCACATTAAGTACAGTTTCACTTGGATTGACCACTGCACATAGCTTTTTGTTTGAACAAAGGTGTGGCCCTTTTTGCCAGCTCTTTTCCTCAGCATTGGCGTTGAAGACATTTTCCTGTGACAGAGGCCCGCACGAGGCACTTTCTTCTCACAACAATAATATTTTGTATGTGTTAGGGGTATAATTGGTTTATATTAAACTATTCACGTAGTCTCGTTGCGATGCTCACTTGCGGGGATAGTTCTGCGGATTTACGAATCCGTGAGGTACCTTCGGCGAGTCCACGTAGAAAGAACACCAGTTTGGTTCTATGTACTGTAATATTTTTGCTCATTCACTGGCAAACGAGTACCATTGCTTGTATAGTTGTTATTATTTATAATTTTTATCATCATGTCCAGACTTTTAAATTAGTTAATAGACCGACAAATCAGTGACACTGAACAGTTGAGGTTCAATCTCGGCAGCAATGGTCGCATAACCCCTAGAAGCTGGTCTTTGTACCTGCCAGAGTCGCGATATGGGATCCGTAACCCCGAGAACCGTAGCTAACCAGCCCTCCCCCGCATCATGTACATGCAATGCAATGGAGTGGAGCAATATAGCGGACCAGCGTGTACCCCCACAGGCTACAGTATGGAGATACAGTACTGCGGCTAGCCCACACTATGGTTTG
Organism: Chaetoderma sp. LZ-2023a; assembly: GCA_034401795.1. Lineage (NCBI taxonomy): Eukaryota > Metazoa > Mollusca > Caudofoveata > Chaetodermatida > Chaetodermatidae > Chaetoderma > Chaetoderma sp. LZ-2023a. The sequence continues at coordinate 20,111,916 of CM067374.1, forward strand.
TACATTAATATATCAAATCCATAATGTGCGCATTGGCTCGGTTGGCAAAACCACACATGCTTGGAATTCCAATCCAAAGAGCCGAGTTCAATACAGTGTGAGCCATGTGCTCTCGGTGTAAAAACCTGTACCATTACGCAAGTCATTCAACTGGCACGTCCTTCAGAGGGGACGTAAAGCCATCGGTCCCATCACATGTGGTGTCTCTGCCAAGGGGAATGTAAAAGAACTCATTCTGAGTGTCAGGCCCTGTATTGCCATCTCAGTTGTGAATACACTCTGATAGTATACATAGTAGATGTCATATGTCAGCCCTGTGGCTGGTGTGTCCCTGACAGTCATGCATGCGTCCTGTGAATACAGGATTAGTGTACCGATTAAACACACCATGCATAATAATTGGCAGCCTGCTCTAAAAAACTACCCCAATCTACATCATAGCTGCATCTCCGCTGTCGGTGACCCCTGAGATGCGCATATTGTAGCCTCCAGGGATATGCGCTGCTCCATGTAATCATCTTGTTCATCGGTATCGCATGTGTCAGGCCGATGATGCTGGTTAGCTGGCCTCGGGGAAATTAAAGGATAATCACGTCTCTCTGGTGTCCACAAAGACTGACAATGAGAGTCAGTGGAACGATCACATTCCAATGGGGCCGTGCGACCATTGCCGCAGAAGTTGAACTGCAGTGTCATCCCAGCTGTTTGTGTTACCGGTGTGTTGGTTCATTTTGCTAATTTAGGTTTGAGACAAAATACAAATGTACTATAGCTGGCAAACAATCGTACTCGTTTGTTGTTGATATAAATAACTATGTAAAAACGGAATGGTGTTATCTGTTCTGTATCTCACCAGAAGTACCTCACCGATCTCTGATGTGTATATTCTGTGAAGTATCCCTGCAAAGGAATGTCCTAGCATGGCTACTTTAGTGGGTTTAATAAAAACTATAGTTACCTCAGGCCGGCCCAATATTGTTTGGCTGTGAGGAAAGTGCCTCGCGCGGGCCTCCGTCACAAGAAAATGCCTACAAAGCTAAAGTGGAGGAGGAGATGCGGTAAAATGGGCCGCTCTCCTATTTAAAAAAAGCTAAGAGTGAGAAAATGAATCGACTTGGTGCAATTATTGATTATTGTGATGCACGCTGATTTACATGAAGATGGGGTGGATGATTTCGGAAGGATTCAACACCGTCACCTTATGTGAGTTAAAGATACTGATTTAGTAGTTGCTGTTTGATTTCTGCGGGCCTTATTGGATCTAATCTATCATTTAGTTGTTAGTTCCAAACATTCAAGGTTTACCAAGTGGCTTAGAGCTTACTTAACTTTAATGAGAACACCTTCCGGGTGAGAAAGCTTGACGCCCATCTTGGGTACCGCCACGGAGCATCTCCCCTCGGACCAACAGCATGCAAACATGTTGTCTGGTGGTAGTTTCAGAATCGAAAAGCGATCACTCCACATACCGCAGCATGACCACAAATAATAAGACAAGGACAAGGCATATTACACAAGTGTTTAGAAAGCACATATCTATTTGCGGTGGGGAGAAAGAAACAAATATCCAACTATGGTGACCTTCCTGTGAAGGCGTGGAGAGCTCCAAGGCCGCACCCAGTCACCATTGAGTTAGACAGCAATCCGTGTCTTTATCCATCACCTAGGGTTTCGGGAGCAGACCATGTGAGATCCGCTCCCTGGATGTAACGTTGATATGTTTTAGGATTACGGTAAGTTGCCCAAAAGAATACACTGCTGGGTCAGGCTATCATAATTATATTTTCGCAGTGATTCCTACTTCGGCAATAAGGCTTAGCTAATAAGGCTTAGCTAATAAGTATCCCAAGATACAGGGTGGAGTGTGTGGTCATCAACACTTTGATTCTGACCGCCAAGAAACCCCAATAGTTTCTGAAATCAGTCCTAAACAACGTGGCAGAGGGAGTCCAGACAATTAATAGGCCAGGTGGTCGGAGAAGTGTAGAAAGAGACAACTACTCAATATATTGAATTTAAGAGATCTTAAGGTAAATGGCCAATTATGAAAACTCACCGGTGCATGTGATGTAATGCAGCCACTGCACTCAGAAAAGCGGCTTTACACAAACAAGTCTCCTCTAGAGTAGTCGTCCATAGCTACTTTTAAGCCTATACTACCGAGCTATCATAGTTAGGTTTAGTGGCCGCGTGTCAGGTTCGCTAGTGAAAACATGAACAGCGACCTGAGTGAAAAATTGTTATTGTGGGAGAGAAACAAGGTGGTTCGTTTGTTGTTGGTGTATAGTGTAACCTAAGCGAAGTGTGGTCCAAGAATTTTTGTAGTAATATAAATAAATAACTAAACAAAAAGTAGTAACTTGGATGGCAACTGCCATAGTACAATATTATAGAGAACAGTAAAAATAGAGAGGTCACATCCAACCTTGCGGTGCCGGTCAGTCATTAGCACATTAGAAATAAAATAAATATATACAGTAAAATGATAATAAAGGTCACATCCGACCTTGCGATGCCTGTTAGTCATCAGCACTGGTTGAAAATGATGCATAAAGGAATATAATAGTAAAGGTCTCAAACGACCTTGCAGTACCTATTGTCATCAGTAGCTAATTGTAAACAGTTAAATCAATTTTGCGGAGCACCTATTAGTCATCGGTGCTAATGTTCTAAAACGTCACTGTTGTTGAAGCGTCACGAAAGGGTGGCGCAAGCTGGCACAATTCTGTAGTCATTGCATGGAGGTTAGCTGCAGACAATCTAACTGATGTGGCTCATACTCAGGAACGGTGAAGAACTCACTCTTGATGGCTAGTAGATAGTCACGCACCGATTATGAAGTTTTTAATTATGTGGAGGTGAGCAGTTCTGTACTGATGCAGGTAAAAAAATTCCTCCCTTAGTATGAAGACTAAATGAAGTGTTTTATAATAATACAGGATATATATCTTGTGGCACAAGATGATTCGCACCGCATAGCTTGTGTGGTGTGTAAAGCAATGTCCTCATTCGGACTGCGATCTGCAAAGTTTGATCTACCACTTTTCCAACGTGGTATGGCAGATTTGGCGAGATATCATCGAACACCACACGTTCTACATACTGGTTTTAGATGGTACTATTCGGCCAAATGGTCGCACCACAGAGAAGGTCCATCTGAAGGTGTTGGTAGTTGGGAACCTTTCTTTAAATTATATTTTTGCCCCTGGTGATATCGTCTGGGAGCATTAAAAAACTTAATTTGTATTGTGGTACGTGTTCTCGAGAGACTCGAGCTCAAAACCGAATGGCACTGTGTTTGCTTAGCAAGGCCAGGTCACCGATGCTATACAGTAAGCAGTATTACACGTATTGTCTCTGTCAGACCCATGCCCCAACTGTCTGTCGATTGGAATTTTGGAGCTTCTTTTATACTAACTGGTGATGTCACACCAGTACAACTTGACCAATCAGCGCATGTGTCATATACAAAGTACGGGTGCTGACCACGTAGGTAGCTGGCCTTCACCCTACCAAGCACGTGTTCTATGGCGATGTTTTTTTTAGTTGGGAGCTCAAAATAGTGCCTGATTATTCTGATATTTCAGCCAGTTCTGAGTCGATTTTATATCTGTAAAGTTTTAAATTCATCGTTCAATTCTGGTAACGAATACTTATAAGCTGCCACTCTTCACATGCTAATGCATAGATAGACTGGAATGGTTCGCACCAACCGGTCGACCTGCGCTACACCACCCCCTCCTAGTTTGCCACCTGGGCCAAATAATACCGCATCGCGGATCGATTGCAACAGGGCATACTCTAGGTGAGAATTATAGACTTCTTGGGTAGGCACGTAGCCGAGAGGATAGTGACGCGTGAGGCGCGTTATTCATAAGAGATAGGCAGATAGACGTGCGAAAGGGTTGGGTAGGGAGGCATACTTTTTCATTTTTATTTTTGGCCTGGTTTTTATTTGTCCAAGGGCCTTTGATTTTTTTTGCTTCATGCTTCATGCGGTGCGTGCTAATTCTTTAGTTTAATGCATTGATTCAGCTAAAACAATAGCTCGTGAGGACGTTCTCTTGTAACTTATTAATTATTCCCCATCGGAGAATGCCCAGGCTTCAACATACCATAATCATTTATATACAAGCAAATAAACAGTAGATATGTAAATATATAAATATATATATATATGCTATATATTATATGGGAAGCTTATATAGTGTGGCCCTTTAGTGAGGGTCCTCACGAGTGGTTTCTACCACCCCTTAAATCCGTCTCGTCTTAAGCGAGAAGAAAACAAACAAGAAAAATAGGATTAATAATAAGTGAAAAATGTATCAAACAACCCCAGCTAACTGCTGGGACAGCATGATTAAAACATGATTTTTATTGCGGTTTGCTATTTCCGTACACCGCATATGGTGTAAATATATGTGCTGCGGGCGCCATCATTATGGACTTGATCGATTGTCCATAGGCTTCATGTCTTCTTCCATGTCTTCACTCGCTTCTTCTCGTACATGTGGGTGGCTGCTAATCAGCTCGATGGGAAAGTGAGTTTTGAAAATCTGGTCTTTGTAGAACGTGTTGAGTCTTAACTTGAAGGTGTTAAGTGTAGGAGTCATGACAACCTATTCAGGTAGACCATTCCAGTAATTTGTCACACAAATGCCTAAATATCTCTTCTACGTTTTGCCTTTAAACCATTGCTTTAGTATTTTGTAGTTGTGGCCTTCTGTGCAATACAAGTTCTCGGGTGGCAACAGATTATCCATATGTATATGCCATGAGCGTATTAGGTCGGCGTACAAGCGCTGTTTTATGAAACTTGGCAACTTTAGTGCCTTCAAGCAGTCTTCATATGGGTTGTCTTTCCATCATGCTATCAGTTTTGTTGCTCGACACTAAACATTTTCGATTAGGCAGATATCTTTCCTGTACAAAGTGGACCATACAGCATTCCCATATTCTAGATGTTGTCTCACTCGGCTTTTGTACAGCAGCACAAGCGTATTGACCTCAGGGCACACAAAGGATCTTCGTATCATGCCATGGATCTTGTTGGCTTTGTTGACTGCTATCTCCACATGTCGTCTGAGTTTTAGACTATCGTCAACGTAAACGCTCAGGTGTTTCTCACAGGTGGTGTCTTCTAGAGTGATATCATGACTATCTCTAATATTGTATACATCGACATCATATTTGATCTAATCATGTGCATTACTTTGCATTTGGACGCATTAAGTCACATTTGCCAAGTGTCTGCCCAGGCTGTTAAGGTCTGACTGGAGCTAGTCGTGGTCTTCTTTTATAGCTATTCGTGAAATTAAATTAGTATCGTGGACGAACATCTTGACTAAGTTGTGGGCAAATTGTGGCATGCCATTAATAAAATAGACGACCAGTACTGGAGCTGAAGAGTGCGCAACCTACGGACATGCCTAAGTTATTCACCTACTTATGACCAATATTTATTCCGTATTAACGATGGGGTGCCTAACTTACGTCAAAACGTGCAACTTTGCCGCAGAGCTCGCTAGAGTTTTATGGATAGAAGCAGCTGTTCACGAGCACGCTTATGACGCGAATGATGTCACAGCTGTCAAATCTTTCTGTAGACCTCCGAGAACGGTAAAATTATTACAACATTACGTGACTTCGTGTTTTTGCAATTCTCGTTGACAACCTTCGTGAATACGGCCCTTGAACAGTACTGGCCCCAAACACTTCCTTGGGGGTATCCCACTAATCACTGGTGACATGCCGGAGCAGGAACCATTAGCTGCTAATCCTTCTAGTCTGTTGTTGACTTGGATGATAATGAGAACTAACCGCTGCCAGTTAATGTATAAATCGTTCGCAAACCTCGAACTTCAGTGTTGACTGTTGGGTTGTGACGTTATAGAGTGGTCATGTGGTGCAGATGACATCATTTTCCGGTGGAGCGGGACGCGTTTCTATATACTCCTAATACAGCTATGTGGTCTAAAGTGAACCGTTCTCGAGACATATGCCGTATTACACTCGATTGGCAGGCATCTTGAATTCAACATGTTCCACTAAAATATCTTATTACATTTTAATATATTACATAGGAGACCCTACTGAACAGATTCTAGGTGGTTTCATCTCTGTTACAATTAGTGGTAGATTTTGTCAAACTTATATTGACTGGACTACGTCCTAACTCAGGGATGTAGGTACGTATTTTGATCTGGTGTTTGTGGGGTGGGGGTACTAAACTATGGGCAGTGCCATCGCCTAGAAGGGCGCTATGGGGGATACACTATGAAAGAAGTAAAACCTGGTGGGTGGGGTGGCCTCCAGTCCCTGTTCTTACGCCTATGCAATTTTGTAGTAAGTCCACCAGACATGTCAATTAGAATGTGTTAATGGAATATCAATCGTGCGTAACTAGGAAACAACAATATAGGTATATAATGGGAATATGGTTTTAATATATTTCCTAAATTAGTAATCATAATAGAATATAGGATACCAAGATGTGGTATAAATTTAAATGGTTATATTAGGCTTTGCGGAATTATCTGCCCTGATCTGATCAACCCGACTCAGTCGGCGTACGATGCAATCTGCAAGCAGGAGGGCGGGTATCTGGTACATGGACTGCAATAAAAAAACCCATTATTATTGTTATTAATATTATTATTATTATTATTATTATTATTATTATTATTATTATTATTATTATTGCCAACATTATCGTCGTCGTTGCTATTAAACCCATCATCATCATTATCATCGTTGTTATTATTGCTGTTAAAGTTAAACTGTTGAAGCTAAATCTGTGTTTTTGTTACGTTATCTAATCAAGGCTTAACTTACATACTATAGGATTCTGCCCTAAACTATCACACCTGACGACGAAAGGAGTGAGACCGACGACGACGATGATGATGAAACAGATGCTGCTGATGATGAAATAGATGACGACGGTGATGGTAATGATGATGATAACAGAGAATCGAACCCACAACATGCGAAAGCGCAAAGCATCATAGCCCACAAACGCTTCCGCCACACGAATGCCGCAAGACAAGTCTTACTTTGCGGGTGAGGCTTTCACAACGTGAGTTTCTGATACGCAGTGGAATTCTGCTACCACAGAATTCCACTGTGCTTGGCGCTTTCGCTGATTGCGAGCTCGATTCACTGTCCCTCAAAGACAAAATACTGTAATGCTGCGACTACTTGTATGATGATGATGATGATGATGATGATGATGATGATGATGATGATGATAATAAGCGTACGTGCGTGTGTGCGTGCATGCGCGCTGCGTGTATGCGTTAACAACAACACCTATGATGACGATTTGTGTTCACTGTTGATAACTCACAGTGTCTGGACTGAAAATGGAGGCGTTTTTGCTGAGCTGTACGAAGTCGAGTCTCAATAACGATTGGTCATCTGTTGACCTTTCAGGCGTGTACGCCACCTCAGATTGCACATCGAGAGAAATGTCTGCATAAGAATTCTCACGTTCCAGACTGCTGTCGAGAAGATAGCTAGGCAGTGATAAATTATCAAAACTCGACTCGGCCAGTGGTAAGCCAACAGAGGCATACATGAACCCATCATCATCCTCATCGTCATATAAACCATTTTGTATTTCGTGTTCGGTATCTTTGTCACCCACACTATGCCAATGATCATGCGTTTCCGTGAATACCCCGTCTTTCTCGTCATCACCATCAATGCTAACGTCAATCCACATGCCATGTCCTCTTGGGGACTCGCCTTTCACGGATGCTGATTGGAAAAACACATCGGCGATATTCCTGAACATGGTACCAGCGCTAATGAGAGACCGATTGCTCTTGTCACAGCCTGCTATGCTACTGGTTTCATCTGTTTCTGGGATTGTCTCCAAGAAAGCTTCTCCATGTTGCTGGTTAGATGAACAGCTTCTCTGGTAAGCAATCGGGACGTCTATATAGTATGGAAACGCATCATCATTGAGCGACTGTACACTGTCCTCATCCAAATCGGCCTGTGCTTTTATGTCAGAGTTCATAGTTAAACTAGCCTCGTCATTGCCAATGGTTTGCGCCTGAGTATCGGTGTCATCATCGTGTGTACCATTCTTCACCAAATAGCCCGTGTTCCTGATATCGCCACATCCTTTGAGAAAGGCGATATCATTTGACTGAAGGTGTTTAATAGCATTGGTGAAAGTGTGACCTACATCCTCAATGATCTTCTCGTGCGGGTATTGCTGCTGCTGTTTCTGTTCGTGCTTCTCATGAAAGGCCTTATTCACCACTACATTCTCCCCGTGTATCTTTACCTGAGAATGATCGTGGATGCAGTCTTGGCGAATACAAAGAAGGATGTCTGTGACCCACCGAGGAATTTCAAAAAAGTTGTCCAGTGAATAGCAAACGTACTCGTCCCAAGGAATTTCCTCGCCAATGTGATTGTGGACATGTAGAGGGAGCTCTTGAAGGATATTGTTATTTAAACCAGTAAATGGAAAACGAAGACCTCTTGTCGATGCACATTCGTCCAGCGCGGATTTGTTAGGTTTGACTTTTACGAAGCTACCAGATTTATTGCGACGCCCACCTGACCGGGGCACCAAACTACTCTTTTGAGGCCCCATGCCGCCATTATTAGAGCAACGGCAAGGCAGCGAATCTGTGAATGGCTCAAAACAGGTGAAGCACAAGTCATATGCCAGACCAGTGTCATGGTCAAGCTGAGCCTCTTTGTCAAGAGAGACGATTTCATATTCAGAGCAATGAACTTCTCGAGCTGATCTACCGCCATGTCGCCGAGCACCTACAAGAACAGAGAGCGTGTGATAAGGCATAGGCTACGTGGACTACCTTTTAGACATGCGTGCATAATGGCTCATTCAATGGACCGTTCTATTTTTAGCTATGCCCCGCCCATCACTAGCTAAGCTCCACCCACACCTCGCCAAGTTGGGATTGATCTATCCCCGAATGCCCTAGCTATCGATTTCCTGAAAACTATACAGGGAAGCTGTTGAATATTTTGTAACTATTTTGACTGGATGCTGTTGCTGCCATCTGTTGCTGCCTATGCAACAGCACCCTGTCAAATTAGTTTCAAAGTATTCAACAGAATATTTATTAAATAGTAAAGGCATACAATTTGTACAACAATGCTTAGACCGTTTTCAAATATGCGTGATGTCATTCATTATGATGTCATTCTACACATCACGTAGTTGATTATGACGTCATGTGATGGGTGGATACTCTGGAAAGGTGAATTGACAAATCAGTCACGACACCACCATGGTCAACTCGTATGATTTTCGCCGCTCCTTGGCAAAGGATCACATAGAGCAGATAGCTTACATTTTATATTCACACTATGCTTATAATGCTTCTCACAATCATGTGTCATTAATTATCTTAAACACATCCGTGTGAATGGGATGTAAAACTCAGAGTAGTGAAATTATCATTCATAAAGGAAGGGAGTCTGCACTGAAGAGACATTCAACGATTATTCTTTTCCACGCTGTAGGGTAAACCCATCGGTAAGGCTAAGTGCTTAGCAGATCAAATTCGGGATCTGTGAATATCTCAGAAACTACTGAGCGGATATGGCTCAAATTTTAGCACACGAAAGGGTGTGACCATACACTCTGATTTCACAACTTTGGATGTGAGCCGAAAAGATCTGGAAAATCAAAAAAATCCTGAACCCGCAGCTACCTGAAAGATCTGGAAAATACCTATTATAAGTCACCCGCAGCTACCGAGATACTATCGAACTTGCTTTGTTAAAGAGACATTTACTTGCTTATATGATACTTAAGCCTCAAAATATCGATTGTAACCCACCACATCTTAGAACCATTGTGATTCATTAATAGGAATATGATTAGCCTAAATGTTCCATTTCTAGCGATGCCCCGCCCATTTGTAGCAAAGCTCCGCCCAACTTATACGCGTGTTGGAATCAATTTCAATACTTCGAATCCTGAAGTCAAAGAATTCCAATTTCATGCTAACTATGCAGGTAATCCGTGGAATATTTCGAAACTAATTTGACTGGCTGCTGATTCTGCCTATGACGTCATATACTTGAGTGACAGCTCGGATCGTTGTATTGTGGTTGACAAAATAACTAGGTCTACCTCGCAGAAAATGTAGCGTTGCCGTGAGTACGACCATCACAGCCACACCTGACCAGAGGCATACACAAGGCCGTGAGCTGTAGTTCCAGGTGAGGTAATCGATAGCACCGCAGACCACACAACTGATATTGCCACCAAGTGAAGAGCAGATCCAGGTGAGATAATCGATAAAGGGGTGGACAAAGCGACTGACATTGCCACCAAGTGAAGTGCAGGTACAACTGATGTAGTCGATGCAACTGGCGACGAGACTGCCGAGATTCTCTCTGACTAGAATGATGTATCCTGCGAGGTACTCGATAATAGAATTGATAACTGTAGCATTTCTGATTAGGATTGAGCTCTCCCGTGTCGCTGTTGATAAAGACGCACACACATATAGCATTATTAAACCCCTCGGTATGACAAGAATATACGTACAGATTGTATCACAATAGATACGTCTATCACGTGAATCAATCTATCAAATGAAAATAAATATATAATAATAACACCCGTTTTGCTTACAGATATCACAAGTTGCTTGCCCAGGAAATGGTGGGATTGGGAGTGTGGGGAGAATCGTCACGAGAAGGTATTGCACTCAATGACAAATGGTTCTATTATTTTAGTTGGACGAAAGCAGACGATATTCTAACAATTTCCAGCTAAACTGTTTCCACAATGGCATATTCTCAAGTTTAAACAACGACAACGTTCACCTAGGCGTGCACGTGTGTGCACAGTGTCATAAGCGAGTATAGGCTAATAGTCATCATGCTAAGATAGATTTATCATTAACCCAATTCAGTCCAGTTCAGCTATATACTATTTATCTGCCAGTGATAATTTCCTAGACAATCGTACCTGTATATACATCCTGAACGAATACGAGGCTTTTATTATAGAATGAAACCGTCTGTTGTTCGACGGGAAAGTTTGTCCATAGTGTAGCTGAAACAAACAAAGACTGGCGGTAATAAACTATTGTTTTATGTCGGCACACATGCAGGTACTAACATAAATGTTATTACCAAATCAAAACGTAACTTGTAACAAATCATAACCTCCTCTCTAAGAGAATCGCATTAACATGCGTTACACTTAGTGCGTTCCATTATTCATAATGGCGTTCTGCTCTTGTGAATCTATTACTGTTATATGATTGTCCGACAACTCCTTTTATCTAACCAACCACATTTCTTCGTAGTCAACAATTAGCAATAATTAACAATATTAATCAACATTTAGCTAGAGGCAGTAGCAAAATTGAACATACCCCCCCCCCCACCTACTAAGTAGCTTGTATCTACGTGTATGGACAATGGAGTAAGTAAGTAAGTTAAAGCGTCTAGCATGAAACTCTAATGCACTCAGGAACCCAGGATTCAATGTCAGGATTTAGGATTCTTGTACAATCTACTATAAGTGGTCTGAGTTCGTCAACTGAATAATTACCAACGGCTAAATGGCAATACTTCATAAGGCAAGCGTTGGTGGACTGAATGGTTGACTGCCTAATGGATTCCAATGCTGGACATCTGATTAGAAAGTGTTCAATTGTTTCCTGTTCAGATTTACATATTGGCATAATGGATTGACGATCTCATTACAAAAATCTACTGCGGCTCTCTTGTACGGCTGTAGTACCAGTATGTACATTCCAGTGAGAAGTGTCAATTAGCCCGATATATGTGGTGCATCTCTTTCCGAAGAGAAGTCAGCTTGTGGTACATAATGCATTTTCCTGGATTAAATGCTATTTCATTCAGATACCTCAGTGACCTGTACCATGGTAGTGGCCTTCTTTCAAGTACAACTGAATATAGCTTTCTTCATCACGTGACTTCCCCTTCTCTTTCTGTATAGGATCATTCAGATATACTTTAGCATCCTCTAACCTATACTTCTGCATGATTCTTTTTAAATCCATAAACCAGCTGTGACTTTCAGCACACTTTATAGACAGTGGTGCCTAGCTATTTTCTTTTCCAATTGTAGATGGAATTTAAGAACCTAAATGTCTTATGATTCGCATGTGCTTCAACTGAGAGACGGCCCATTTAGATATATATTGCTAGACCAGCCGTGTTCTTTGTTAACGACATACGTTACTTTAAAAGCCGTTTTTGGTACTTCTCCAGGTTTGTCAGGTGGGCACACGCAGATAATGTGCCAACTTCGTGACCTTTATATCCGTGAAACTTCAGTGTCTCAATTTAAAACACGCACAATGTGGGATGTATTGCCTATGAAATGGTTATTATCACCGTTATATAAATTAAATGTCCTATTTAAATTGACGGGAAGCTGTTACTGCCTAAAGCAACAACCGACAACAAGATTAAAATAAATAATTATTTCAAAATATTCAGTTAACAGAATATTTCTTTCATTGAAATAATAAATATAAGCGAGACATGTCATTTGAGTTGTTGGCAATGTCCGGAATTTTCGGAATCCAATGTAATAAAAAAACACACATGCCTACAATAAATGGTACTTTTTTACTTTGATATTATCTTATTACCTACGTCGAATGACGGTGTGGGTATTGTAGTCGATGCCGTATGTCTGCCAATCCACAGCCTAGGCTATCCTTGGAAAGTAAGACTGTTAAATCATCAAACTTGGGGCATACAATAATATTGTGGCAGGCTAGAGAGAGAGCGAGTTTGAATTTCAGGTCGATCGATCAAATATCTAGGACCTCATTTTTGCGACTGATCGGGTCAGTGAACCACTAACGCAATCCGTGGATCATGCGTTTTGGCGTTCCGGGAGTGGAATATTCACTGACATTGATCTGTAGAACCAGGAACCGAGTTTTGATCTCGGTCCATTGCTACAAATGGTTACTGGTTCGTAAATTTCAAAACGGCAGCGCCCAGATAAATTTACAACATATTTGAATGATGAAATCTCGTCAATGTTTTAGTGGATGTGGTCGTCTACAATTTATATAGACTAAAATTAAAGTCTAAATCGAAATACGATCAAATTAATTACTAAAGTTAGCACAATTTAGAATGCTTGTGGGTTCAGAATATTGCCACGAAATTATGATTGGAAAACTTCGCCAATTTGCATAAATGCCGTTTTGGGGTTTCTGATTCGCGGTCAGTGGTTTCTGATTCGTGGTTTAAATATCTAGGTCGTCTGAATTTCAAGTCGCGGTCAAACATCGAGGTCTAGTCCGAGATCTCTGACTCCGCCTATGCCATTTCTGATATGCCTGGCGATCTCGCCCGTCATATCAGAAACGGCATAGGGCGGAGTCAGAGAATTCGGACTAATCAAGATCATGAGGTCACTAAGTGCATAGGGGTGAGTCTGAGTGCAGTCGAGTTTTATTATCCGTTTCTATTATTGTTTGTATTAAAATACCTTTACGACATGCAGGGCCTAATATTTATTTTAATACTAATATTTTATTTAAAAAATTAATGTTTCTGTAAAATATGAACGCATACATCCTAATTCGGAACAATCCGCTGGAACCTTTAAGCTAAAATCTACCCAATTATAGGAATTAGGAATACCCACCAACGAGATTCAGTGCTGTTGTATTGTAATACGAGGTGTTGAAGAGTGGCACATAGGTAAACGTTTCATCAGTCCCTTGTTCGTCATCTACTGAGCAGCGATAGCAGGGTGCAGTCCAGTCCTCCTCCTGCCCAAACAGCGCGTGGAACACATCCTGCACGCTGCAGTACCACGGAGTCTTAGCGTAGTCACATAACGTACTCGGATACGTGTTGTCGTAGAAACCGAAGGAGAAACAGCTAAAAGAAAATAGAACGGTTCGATTCGTTAGCTTACGATGCCCACTACACGCACACACACATAGGCACGCACGCACGTAGGCATATGCGCAATGACACAAGCACCAACACACGCAACAACACAACCACCCATGCGCGCGCGCGCACGCACACACACGCACGCACGCACACTTGGCCAAGAAATATGGCACTAAATATTTCTGACAAATTGGCAATTTGGGCCTCATGGGCCTGAAATGTGGCACCAGGTGAATATAATGATGACGACGGCGGCGGCGATGACGACGAAGACTGTGAAATTGCATCATCTTAAATCTATCTTATTATTTTAGCATAAGTCAGAAGGCTATTAGAAACTGCTCTCGATTGCTGGGACGTATCCCCTTTAATACAGTTGCTTGAGCAAAACAGCTGTATCAGAGCAGCTGAACCTTGGAACAGTCTGCCAGCAGAAGTGGCGAGTGCGCCATCTGTACACACCTGTTAATCGCGCATATAGACGCCATCTGTACAAGTCTTTGAAGCCCGCCTATAGGCGCCATCTGTACACGCCTGTGAAGCTCGCCTATAGGCGCAATCTGTACAAGTCTGTGAAGCACGCCTATAGGTGCCATCTGTACACGCCTGTGAGGCACGTCTATATGCGCCATCTGTACACGCATGTGACGACGCCTATAGGCGCCAGATCTGTACACGCCTGTGAAGCACGCCTATAGGCGCAATCCATACAAGTCTATGAAGCATGCCTATAAGCGCCATCTGTATACTCCTGCGAAGCACGCCTATAGGCGCCATCTGTACACGCCAGTGAAGCTCGCCTGTAGGCGGCATCTGTACACACCTGTGAAGGTCCCTTAGGCACCATCTGTAGGCTACAAGCTTGCGACTCACTTAGTCAGATACTAGTCACGGTTTCTTCATCGAGACCGCAGCATTCTCTGTAGCGAGAAATGAAGCTGATGATGGTGATCTGGACGCATTATATCATAGGAATTCATTTCGTCGAGAATCTTGATAGGCCTACGGTTACGATTATGTTCATTCCCTTCTTGCGTTAAGATTTGAGCCAATTTCCACCAGTAGTTTCCGAGATATCTACAGATCCAGAATTTGGTCCGGTCTGGTTACAGTTTTATCCAGATCATGGCAAAAGTCTACAACCCCGCTCACAGTATGATCTCTTGTTGGGACAAATCATTTTGGTTCAACCAGAGATCATACGCCCAAATCGTATCCGTAGGTCGTGAGATGAAGCACTGGACGTGCTTATACGTAATCCAACCAGAGTTACAGAGAAAACGTCTAAACTGATTGATCATGTGTATGTCGCAAATAAAGACAAAATTCAATCGTCACATGTCGGCTCTTTGGCCCTAAGTGACCATTATCTAATATTCGCTGTACGCAAATGTAAGCCATTCAAAGCTCAAAATTCTCACCAACTTATTAAATACCGATATATGTGGTGCATCTCTTTCCGAAGAGCAGTCAGCTTGTAGTACATAATAATGCAGTTTCCTGGAATAAATGCTATTTCATTCAGATACCTCAGTGACCTGTACCATGGTAGTCGCCTTCTTTCCTGTACAGCTGAATATAGCTTTCTTCACACTTTATAGAATAAATTGAAACAAGTAAACCAGAATGATGTTATAATCCCTACACATCGTGGAAGCTTAAATGTTTTGAAATCTGGCAGACTTTTAGGATTATATGTAGATAATACGCTTGCATGGAAAGAACATATAGGCAAACTTTGTAAAAAGGTTTCGTCCTTGATTCATATTCTACGGAAAAATAAACATTATCTTAGCATTGAGCAACCAAATCGTTTCTACAAGTCGTATATCCTTTCATACATTGAATATTGTAGTCTTGTATTTTTCCCGCCTTCATCTACATTATTGGATAGTTTAGAAAAACTACAAAAACGGGCTGCTAGGGTGATATTAGACATGCCTTACAGGACACCATCTGCACAACTATATAAAACATTAAACTGGACAAATTTAACTAAATGAATGCAAATTAAAATGGGTATTATGGCATATAAGTGTATAAATGGTCTGGCCCCTGGTTACATGAAAGACACGCTCACTTCCGTTGGGGTGGCACACACTAGAAATTGACATTCCAAAACACGCAATCACCTACAACTTCCGAGGATTAAAACGGAATATGGCAGAAAAAGCTTCAAATACACTGCAGCGCAACTGTGGAATTCTCTGCCTGAAACGATTACTCAGTCTTCTACTCTGCCGACATTCAAATCCAATATACATGAATATATTACTAAATTATAGTGATATATGGGCAATGCGATTTTGCCATTTTACTTGTGTTCCAATATTGAATATTTTATATACAAATTTCTAAATAGCTCTCTATATATGTGTATGTGTGAATGACCGTGTACGACCGTGCACGTATATATGTATGTATGTACTTATGTATGTGTTTGCGTGCGTGCGTGCGTGCGTGTGTGAGGGCCTCGGGAAGATGAGTTTACTGACGATGTATACCCTCCTTACATAAAGATTATTATTATTATTATTATTATTATTATTATTATTATTATTATTATTATTATTATTATTCCAAACACCGGCCACAGACAGAGATCTGAATGAAATACCTTCTAAAATTAGTGGAGTTAGAAGCCTAGCAGATGAGTGACATCCTAACAACAGGTGATATCTTCACCCTATGTAAGAATGTAGCTCGCGGGGGTACGCGCTGGTCTGCCATCACGTTGCGTTCCACCACACCGCAAGTGCACGATGTGCGGGAGGGCTGATCTCGGGGTTGTGGATCCCGTATCGCATCTCTATGGATGGTACAAAGACCGGCCTCTCGAGCCGGTGGAACACTGATGTTCCAGTGGGGCCGTGCGACCATTCCTGCCGAGATTAACCCACACGGTGTCCTCCCAACTATTTGTGTCACCGGTATGTCTGTCCATTCTAATTTAGAGCAATGGATAAGGTGTTAATTAAACAGTTATAAATTTAGTAATACCATACAAACAGTTCTATGCGTTTGACAGTAAATGAGCACAGTAATACACAACATAAGAGCCATCCGGTGTTCTTTCCACGTGGCTTCGCCGGAGGTACCACACAGATCCTTGAATCCACACACACAAAGAAAACATTGTTGTTGCGAGAGGAAAGTGCCTCGCGCGGGCCTCCGTCACAGGAAAATGCTTTCAACGCCATAATTAATGTGATGAACACTGGTTTACGTGAAGACGGGAAGAACGATTTCCGAAGAATTCCCATGTCACCGTCTTATGTAGTTCCAAAGTTACTGCATTGGTAGTTGCCACTTTATTTATGCGGGCCTTCTGGTACTTCCTAACCTACCAATTGGTTGTTAGTAACGAAAACAAGCTTTGGCCGCAAGTGGCAGGGTTTACTATCTAACTTTTAGATACGTTTATCCGTTAGGCGCAGATGCCCGGCTTCCCTTAGGTTGCCCTGCATAGCATCTACCTCCAAGGATATCGTGCGTACATGTTACGGAACAAAGTTCCCAAATCAAATAACGATCTGGTTACCCAGCCCCACAAACCACATATAACATCACCAGACAAGTTTCACAGTTCACATAAGCAAATTTAAATACTGACATGTCATTATGGTGGGGATGGAGAGATGGATATCCATCGCTAGCGCCCTTCCCGTGAGGGCTTGGTGGGCTTTAAGACCTCACCCAGACACTACAATGAATTGGATGGAGATCCGCATCCCGTCCATCACCGCGTGCTACGGAGCTAACATTTCACCTGTCGTTAGGGTTATTTTTCATGATGCCCAGAGATGTACTGCAGGCCGGAATTACAATATATAAATTAATATTATTATTATTTCGCAGTGCTTCCTACTTTGGCAGGGGGGTCTACCTAATAAGTAAGACATGGGGTGGGGCGTTAATGTAAATCGGCACATTAACTATCACCGCTCGGAAACCTCCGATAGTTCCCCAGGGTTGGATCCGGTCAACGTGTCAATTGGGAATCCAGACAATTAATAAGCCATACGGCTGGTGGATCGTGGAAAGAGACAATCACTCAATAAATATATGAGGCCCTATAGGTAACTGGCCAATTTTACACAACCTTGCCGGTGTGTGGGGCTACATTACCACAACAACCGGATATGAGGTGTACACTATGCGTCTCTAATGGAGAAATTGTCCCTAACCACTTTAAACCTATCCTATCGAGCTGAATAGCCAGGTTTAGTTGGTAACATGTCAGGCTCAAACATTTAGAGCATGATCAGCGACCTCAGCGTACAATTGATGCTAGCGGGAATCATGATGCGGGTATATATGTTGCTGTGTAGTATTTCCTAGCGTACTGCTGTCTAGAGTTTTTATAAATACACAAAACATATTAACTAGATGGCTACTTGCCATATACACAACTAACCAATGCACAATCTAACGGAAACGATGATAATGAATATGATAATTATAAAGTATCACAGGTCACTAGACCTTACGGTGCGGCTAGTTGAAAGCACCCACAGTAAACAATGATAATATTCACAGTAAAACAGAAACTATAAGAATGCCGTCATATGACCGGTAAGGTACCTATTAGTCATCAGTACCATATACGGAAATAATTTTATGTTCAATAGCGTAGCTACTTGAGTACCTATTGGTTATCGGTACGGAACAAGTTCACAAGTTACTGAAATTGAGGCGCTAACATATACGTAGCACGAGATGGCACAATCTCTAAGGCTGGAAAGATTTCCGCAGGCAGGTCGAATACGGCACATTCTCAGGACAGGTAATGGAACAGTTTAGGAGATAGCCATTAGACAGTCTCGTAGCTGCTACATAATTTAAACAGTAGTTGTAAAGTTTTCTGTCCGGCGACGGTAGTATGAAAGTCTGAAGTTGCCCATTAACAGAGAGGGCTAATATATATTATTATGCATGTACAATAACAGGGGTACGTCGCATAGCTCTTGTGGCACACCGGGCAAAGTTCACCAAGACTGTGGTCGAAAAGTTAATTAAATCACACATGACATGCAGTGCAGAGGTTGAAGTCTACTTTTCAGCGTGGTTGGCAGATCCAGCGAGTCATCCCCTAAGAATCACCATCAGCTCTACATTCCATAGAATTACATCCGGGCCCGCATGGCCCTCTGACGGAAAGACTCCCCTAGAAAGGTCTGGATGCAGGAGTTATTAATTTAAGTTAGTTTGTTACCCCTGGATGGCTGTCCGGGGGTGTACAAAAACTGTGGAAGCCGAAGACTCCTTACCACCGTGGATGAGCTGAAAACCGAATGGCACCGGATGATGTTGGAATCACCGTAGGTTAGCAGTTGCACACGTTTATCTCGATGGTCCAGTCGTCCTGCGCGTGCCGACTTCCGCGCCGGTGATGCTCTTGATTCTCGATTTTTTTCCCCACATTTTATACTACTCGTGACGTCAGAGCCAGGCGCCTCAGCCAATCAGCGGCCGATCAGTAGCCAATCAGCGTGCAGCCAGAAGTGGTGACGTGCCCGTCCGGTCGATCCGTGCTACAAGAACATGTATGGCTATCATTTTTGTACATGCGCGTATCCATGGTCTGTCATGTGTTAATGTTGATAACATATTGGTTGTTGCATAGGCTTCAACCCGTGATCTTCATCATCTCTCTAGGTAAGGCGCTGAGCGCCAGGGGTGCATTTAGGGTGGGTGAGACCTTGGACGTTCGGACCCTAAGAACACCAATACCTCAAAACTGGCAGGTAATCTGGGGAATATGGGTCCTCTGCTTGAAAATTGTGAAATCTAGATGCTACCATCGCTTGCATTCTGGAGGCCAGCCCACGTAGTTAAACGTCTGTTCTGAGCTCACATTTGCTTAAAACCAGTGCTATTCCTGCACGGCTGGTTAATAGGGCGTGAGGACATACAGATTACTCACTCAGGTTTGTAGAGGTTAATCAGTGATGATACTAGTTTGGTTGATCTGCAGTGTACACCCTCAATGGCATTTATATATTGTGTTCTCACGTACGGATACCATATAGTATTGCCATATTAAAGGTGTGGACAAACTACTGATTTTAACACATCATTCAGGTTTGTAGACATAGAGGTTACTCAGTCTTAGTGACAGAAAGGCCTACTGCTTCAAATACATAAAAGTTCTTCAGATAATTCTCATTGCAATATATGCGTTTTATTGATTTTCTCATGCATGTGATTATCAAAGGTTAGCTTGGAATCTCGGTTACTGTAAGATGTATGGCCTAGTCTTCTGTGACATATTCTAAAATTGACCTCCTCCCTCCACATTCCCTGTAGTTAAAAAGCCCTAAGTCTAACTAATAGCCATTACATCAAGCAGGATATGGGAACGTCAATTGTCACTTTCAAAGAGTACAAACATTGGCTCACTGGGCGAATACCATACCGCCACAACGAGACCATATTGTTTTACATTTAGAAAGAAAAAGTTTGATCAAAGAGTCACAACAAAGGCACACGTCAACACACACAAATCCCATAACATTTATGATAACATAACAGCACCAATTGATAAAGGATATCTAATGTATGTGGTTTATATGGATTTTTTGCAAAGGTTCTCAATAAAGCTAAATTGGAAAACAGGGGATCGGGGATGGCATTCTAAATTAGACAGGATACAATGTTGTGTTACTGAGCAAAAATCAAAACAGTCTCGTGTAGCATGTGGTGTACTAGGTCTCATTCTTTTCTTATTTTACATAAAGATACATACATAGATACGTGTAGGCTAGTTAGCCTGTGGCCGGTCTTCACTATCTTCATGGGGGTGGGGGGGGGGGGTACGATAGTCTGGCAGGCTATGCAAATGATTGGTGATCCTATGGCTGAATACCGTGTGCGTTTCCCTTTGTCTAGTGGTAGCAGGTTAGCATAATCCCCATAATAGGCATTGTCTCTGTACTTACACACTTCAATTATGTCGCCACGTAGACGTCGGTAGACTAAGCTAGGTAGGTTCAGCGCTTGGAGACGTTCTTCATATGCCATGTCTTAAATCCAGGGTACATACAGTTGTCGCATGTCGTCGAACATTTTCTATCAGGTGTGTATTTCATTTGTAGAATGTTGACCAGATAACATTTCCATATTCCAGATGGGGCCGGTGGAAGCTCTTAAATAGCAGGATGAATATGCTAGATTCGATGAAGTCAATGGATCTTCGAATCATGCCGATTATTCTGTTGGGATTGCTAGCTACGATTTCTGCATGGTGACTGAATTTGAACGTGTTGTCCACATAGACACCAAGATCCTTCTCACACGTTGGTCCTTCTTGGATAACCTCTTGCCTTATTTTCTATCATTGTATATTGTAGCTTACTGTTTGCTCTCACTGGATGCATCACCTCGCATCTGGTGGCATTGAACCGTAGCTGCCAGGTGTCAGCCCATTCTTTCAGGTTTCTTAGGTCTATTTAGAGACGTTTATGATCATTGCTGGAGGCAATCTAAGAGAACAGTTTGATCATGCTGTCGACCATCTTCGGCATATCATTAATGAATGTGGCACGCAGTACTCGTCCCTTGTGGGATGCCGATGCGCACTGGTGCTCAGTCAGAGTGTGAACCATTGACAGACACACGTTGCATTCTGATGCTTACGAATGCTTCTGTCCATCCGTGTACATCACCAATGACACCGTAACTCTTAAGCTTGTTTGGAAGTCTCTGACGTGGGACAGTGTCAAAGGCCTAGACAAAATCGTGGTAAATGACATGTCCAGAGTCGGTGTTATCTAGGATTTTGATACAGGTTTAAGGTTTCTAAACGATGATGACACTGTGATAATCAATGTGCCACAAGGAAGTGTCCTGGGACCTATGCTTTTTCTGATATATAGATAAATATTTGCAGACGACACAAAGATATATGGCAACCCAGCTACCAGTAAGATTCAGGAAAACATTTACAAAGTATGTATGTGGTCACAGATATGCCAACTATCTCTCAACACAAATAAAACGCATGTCATACATTTCGTCATAAATAACCGTCGAACCAAATACTATATGAGAGATACGCCCGATATGCATCCTGCATCAACGTCAGAGGTAGAAAAAGACTTGGGAGTGCATAGTGACAGAAACTTTTCTTTTGATATACATATAGGGAATATCGTATCCAAGGCGACCAGCACAATAGATCTGTACACGTCTCTAGTGAGACCTATTCTCGAATATTGCAACTCGGCATGGTCACTAAAATTGAAAAGGCAATCACAGCCATTAGAAAGAGTTCAACGCCGAGCAACAAAGCTCGTCCCAAAGAGTATAGCTACACGGAAGGACTTGAAGCCGGCTTGTAGCACATAAGCTGGGCCCATAATGGAGCAAAAGGGTCAAAATTTCAAAGTTGGTCTGATTGATTTTTGCTGGTGTCAAATGGAATCCATAGAACTGAAGTTGAATATGATCAAATTCCAGACCTCAACTATAACCATTTTTTTTATTTTTCACTTTATTCATGTAATGAACTACAAAAATCATAAAATTCAGCAAAAATCAAGTTACATAAGAATGGGAACTAAATAGATAAGCTTATTTATTTTCTACTCAGTGGTGGTCAATATTAGTCTTAATAAATTATCTCATGTGGAAGAATATTCAAAATTATAACTAAATTTCACCAAATAATTTCAAAACAACTGTACATAGATGAACAATATCAATTAATTCATGTGTCTTCTATCTAAACAAACATGTAAGGCAGTAATCTGATTAATGAAATATTATTACCTTTTTACCAATGTAATTAACCGTATTACTAAATTTACAAAAACGTAAAGTACAGCCGGAAAATCTCTTTGACACTGCAATTTTATAGGGCTTTGATTTCCTCCTAATATTTTTCTGCCTGAAAGTAGATATCATGAGACTATACAAAAGGCATATTAATAACAATTTTTAAGTAGTATATTCTCAAAGTAATAATCATTAAAATAAAACGTGATACGTGACGTACAACCGGAATATGGTGCACCGTTTTCGTGTTATTTGGCAGAACTTAAACATCATATTACTTTCCCATAAGTACGATCTTGAATTAATAACAATGTATTCATTTACAAAAATATTGCACTGAATACACCAATATGCTGCATATATATTAACACACAGATGCCTTTTATATAGACCATGTTTTCATATCATAAAATCTTTAATTAGACCACTTTTCTGCTATTTGCTAAACAATATGCACCTGGGAAGATAAAATACACAATACATATATCAAATTAAGGCCCACAATTGTGGCTTGCACTTAGGCCACTTTATTTAAGAGAACCTCTGTGGCTTTTTTTAATCTGAAGCTATATGCAAACACAACTTTTTGCTTTGCACCATGAAAAATCACACATTTTCCTCTTCTTTCTATTTCAAAGTAACATACTACAGTTTATTCTCAACAAAATATGGTAAACCTATATATTTTACGGTTCCTTGCATATTATAGCTTCAGGAAACGCAGACAATTCACCTTTCCAGAGTACTAATCCATCATATGACGTCATAATGAACTGCGTGATGTGTACAATGACATCATAATGGATGACGTCATGAATGACATCGATAAGTACGTCACACACGCATATTTGAAGACGGTCTATGCGTTGTTGTACAAATTGCTTGCTTTTACTATTTAATAAATATGCAGCAACAGCACCCAGTCAAATTAGTTACAAAATATTCAACAGCTTCCCTGTATAGTTTTCAGGAAATTGATAGCTAGAGCATTTGGGGATCGATCAATCCCAACACGGCGAGGTGTGGGTGGAGCTTAGCTAGTGATGGGCTGGGCATAGCTAAAAATGGAACGGTCAATTAGTTCATAAAATCACCCATAAATGCAGTAAACCTGTCAAGCTAACTCATACTATGATAAAATTGGGTGGGCCCAACTTAAATGTTACAAGCCAGCCCTAAATCTAATGTCACTGAAATATAGACGATTTCGAGATTTAATTGAAACATTCAAGCTCATCAGGGACTATATAATATTGATAAGGACTACTTTTTCGAGCCATCCAGTATTACACAGATCAGAGGGCATAGGTTCAAGCTCAGCATAAAGCGCAACAACCAACATATTCGCAAGCACTTTTTCGCTAACAGGGTGGTGCCACAGTGGAATTCACTGCCAGCCACAATAGTCGAATCAACAACAGTTGAATTATTCAAGAGCAAACTAGATATCTACTTCAAAGAAAGATCATTTGAATTCGACTGAACATATGTATACCAGACCATCACAAAGTCATACTGCAATTCTTCCAATACAGTCGACAAAAACATGCTCTGAAGCGATTTCAATTAACGGTAAATAAGTCACTTCTTTCCACGTCGACATTTTGTGGTAGCGTGAAGAGACACTAGCGTAGAGAAGGAGATTCCAAAAGCGACAAACACAGAAAATGAAAACAACAGCAATAAGACAAACCACTGCCTCCACAAGTTAGTATGCAAACAAATGCTAGACGCAGCAGGGTGTAACCTTGAGTGTAGGCGGCTCACCTCAGCTAGCGCGGGGAACACCCATCCGCACCACAACATTTCCACAAATCAGTGCTAACCCTTGCTACTCCGATGTCAAGATTTTAAATTTTCATATTAAAGTAAAAGATGATATGGTGTTCATTTTTCGGCAAATTTGGTGAAGGATGTTGCTGTCGTAGACATCAACATCATCAACAAAACTGTTGAGAAATGTACACTGGTTTCTTTGTTATTTACACAGCAAAAGATAGAATATTGACATCGGAGTGGTAAAAGTTCAACTTTTAAATCTAACGGTTTCGAGGAGACTTAATTAATCAACAACAGTCAAATCATTCAAGAACAAACTAGATATCTACTTCAAAGAAAGAACTTTTGAATTGGACTGAGCAAGCCATACTACAACAAAACACTGGGGCAATAACAAGCCAATGGTTTATGCCTCGTAAAATGATGATGATGATGATGATGATGATGATGATGATGATGATGAACTAAATCTGCAAATCTGCAAGCGATACACAATTAAGCAGCACTAGGCCTATTGAATCCAATCAAGACGTTAAAGACAGGCTATGACTTTGATGGACTAACCACTAATTGAGATATATGCATAGGAAATTAAGCATGGCGTAAATAATTGTGCATCTTAGTGGTGTATGGATCGGAAACTGTCAACAGTATAACTGTCAGTTGTCTTATAGATTGGTCCAATCGACTACTTTTTATACACGGAAGTTGTTGGTACACAGAAGCAACTGATTTTCAAATTTCCGTGCACCAACAGCTCTTCCTGGTCGCTTTGGTGAGTTAATGAGGATGGATGATAGGTATAAACCTCTCAACTCTCAACCACATTGAATATGAATATTAGTCTCGGTTGTTTGCGGCTTTCCTGTAATGGTATTAGAGTAGAGGCCGGCATTTATATAGGGTATACGGCAAGATAATACACATTAATAATAACAATAATAATAATAATAATAATAATAATAAAAATAATAATAATCCTTTTAAGGAGGGTACGTCGCCACTTGCCTGATTATATATATATATATATATATATATATATATATATATATATATATATATATATATATATATATATATATATATATATATATATATATATATATATATATATATATACGATATGCATGAGCCTACAAATACAGAACATGCAGATATGATAACATACATAATGCTACCAATACTAAGAAACATCTCAGTATAAGATTATTATTATTATTATTATTATTATTATTATTATTATTATTATTATTATTATTATTATTATTATTATTTAACGCGCGCACACACCCTCAAACCGCGCACATGTATATATGCATACAGCCTTGAGCATACAATCATAGAATTACATAGAGATACAACAGCAATCAGAGATTGCAAACCTCGTTTTTGTCACATTGTAAAGATTTTTCTGATTTTCCGGAATCTTCCTAATTTCCCTGTTATTTTTTTTATCAAAAGTGGCGGAATCCTAGTGTAGTCACACCCTATCTTGGGTTATTAAGATTTCAGCCAAATCGAACGGGGTTGAGTACTACGCTACCGTGGGTACTATGGTACCGTGGGTACTATGGTACCGTAGGTACTACGCTACCGTGGGTACTATGGTACCGTGGGTACTACGCTACCGTGGGTACTATGGTAACTGTGTTTGATAGGGTGATATAGGAAGATTCCATAATGCTTGAACAAAAGTTTGCTATGCATGAAAACTACAACAATTATTTATGCCTATAAATGGGTTTTTTATAAATTGGAACAGCGGTATACAATATATATATATATATATATATATATATATATATATATATATATATATATATATATATATATATATATATATATATATATATATATATCTGTCCTCGCAGTGCGGTTTTAGGCTTCAAAATGGCCGCTATCCTTACATTCTGTTGATGTTTAGAGGGGCCTGGCTTTAAAATTATATTTAACCAATAAGTCTACAGAGATTCTGAGCTAAAATATAACTATGTGACAGCTGATATGTTGAATTTCATAATTAATGCAACATAGTTTTAACTTGAGAAAATTTCAGATTTTTTAATTGACTTCAACACCCAGTACCACGGTACCGTAGACCCCTAGGTCACGCTAATCGATGTCAAATTTTGACATACCAGTGACTTCAAAATAATATTTTAGCGCAACGGTTAATGCCTGCAGATTAGGAAGCACATGTATAAAAAGGTAATTCTTCACACTATCAATCATGATAAACTGCTTATACTCTAATGATGCTATTTTCTTAAGCAATTGATGTGAAGTTATAAATTGTATTAAGTACCACGGTAGCGTAGTACCCCATCCTAATTTCCGAGATATCCATAGATCCATGATTTGATCCGATCACCCATTAAAATTGTAATTTAAGAGCACGGTACATTTCAATACTCACCCAGTGCTACGTATTAAGGTCGTGATAAACACGAGTGTCGTTAGGAGTCGTGTATCGTCACATATTCGCATGTTTATCGTTTTCTCGTAAACATGGTGATCTACAGAAAATATGCATCTCTTCAAAACACAAGTCCGTTGTTTATGAGCAGGACGTAATACATATCATGGCAACCACAGATGACAATACATGACGTCATTATTGCGTATTGTGACGTAAGTAAATCTATAATATTTATGACGTCATGGTTAACTACTGTTGCTAATCATAATTAACTACGTGGTCTGTAGAATAACGTCATAATCATGAATTAAGTCGATAAGTACGTCACGAACGCAAAATTGAAGACGGACTATGCGTTGTTGTACGAATTATATGTCTACTATTTAATAAATATTCTGTTGAATATTTTGAAACTAATTTGACTGGACACTGTTGCTGCCATACCTCTATAATTTTCTGCAAATTGATAGTCAGGAAGTTCAGGAATCGACCAATCCCAACACAACCGAGGTGTGGGTGGAGCTTAGCTAGAGATGGGCGGGGCATGGCTAAAACTGGAAAGATCTATTTTCTAGGATCATGACATTACAAGCAATGAGCCGTGAAACGTTACTTCTTATTTTACCGTCTTGCAAAATTCACTCATGATTTGATGTTGATACTGTGCGGTGGCGGTCTTTTTTACAGATTCTCAGGTAGAGGATTTTATGGTTTGAGGTTCAGGGAAAATGAAAGCAAGTCGTTGTTATGGGCACGCATCTTTAACATGTAGTAAGTCCCCCCTCCCCCTCCCCCCCCCCACACCCACCCACCCCTAGTTAATGTCGGCCGATCTCAAAATGCCCGGATGCGCGAAACTATGAATAATCAATTCTTCTTCCATTTAAGTAGGCTACAGGTCACCCGCTGGTGTATTTTCATACTTGCACGAGTAGGTGCAAGAGCGATACAAAATGTGGCAAGTGTTGTGCAATTAAATACGTTTCTACAGAATATTGTGCGGGTTAAAAACGCCAAGCACGCAGTCTATCTTAATGGATGAATACAGTTTTAGCTATGCCCAGTTTCTAGCTAAGCTCCACCCCACATTTGAAGCTTCGCCCGTGTTGGGATCAATAAAACCCTGCTCATTGATGATCAATTTCCGGAAAACTATAAAGGTAAGCTGTTGAATATTTTGAAACTAATTTGACTGGGTGCTGTTACTGCCTATAGTTTCAAAATATTCAACCGCTTGTTTATTAAATAGTAAAGGCATACAATTCGTACACCAACGCTTTAGTCAGTCATCAATTATGCGTTCGTGACGAATTAATTACGTCATTCATGGCGTCATTGATTATGACGTTATCATACACGTAACGTAGTTGATTTTGACGGCATATGCTTGATGGATAAACTGGAAAAGTCCATTGTACTAGCCGCACCTGCTCCTTGAAAGTTGATGCGGTTTAGTGAGGTGCAGCATATGATCTGAGGTGGTAGGCTATTCCACAGTCTGATACCATCTGGGAATAATGGGCTCTGCTAGTAGCGCTGTGTTCTTGCATGTGTTCCGGTGAGTTTCTGCCAGTGCCCATGTGTTAATATTATCGCATGGATTAGATAGCCTCTCGAGATCTCCACTCGTTAGACCATGCACAATCTGTTACAGCTTAAGCTCTTGGCCTGGGCAATTCATGGAGGGGAGCCATTGCATATGGTTAACAAGTACACATCTTGATGCAAGGCATCAATGGCAAATAGCGTCGCCGGAGATTATTATAATTCAAGTTGAGTTTCAAATTCATTTTTATATATAATATACAACTTGCAGTAGCACAACAGGTTGTCCACCAAAGACAGAGACTATATCTAGACCTTGGACCCTTACATAGAACAAAAAATAAATTATACATGTAAAAATGGCACGACACTATACAATATAGGAAGACGTGAGCTTCAAGTTAAGTTCAATGTACTAGAAAGATATAGCCATTAGACATGTGATAAATTGACAATATATTTGCAGGACAGAGGGACATTTGTTTATTCAATATTACATAGGTTCTGACTATCATTTACAGATTCTTACCTTTCCCATGTAGTGTTGATGGTGGTTGCGATTGTAATAATGATAGTTTCTTGGTAGTGGCATATCTTTAAGATGGTTGTAATGGCATGGGCCTTGGATAGGATTAGCTATGGGCTATAGGAAGAAGCAGATTATATGTTGGGGCAGTCCGTCCATCTTTCCATCTATCTTGTTGACCATTTGCGTAAATTCTGGGGTTTTTTGTTTGATAATTCAGATTATATCTGCAGCTAAATTATAGGATATATAGAAAAATTTTCACATTATTGCAAGAAATATTTGATGATAGAATTGTGCAATATCAAGTGAGTTCTAGATGGTATTATGTTCAAAAGCCTGGTTACAAACCGAGTACAGAGATTATGATACTGAATATATAGTAAATTGTTAGTATTTGAAAACTGCAAGTCGCGACTAAATTGTGTATTTCGAAATTACTTCATAGTAGAATTTTTTAAACTCTACTTTATATGTATGCAATATGCTAGGACCTATCGACATCTATCCGATTGTGGCTAATGTGAACCAACTACCTTTGAATGCGGACATATTGTGGATAAGTAACTACATGGACATCCTTGGTAATTATGATATTATTTGATGGTAGAATCGTGCAATATCTCGTACAGCACTAGTACATAATAATGCATATTGAGTTCTGCATGGCTAGATGTTCGAAAACTGGTTACAAACAGAGTACATATATATCAGTACGTAAATTATTGGCATCTGACAACTTTTGGTCGCTACTAAGTTGTGTATTATAAAATTACTTTACGGTGAAAGTTTTTAAAATCAATATTATATTAGCGTATTTATATATCTACCTGACATTTTGTGGCCAAACTTATTACAGACAGTAGGCTACCGACAACCATGGATCTGCCAAAACTTGTGCAAATTTTTGCCATGGAATTGTGTGCTACGAAATTACTTCATGGTAGACATTTTTAAGCTTGATAATTTATTAGCGTATTCATATACCGATCTGACCATATGTATGACTTTCGAACCGAATATGGGCCAAACCTATTGCAGACAGTATGGTACTGAAAATCACTGATCTGCCAAGATTTAAGCCAATTTTCGGTATGGAATTGCAGACTATGGAATTATTTCATTGTAGAATTTGTTTTAATTATGATTATAGCTAGCAATGATATGATATCATATGGTTTACAGCTGAAAGTAATTTAGGCTAAATTATACTTTTTAAACTCAAGTTTATGTGGGTGAAAATCTGGGGTCGAGCATAACCTACAGACAATAGGGAAGTGAAGACTGTGAATTGGCTAAAAGTTATACACTATCTCGAATGTTTAGCCCAGTGTTTATGCTATATATAATACATAAGGGAAATGAAACAGACACAGTACCTGGTATTGTCGTCATAATATATTAATCTTTTACTGTTTAAATGTGGTGAAGAATGTTAAAATATTTAGATATTGAATGTCCATTTGCAGGCCAAGAGAAGACTTTTTGCGGATTTGCCACTGGAATCTGAAATGACTGTCTCGAGTCATACCAGTGGTACATTATCAAGAACTGTCTCCTCATGGCATGCAATTTGACATGGCTCAAGATCACTGTATGGGTCGGTTTGACCAGCTATGCCATGAGGTGGTTATAATACAATAAGAGATGATGATAGGCCTATGAATATTTTAAAACTAATTTGACTAGATGCTGTCGGTGCTTATAAATATTCACGATGGAGCTAGAGACGTCATTCACTAAGCATTTTGACTACGACACTGGCAGTAGTTGATTGATTGATTGATTGATTGATTGATTGATTGATTGATTGATTGATTGATTGATTAAACCCCGGGGATTAAATCGTAAAGACATAAAATTCGTACACTTGATGGATTATTCAATGTTCCTAATGAAGCTATTTACAGCATTCATCACTTTTGATTGTGACGTCATCCTACATATGACGTAAATAATTATGACGCCATATGCTTGGGTGACAGATCAGATCCATCCATTATCATAGAGATATCCTATGCCCATTTGCAGACCAAGAGACCGTTGTTTTTGGCACTTTACCATTGGAATGATAGGCTTAGTTATCGAGCCAGTCATCCCAGTGGTAAATTTTCAAAAATGCCTACCTGGTAGATGTAAATGGTAGTTTCTCAAGATTACTACAGAAGCCATTTTGGCCAATTTGATCGGGACGAGTGTTGAAGTGGAGGTTAAGAGATGTACGTGGGTACAGTGGGACAGATCACAATACTATTTTATTTCTGATGCAAATGTACAGTCAGCAATTAGCCCAGGTCACTAGCTATTAGTGCAACTAGCCCCAATAGTGCGGGAATGCGTTTAATGCGCACGAGAAATCTAGACAATATATCCTAAATCTACGATTCCTATCTAAATAGAGACGCTCTCGTTAATAATAATAATAATAATATATATATATATATATATATATATATATATATATATATATATATATATATATATATATATATATATATATATATATATATATATATATATATATATATATATATATATATATATATATCGCTCTTGTTAGTGTTAGGATATCTGGCGAGAACGTGAATGACCACAATCCCTAGTGAAAAATGGCAGCACCGGCAATGGACCTTTCCAGTCTTAGCTATGCCCCGCTCACCTCTAGCTAAGCTCCACCCACACTTCGCAGTGCTGGGATCGATCGATCCCCGCGAATGCCCTGACTATCGATTTCCTAAAATCTATACAGGTAAGGCGTTGAATATTTTGTAACTAATTTGACTGGGTGTTGTTGCTGTCTATGGCAGCAACAGCACCCAGTCAAATTAGTTTCAAAATATTCAACAGAATATGTATTAAATAGTAGACAAGCAATTCTTACAACTCATAGTCCGTCTTCAATGGACCTTTCCAATTTTATCCTTCGATTATATGACGCCATATGACATCATAGCCAACTAAGTTGCATGCTGACATCATAATCATTACGTCATAAATGATTCTATCTGGCCCGTCTTTAACTCTTAATCGTCCAACACGCTGTACGAATTGTATGTCTGTATTTAATAAACATGCTGTTTAATATTTTGAAACTAATTTAACTGGGCGCTGTTGTTGCCGTAAGCAGCACTGGGTCAAATTAGTTACTAAATATTTAACAGCTTTACCTGTATAGTTTTCTGGAAATTGATAGTCATGTATTTCAGGGATCGATCGATCTCAACACGAGCGAAGTGTCGGTGGAGCTTAGCTATAGGCGGGCGGGGACTAGCTGAAACTGGAAAGGTCCATTATGCGTTCGTGGCGTACTTGTCTAAGTCATTCATGACGTCATAATGACATAATTGATTATGATGTCATTCTACACGCCATGTCGTTGATTACGACGTCATGTGATAGATGGAAAATGTGGAAAGGTCCATTCTAGACACAACCAAGTGAATGCGTACCGCTGAATCCCCTTTTCACAGTAACTATGGAGGTGAGCTGTTGAATATTTTAGAACTAATTTGGTTGCTGCTTGTTAAATAGTAAAGCTCTTCAATTCGTCCAGCTGAAGGACTTTCAATGTTCCTGTTGGACATAGCTACGCCAGTCATTACGTATTTTGACTGTGACGTCACCTACCTGGGAACTAATTGATCCTTCGATTTTATGACGTCATATGACGGCAGAGCTAACTAAGTGACGTGCATGCTGACATCATAATCATTACGTCATAAATGATTCTATTTGGCCCGTCTTTAACTCTTAATCGTCCAACATGTTGTAAGAATTGTATGTCTGCTGTTTAATAAACATGCTGTTTAATATTTTGAAACTAATTTGACTGGGGCGCTGTTGCTGCCATAAGCAGCAACAGCACCCAGTCAAATTAGTCTCAAAATATTTAACAGCTTACCTGTATAGTTTTCTGGAAATTGATAGTCAGGTATTTCAGGGACCGATCAATCCCAACACGAGCGAGGTGTGGGTGGAGCTTAGCTAGATTTGGGCGGGGACCAGCTGAAACTGGAAAGGTCCATTATGCGTCCGTGACGTACTTGTCTAAGTCATTCATGACGTCATGATGCCGTCATTGATTATGATGTGATTCTACACGTCACGTAGTTGATTATGACGTCATGTGATGGATGGATAATGTGGAATGGTCCATTCTAGACACAACCAAGTGAATGCGTAGCGCTGAGCGGCCAGGGAAAGAGATGATAGGCCTACACGCACATCCATCGTTGTCGTCGTGATTTATATACATACTTTGACCCATGACTTCCCAGCATCCCATTTTCACGGTAACGATGGGGGTGAGATTTTGAATATTTTCGAGACGAATTTGACTGGGTGCTGCTGCTTATTAAATAGTAAAGCTCTTCAATTCGTACAGCTGAAGGACTTTTCAATGTTCCTGTTGGCCATAGCTACGCCAGTCATTATTATTTTGACTGTGACATCACCCTACTGGGGAGGGGTTGGTGGCGGGGGTGGATGGGTGGGGGGGGGGGGGGGTGGTGGACTAATTGATTATAACGGCAAGGCTCTACAATATCTGACCGCTCTTGCTCAAATATGTGCTCACTTATTATAAGTGATTCGACTGATTAGGCTACGTTATACAGCTCATAAATAAGTTAATTTACTTACAAAACATAAACAGAAATTCTGTCTTGTTTTGCAAACATGTTAATTTATTCTTTAGATGTTCTATACCATCGAGTAGGCGGTTTTACAGTACAGCTCATACATGTAAATAAGGCTTAATATTTGCAAAGAAAAACAGAAATTCTACCTTGCATTGAAAACGGGTTAATAGGTGGGTTTTTTTAGGTCTTCTATACCAAACGGTGTCAGGTTTCACGGAAACTGGGAGATAAAAAAAACTAACCATTATCTTTCTGCTTTCAAAGGCTAGGCCTAGTTGTTTCATGGTCAGTACAAGAAAGATTTGTGCAGATTATGTAAACAATAATGCTGAAAATTGTCTACATGTGTGCAGCAACGGTTTACGGCTGCAGTTTCCAAAATGAATACAAGTTATCATATAGCTATCATATGTAGATAAATGTTTGTGATTTCAGCGATGTATGCGTTAGGTTTTAACGCATTTCTGTCATTCTTACCGCCTCTCAGTATTACCGTATTTCCCCTATTTATTTTTACCATAGATTTGTTGTTCCGTATTTTGCATGCTATTTAAGCAGAATTTCTATTCCAATTAGCAAAAAAATAATTTACTTGAGTTTTGGAGGCTATATACATATCCGATCGTCTGCGTCAGATGTCAGTCAGTCAGTGAAGATCCAGAGGTCGAGACATCTATCCCATTCCCCCATAGTGAGCATATGCGTATGAACGATCAAGCCAATATATATCCTAAATCTATGGTTCCAACTAAAAATAGAGGCACGCTCTATCCATCTCTCTAATGAGCTGTTGGAGACCACACTCCTTTGCGCAAAATGGCCGCGCCTATACGCAATTCTAGACACAACCCGAATATTAGCGTAGCCATGAGCGGCCACGCAATGAGACTACTGGTCTTATACTAGCGACTCATAACAACTGTGGTAGCCCTTCGCTGAACCATCTCTAGCTGTTTCATGGCACTGGCTGGATCCCATATTACACTTGCATATTCCATGATAGGTCATACTAGTTTTATAGCAACGTTCTTTTGTTTTCTTTTGACATTGGTTATATTTCGTTGTAGGAAGTCGCTGGTGCTGTTGGCCTTCCTGGTGGAAGGCTATGGTGTTGTTGCCCTTCCTGGTGGAAGGCTCTGGTGCTGTTGGCCTTCCTGGTGGAAGGCTCTGGTGCTGTTGGCCTTCCTGGTGGAAGGCTCTGGTGCTGTTGGCCTTCCTGGTGGAAGGCTCTGGTGCTGTTGGCCTTCCTGGTGGAAGGCTCTGGTGCTGTTGGCCTTCCTGGTGGAAGGCTCTGGTGCTGTTGGCCTTCCTGGTGGAAGGCTCTGGTGCTGTTGGCCTTCCTGGTGGAAGGCTCTGGTGCTGTTGGCCTTCCTGGTGGAAGGCTCTGGTGCTGTTGGCCTTCCTGGTGGAAGGCTCTGGTGCTGTTGGCCTTCCTGGTGGAAGGCTCTGGTGCTGTTGGCCTTCCTGGTGGAAGGCTCTGGTGCTGTTGGCCTTCCTGTTAATTTGCGTTATATGATGGTTCATATTACATTTTTGTATCGATTTATTTATTTAGCTGCAATCCACTTCATCACGTATATATGGCTACATACCGCATTACGTCACATTTTAGCTGACGTCACATTCATAATGACGTATAGCTCCGTAAAAAAAGTCCGTCAATGATGTACGAGTTGTATTTGATAAATTTATGAATATTTTGAAACTAATTTGAGTGGGACTGGGAGACCTTGCTACCGTATGCAACAGTCCCCAGTCAAATTAGTTTCAAAATACCCTATAGCTTACCAGTAGTACCTTGAAATTTTGATTCTACGTATTCAGGTTTCAAATTTGGTGAGCCATTGCTAGAAATAAATCCTTCAATTACGTCACTAGTTAGCCCGCGACAATGAAAATGACGTATCCCTGTCACGAAACTCGAAAGGGCCGTCATCAATGTGTACGTACACTTGGCAGACAATTCCAGCTTGGTGACGGAGTATTCTTTGTCAATTATGATTATGACATCAGCATACATGTGGCGTAATTGATTATGACGTCATGCACTTGAATGACAGATCGTATTCATCCATTGATGACTGTGATTTTGTGTCAATGTTCTGAACCCATAAGCATTCTAAATTGCATTAACTTAAGGGAATATTTTCGTTTTATGCTTCAAATGTAGGCCTAATCTAAATAAATCATAGACGACAGCATTCACTAATAAGTTGTAAAATTTCACTGGGTGCCGCCATTTTGAAATTTATGAACCAATAACCACCAGCCGATATCAAATCTCGGTTCGTGGTTCTTATGACCGCGTCAGTAAATCTTTCCTGGCTCAAAAGCGAAAATGCAAAATTCAGAACCCACGTCAAGATTTAGGGACTACTCATCATCATCATCGTCATCATCATCATCATCATCATCATCATCATCATCATCGTCATCATCATTGATCATTATCATCATCATTGATCATCATCATCATTATCATCATCATCATCATCATCATCATCATCATCATCATTGATCATCATCATCATTGATCATCATCATCATCATCATCTGGTAGGCCTATGCGCACGAGATTTTAGGCATATTATTGTCGTATTGTCGGTCTTATTTTAAAATGTATTTGTTAGCACGGACTACACGTAATGGTTTAATTTTCATTGGACTACGACGGCCTTGTTTTGTACGTATCAAATTCTCTTGAATAAACATTAACGACGCTTACTTTTTATCATATTTCCCAAATTTCAAGGTAGCCGTCAAACAAATCAACCAATCATGGGTTTTTTAAGTTGTTGTTTTCTTGAATTAAATGAAGTTTTTCGTGTTTCAAATCAATCGGCGAAGCGGTTTCGGACATGTTTAAATGTATTGCTAAAATAGCACAGAATCTTGATAACGCAAGGATGCTTCCTGAGAAATTTATTTGAAATCGGCCCACTTTCATATGAAGTTGTTTGAATCGACCAATTCTTTTCCTATGGGGTCAGGTGGGAAAATAATTCAAGATGGCCACCGGCCATGTCGATCAATTAGGTACCTTTTTACAATTTTTCATCTTTATGTCCCAATGACGCCTAGTGATAAATTTTGTTGAAATTTACCTGGTGGTACTTTTAAAATTTCCGATTGTTTTCCTATAGGACTATTGGTGTGGGAAATATCCAAGATGACCACTAAATGACGTATCTGACAATTTTGAAAGCACACAATTTGACATCAGCTTACCAGGAACAAAAATAAAACAATTTTCACCATCAAAATCCATCAAATAACAAATCCATTATAGCTGCCAGACATTTTTAATTGCCTTGTTTATTTACGTATCAACTTCCCTGTGAACAACTAATTGTTGTTCGTCCGTAATCATAGTTCACAAATGTCGGCTGGATCTGTTTAGCTGGGAATTCGTTTTTTTATGAAAACTAGATTATCTAAGATGGCTGCCAGACAAGCCGACCAATCAGGTTCGCTCGACAAACTTGGTTCATTACTTGCCCTAAATAAAGTTTCTTGAATTTCAAATCAAATCGGTCAAACGTTGTTGGTGATGTTTAAACGCGTTTCAAAAGAGCACATAATCCAAGATGGCCGTCACCTATCTCAACCAATCAGACAGTCTGAAATCTCTATGCTATAAGGATGGTTCCTGATATATTTAATTGAAGTCGGCCTTGTGGTTCTTGAGAAGAGGTCATCTAAAGGAAAGCTTTACGACGGACGACAGACGGACGGTCGACATGGCATAAGCTCATTTGGCCTTTCAGACCAGATAAGGTAAAATAACACAAAATCTCAGATGGACCCCGATCAATTCGATTAATCAGCTTCGTTTCAACAACCAGATTGTTCAATCTGATTGAAGAGTGGCAAATTCGTATTCAACAGACAAGAGTACATATATTTTCTTCATTCAGAACTCTGTTTCTGATATTCTTTAAGGTTCTGACATCTAATTGTGAGGTCAGTTGAAGTGACGCCGGGTGACTAATTAGCGTATGCTTGATTGACATGTCAGATAGATGGGCAGTGGCGTCTTAATGCAAGGCCTACGTGGGTCCAGGCCCAGAGCCCTGACTTCCCAGGGCCCCGAACTTCCGAGGGCCCCCTTTGTATGTCAGAGGCCCCATCGTGTTGTTAATTATAATTTTTAATATTTCAATTTTCAATAGAGATTTACGTACATTAAGCATCAATAAAACAAAGCAAATACAACTATGTGTCCAACGGCATAACGAACATTAACTTATGACCATCCTGGCCCTATATCGTCCAGCAGTTCTGAGCTAAGTGAGCTTTAAAATATTGTCGCGTTACAATAATGATAGAATGTCGACATTTCAAATTACTTCCCGTGAATGACTCATTTGCAATCATGTAGCAAGTTAAAGTATTTTCAGAAAATTCAACGGATGTATTGAGCCACAGTTAAGTGAGGATATTTAGAATTTGTAAGTAAATTAGGCAAGGACGAAATGGCAAAAAATTATCAGAGTGTCGATGTGTACCGTGTCTCAAACACCCTAGATCTTAGAGCCTGAGATTTAGATCCTATCTTCTTTCAGTATGTAATGTGATAGTATCTATATAGATCTCAAGCGCACAGATCCAGGGTGTTTGAGGTTGAAACATGGCTACTATACATATTGCATGTCAGAAAATACATGATAATATGTATGTATAGCCCAATGCATATAGCTTATGAATCTGTTACATGTGACGGTCATTTAATTGCGTTAAACTGTTCTTCTGAATCCCAATATTAGTTCTTTTCAACAATCTATAATTTCTATTCCACGATTTTGTGTTACTGGATGGTTTAAAGGAACAAGGGTTATATACAGGACAGTATGAGTGGAATGTATGCTAAAGACACTCACCCTTTGTCCTTTGACATCATAGGTACTAACGCCAGCAATTCTCCATATCTCTTCTCATGACACGCATTACATTTCCCACAGTATAACTATTTAAAGGTACATATTTACACCTAAATGCTTGAAAATAAAATTGTTAAAATTATATACTTTTAGTAATAATTCTCCATATCTCTTCTCGTGACAATCATTACATTTCCCACATTATAACTATTTAAAGGTATATATTCACATCTAAATGCGTGAAAATAAAATTGTTAAAATTATATACTTTTAGTAATAGTTCTCCATATCTCTTCTCGTGACAATCATTACATTTCCCACATTATAACTATTTAAAGGTACATATTCACACCTACATGCTTGAAAATAAAATTGTTAAGATTATATACTTTTAGTAATAATTCTCCATATCTCTTCTCATGACAATCATTACATTTCCCACATTATAACTATTTAAAGGTACATATTACACCTAAATGCTTGAAAATAAAATTGTTAAAATTATATACTTTTAGGGGCTTAAATTATGTGCCTTAGCGTAATGAAACGAAATAAATCTTAAGATACGATGGTTTCATTTCGTATAAATTCATATAATTTTTTAGCTGCGAAGTTGAGATTAGGGACTCGTGTTCAATTTCACAACTTAACACATTATATTAATTTGCACGTAAGGAAATCATCATATGTTAATATTTATTTCGTATTCTTACATCTAAGCACACAATTTCAGCCTCTAAAAGTATATAATTTTAACTATTTTTAAGCATTTTGGTGTGAATATGTACCTTTAAATTTTGAAACAAAAATTTTATTGACCTAGATTACAAAACTTCCCCGACCCCCCCCCCCCCCCCCACTCCGAGGATATTCTCACTGAGCCCAAGGCCCCCAAATGTGTTGAGACGGCAGTGTAGATAGATTGAGCATGTGCACTAATATTCATAAACACTGTAGAGCACGATGACCGCAGGTACAGTTGGAGAAGATTCACTAACCGTGCAGAATATGGTATGAATTCTCATTTGCTGACCTCTTGACACCCCGCCGACCTGTCAGGCAATGCTACTACTTTCACTGTGAGTGCTACTGCTATTGTGCCTGCTGCTGCTGCTGTTGTTTCTAGTACTACTGCTGCTGCTGCTACCTACTACTACTGCTGCTGCTGCTGCTGCTGCTGCTGCTGCTGCTGCTGCTGCTACTACTACTCCTACTACTACTACTATAACTACTACTACTACTACTACTACTAATAATAATAATAATAATAACACAAATCAATCAACTGTTAATTATTCTGAATGTTATGTTTGACACACCCTTTGGTGGTTATGTTGTGGCACATCCCCTGGTGATGCGTGTCCTTGTAGTAGAGAAAAAAGAAATGCTCAATATTTTTGATTGGAGTTTTAAATTGTTTTTTAATTAACACTATTTTTAAATATAATAAGACTTCTTAAAATACAGCCTGTTACAAACTTTTTAAATAATAGCAAGATTACATAAATCATAGCCTATTTACATGTATATCCAATTGTTTTAAGCATATGTTACAGCAGTAACTAATACACGCAATTTGTACAAATCTCCACAAAACATACTCCACACTGTCAGGACAAACCTCCATAAAACATACTCCACACTGTCACGACAAACCTCCATAAAACATACGCCACACTGTCAGGACAAACCTCCATAAAACACACTCCACACTGTCATGACAAACATCCATAAAACATACTCCACACTGTCAGGACAAACCTCCATAAAACATACTCCACACTGTCACGACAAACATCCAGAAAACATATTCCACACTGTCAGGACAAACTCCCACAAACATACTCCACACTGTCAGGACAAACCTCCATAAAACACACTCCACATTTTCATGACAAACATCCATAAAACATACTCCACACTGTCAGGCAAACATCCATAAAACATACTCCACACTGTCACGACAAACCTCCATAAAACATATTCCACACTGTCACGACAAACATCCATAAAACATACTCCACACTGTCACGACAAACATCCATAAAACATACTCCACACTGTCAGGCAAACATCCATAAAACAT
The DNA here is from genome assembly GCA_034401795.1 of Chaetoderma sp. LZ-2023a. Lineage (NCBI taxonomy): Eukaryota > Metazoa > Mollusca > Caudofoveata > Chaetodermatida > Chaetodermatidae > Chaetoderma > Chaetoderma sp. LZ-2023a. Next base: position 20,152,480 of record CM067374.1, read on the forward strand.
ATTCCACACTGTCACGACAAACCTCCATAAAACATATTCCACACTGTCACGACAAACATCCATAAAACATACTCCACACTGTCAGGACAAACTTCCACAAACATACTCCACACTGTCAGGACAAACACCTATAAAACATACTCCACACTGTCAGGACAAACCTCCATAAAACATACTCCACACTGTCAGGACAAACCTCCATAAAACATACTCCACACTGTCAGGACAAACCTCCATAAAACATACTCCACACTGTCATGACAAACCTCCATAAAACATACTCCACACTGTCACGACAAACATCCAGAAAACATACTCCACACTGTCAGGACAAACTCCCACAAACATACTCCACACTGTCAGGACAAACCTCCATAAAACATACTCCACATTGTCATGACAAACATCCATAAAACATACTCCACACTGTCAGGACAAACATCCATAAAACATACTCCACACTGTCACGACAAACCTCCATAAAACATACTCCACACTGTCAGGACAAACATCCATAAAACATACTCCACACTGTCAGGACAAACCTCCATAAAACATATTCCACACTGTCAGGACAAACCTCCATAAAACATACTCCACACTGTCAGGACAACCTTCCATAAAACATACTCCACACTGTCACGACAAACATCCATAAAACATACTCCACACTGTCAGGACAAACTTCCACAAACATACTCCACACTGTCAGGACAAACATCCATAAAACATACTCAATACTGTCAAGACAAACCTCCATAAAACATACTCCACATTGTCAGGACAAACCTCCATAAAACATACTCCACACTGTCAGGACAAACATCCATAAAACACACTCCACACTGTCACGACAAACACCTATAAAACATACTCCACACTGTCAGGACAAACCTCCATAAAACACACTCCACACTGTCAGGACAAACATCCATAAAACAGACTCCACACTGTCACGACAAACACCTATAAAACATACTCCACACTGTCAGGACAAACCTCCATAAAACATACTCCACACTGTCAGGACAAACCTCCATAAAACATACTCCACACTGTCAGGACAAACTTCCACAAACATACTCCACATTGTCAGGACAAACCTCCATAAAACATACTCCACACTGTCAGGACAAACATCCATAAAACACACTCCACACTGTCAGGACAAACCTCCATAAAACATACTCCACACTGTCAGGACAAACCTCCATAAAACATACTCCACATTGTCAGGACAAACCTCCATAAAACATACTCCACACTGTCACGATAAACATCCATAAAACATACTCCACACTGTCAGGACAAACCTCCATAAAACATACTCCACATTGTCAGGACAAACCTCCATAAAACATACTCCACACAGGTCAGGACAAACCTCCATAAAACATACTCCACACTGTCATGACAAACATCTATAAGACATACTCCACACTGTCACGACAAACATCCATAAAACATACTCCACACTGTCAGGACAAACCTCCATAAAACATACTCCACACTGTCAGGACAAACCTCCATAAAACATACTCCACACTGTCAGGACAAACTTCCACAAACATACTCCACATTGTCAGGACAAACCGCCATAAAACATACTCCACACCGGTCAGGACAAACATCCACAAACATACTCCACATTGTCACGACAAACATCCATTAAAAAATACTCCACACTGTCAGGACAAACCTCCATAAAACATACTCCACATTGTCAGGACAACCCTCCATAAAACATACTCCACATTGTTAGAACAAACATCCATAAAACATACTCCACACTGTCAAGACAAAGCTCCATAAAACATATTCCACACTGTCAGGACAAACCTCCATAAAACATACTCCACACTGTCAGGACAACCCTCTATAAAACATACTCCACACTGTCACGACAAACCTCCATAAAACATACTCCACACTGTCAGGACAAACCTCCATAAAACATACTCCACATTGTCAGGACAAACTTCCACAATCATACGCCACATTGTCAGGACAAACCTCCATAAAACATACTCCACACTGTCAGGACAAACCTCAATAAAACATACTCCACATTGTCAGGACAAACCTCCATAAAACATACTCCACACAGGTCAGGACAAACCTCCATAAAACATACTCCACACTGTCAGGACAACCTTCCATAAAACATACTCCACACTGTCACCACAAACATCCATAAAACATACTCCACACTGTCACGACAAACTTCCACAAACATACTCCACATTGTCAGGACAAACCTCCATAAAACATACTCCACACTGTTACGACCCAAACATCCATAAAACATACTCCACACTGTCACGACAAACATCCATAAAACATACTCCACACTGTCAGGACAAACATCCATAAAACATACTCCACACTGTCAGGACAAACTTCCACAAACATACTCCACATTGTCAGGACAAACCTCCATGAAACATACTCCACACTGTCAGGACAAACATCCATAAAACATACTCCACACTGTCAGGACAAACCTCCATAAAACATACTCCACACTGTCAGGACAAACATCCATAAAACATACTCCACACTGTCAGGACAAACATCCACAAACATACTCCACATTGTCAGGACAAACTTCCACAAACATACTCCACACTGTCAGGGCAAACATCCATAAAACATACTCCACACTGTCAGGACAAACATCCATAAAACATACTCCACACTGTCAGGACAAACCTCCATAAAACATACTCCACACTGTCAGGACAAACATCCATAAAACATACGCCACACTGTCAGGACAACCCTCCATAAAACATACTCCACACTGTCACGACAAACATCCATAAAACATACTCCACACTGTCAGGACAAACATCCATAAAACTTACTCCACACTGTCAGGGCAAACATCCATAAAACATACTCCACACTGTCAGGACAAACCTCGATAAAACATACTCCACACTGTCAGGACAAACCTCCATAAAACATACTCCACACTGTCAGGACAAACTTCCACAAACATACTCCACATTGTCAGGACAAACCTCCATAAAACATACTCCACACTGTCAGGACAAACATCCATAAAACACACTCCACACTGTCAGGACAAACATCCATAAAACATACTCCACACTGTCAGGACAAACTTCCACAAACATACTCCACACTGTCAGGACAAACATCCATAAAACATACTCAATACTGTCAAGACAAACCTCCATAAAACATACTCCACATTGTCAGGACAAACCTCCATAAAACATACTCCACACTGTCAGGACAAACATCCATAAAACACACTCCACACTGTCACGACAAACACCTATAAAACATACTCCACACTGTCAGGACAAACCTCCATAAAACACACTCCACACTGTCAGGACAAACATCCATAAAACAGACTCCACACTGTCACGACAAACACCTATAAAACATACTCCACACTGTCAGGACAAACCTCCATAAAACATACTCCACACTGTCAGGACAAACCTCCATAAAACATACTCCACACTGTCAGGACAAACTTCCACAAACATACTCCACATTGTCAGGACAAACCTCCATAAAACATACTCCACACTGTCAGGACAAACATCCATAAAACACACTCCACACTGTCAGGACAAACCTCCATAAAACATACTCCACACTGTCAGGACAAACCTCCATAAAACATACTCCACATTGTCAGGACAAACCTCCATAAAACATACTCCACACTGTCACGATAAACATCCATAAAACATACTCCACACTGTCAGGACAAACCTCCATAAAACATACTCCACATTGTCAGGACAAACCTCCATAAAACATACTCCACACAGGTCAGGACAAACCTCCATAAAACATACTCCACACTGTCATGACAAACATCTATAAGACATACTCCACACTGTCACGACAAACATCCATAAAACATACTCCACACTGTCAGGACAAACCTCCATAAAACATACTCCACACTGTCAGGACAAACCTCCATAAAACATACTCCACACTGTCAGGACAAACTTCCACAAACATACTCCACATTGTCAGGACAAACCGCCATAAAACATACTCCACACCGGTCAGGACAAACATCCACAAACATACTCCACATTGTCACGACAAACATCCATTAAAAAATACTCCACACTGTCAGGACAAACCTCCATAAAACATACTCCACATTGTCAGGACAACCCTCCATAAAACATACTCCACATTGTTAGAACAAACATCCATAAAACATACTCCACACTGTCAAGACAAAGCTCCATAAAACATATTCCACACTGTCAGGACAAACCTCCATAAAACATACTCCACACTGTCAGGACAACCCTCTATAAAACATACTCCACACTGTCACGACAAACCTCCATAAAACATACTCCACACTGTCAGGACAAACCTCCATAAAACATACTCCACATTGTCAGGACAAACTTCCACAATCATACGCCACATTGTCAGGACAAACCTCCATAAAACATACTCCACACTGTCAGGACAAACCTCAATAAAACATACTCCACATTGTCAGGACAAACCTCCATAAAACATACTCCACACAGGTCAGGACAAACCTCCATAAAACATACTCCACACTGTCAGGACAACCTTCCATAAAACATACTCCACACTGTCACCACAAACATCCATAAAACATACTCCACACTGTCACGACAAACTTCCACAAACATACTCCACATTGTCAGGACAAACCTCCATAAAACATACTCCACACTGTTACGACCCAAACATCCATAAAACATACTCCACACTGTCACGACAAACATCCATAAAACATACTCCACACTGTCAGGACAAACATCCATAAAACATACTCCACACTGTCAGGACAAACTTCCACAAACATACTCCACATTGTCAGGACAAACCTCCATGAAACATACTCCACACTGTCAGGACAAACATCCATAAAACATACTCCACACTGTCAGGACAAACCTCCATAAAACATACTCCACACTGTCAGGACAAACATCCATAAAACATACTCCACACTGTCAGGACAAACATCCACAAACATACTCCACATTGTCAGGACAAACTTCCACAAACATACTCCACACTGTCAGGGCAAACATCCATAAAACATACTCCACACTGTCAGGACAAACATCCATAAAACATACTCCACACTGTCAGGACAAACCTCCATAAAACATACTCCACACTGTCAGGACAAACATCCATAAAACATACGCCACACTGTCAGGACAACCCTCCATAAAACATACTCCACACTGTCACGACAAACATCCATAAAACATACTCCACACTGTCAGGACAAACATCCATAAAACTTACTCCACACTGTCAGGGCAAACATCCATAAAACATACTCCACACTGTCAGGACAAACCTCGATAAAACATACTCCACACTGTCAGGACAAACCTCCATAAAACATACTCCACACTGTCAGGACAAACTTCCACAAACATACTCCACATTGTCAGGACAAACCTCCATAAAACATACTCCACACTGTCAGGACAAACATCCATAAAACACACTCCACACTGTCAGGACAAACCTCCATAAAAGATACTCCACACTGTCAGGACAAACCTCCATAAAACATACTCCACACTGTCAGGACAAACTTCCACAAACATACTCCACATTGTCAGGACAAACCTCCATAAAACATACTCCACACTGTCAGGACAAACCTCCATAAAACATACTCCACACTGTCAGGACAAACTTCCACAAACATACTCCACATTGTCAGGACAAACCGCCATAAAAGATACTCCACACAGGTCAGGACAAACATCCACAAACATACTCCACATTGTCACGACAAACATCCATAAAAAATACTCCACACTGTCAGGACAAACATCCATAAAACATACTCCACACTATCAGGACAAACCTCCATAAAACATACTCCACACTGTCAGGACAAATCCCCATAAAACATACTCAATACTGTCAAGACAAACATCGATAAAACATACTCCACATTGTCAGGACAAACCTCCATAAAACATACTCCACACTGTCAGGACAAACATCCATAAAACATACTCCACACTGTCAGGACAAACCTCCATAAAACATACTCCACACTGTCAGGACAAATCCCCATAAAACATACTCAATACTGTCAAGACAAACATCCATAAAACATACTCCACATTGTCAGGACAAACCTCCATAAAACATACTCCACATTGTCAGAACAAACCTCCATAAAACATACTCCACATTGCCAGTACAAATTTACTCAAAACACGCTCCACACAACCAGTATACATCTTCACAAAAGACGCTCCACACAATCTGTACAACTCTCCACAAAGCATCCTCCACACCATAAGTACAAACCTCCACAAAACATACTCCATACTGCTAGTACAAACTTCCACAAACATACTCCACACTGTCAGTATAAATCTCCATTAAAGTTATTCCAACACTTAAATGACTTGATAGACACGCTGTGGTAATTATAGCACCGTGCAAAAGGTACTTGTTTCAGAGATGATACATGATTCAACTCGCCTGATAAATCGACGCTCTCGTTCACATATGCTCTAATACTGTTCTAACAGAGTTCTTTCTTGCATATAGCATAATAAAACATTAAAACGCGTTTAAGATTTAGTATGTGACTGAATTTCACTCTGGTGTAAAGGACTCGTCCCTTGTCCATGGTAAACGTAATCACAGTTGAAGCATAGTAACAGGTTCCTCTATTTCCGGATCTGTAATACTGGTTTCCACTTGGACATCATCAACATCGTCATCGTCATCATCATCATCTAGTGGAAGATTACTGGTTACTACGGCTGCCACCTCATCAATCCACGCCACTGGTACGCATCCAGGAACGCTGTAACACAGAGAAATTGATTGTGAATGAAGTTTAACATTTTAGACCATAAAACCAGTTGCTTACATCATCATCATTGATCAGCGTTTACATTGGTGGTCTCTGGAGTTAATTTTTACAGTACTCTAGGCTCAACCTTATGGGTGACATATCATCGGCTGAATGAGAAAGTAATGGGATTCTGTATGCATGCTCTATAAGCCGCATATTCACAGTGATCGACTATGCGACGTATAAGTACTTTTAAAACGAAATTTCTTCTACCATTTTCTATAAACTTTGGCAGATCAAGCTTAGAATGTTATCCACAGTTAAACTGTGTCACATTTGTGATTCTAAACAGCAATAATATTGCGATAACCATGGACTGTTAGAGCACGCGAATATTCAATCAGCATCTCAAATACCTATACAGGTATGACGTCATCAGGCACACGATTCTGTGCAACACCGCATCTGGAATATAGTTTCAAACAGGTTGTTAAGAGGAGGCCTCACTCCTGATCTCAATAAGAGCATGAGAACTCCAGCATCAGACATCTGTTCAGGAGCCTTATCCTCAGACACATGAGAAACAGAAACGCCAACCTCAACTTCTTCTTCTTCTTCTTCTTCCTCTTCTTCTTTTTCTTCTTTTCGATCGCTTGTATCACACTTGTAGAGCCGTTCTCAAGATGAAATCTGTGGTTTTCTGCAGTTCTTACACAGGCCCATACAGCTTTTCAAGAAAAGAGGTTGACAAAGGCCAGATCTCTTCTCTCAGCAGCTGATACGTACTGCAACATTGAAGTTTGTGCTCTGTAGTCTGTTCTGCTTCTCCACAAGGACAAGCGGGCGATGTCGTAAGGTGGAACCGCCTGTACCTGTGTTGGTTTAGTCTGTTGTGTCCAGTTCTGAGACGAAAAATGGTCACTTGCTCTGGCCTCGAGAGATGATGGTAGGCATCTTCTGATTGAGGTGTTCTATAGAGTGACTTGATGATAGTCTTCATCTCTGTATGCGTAACCATGTCTGATTCTCTTCTGCACCCACATTTGCCATCTTGTCTGCTTTCTCATTTCCTTGGACTCCACAGTGTGAGGGGATCCACTGCAATGCTATCCGAAAGCATTTGATGGTTTGTAGTGCTTCTTCAAGTTGTGGCAGCTTACCTTTGGTGATAGCCTCAAGGACGGAGCGGGCATCAGATAAAAAGACAATCTGTGCAATAGGGTGTGCTGTTCTGCTGATGGTATTAGCTGCATGAACCAGTGCTTCGACTTCAGCTCTGTAGTTTGTGCAGTGTTTGCCTGTCGGTATTGCAGCTGACTCATGTTGTCCATTTGGATACTGTGTGTGCAGTCCGGCACCTCCGCTCCTAATTGCATCTTTGGCTGATCCATCTGTGTAGATCCTTATCCATGTCTCCTGAGGGTACAGCATGGCTAGGGTCAGGGCCTTCTTGCTCACATCACTGTGTTCATCTTTGGTTGTGAGATGAGGTACTGTGGTGCGAATAGCTATGCTCTCTAGTTTGTTTTCCCAGGGTGGAGGATCAAGGGTGTGGTTTGGGTCTACTATTTGTGCTGGCAACATTTCTTGGTGTTTCCTTGGCCAACCTCAACCAGATGATATAAATCAAAAGATCTCCCGCAATGGCAGCCATGTTAGTGGGATGAGATAATCCCACAGGTTTGGATAGATACACGCACTGACGAAAGAGGATAATGATGTTGAATAAAATCTATAACTAATAAAGATTGAGCCTTCCCATGAAGTTTCGCCAAGATATTCCTAGCAAAAGTCGCTATTGAACGAAAATTCAAAATTTGCACAGACGGGCAGATACACGGTCAGAAAGACAGATGGATGAACGGAGAGATGGACTCTCGACTATAAGTAGAAACATAATATTTTTGCCAGAATTGTAACAAGACAATGATGCGTCCTGTCAAATTTGTTTTAAAATTGTCCTGGGGAAGACCTTAAAAACGAGAGCTTTTAGCGTAAAACTTTCAAGATGTCTGTCAACCCGTTTATCTAACACTTTAAATTGGGAAATTTTAAATTACCATACCCAAAAGGCTATATAAAACAAATTTCGGCTTCAAAATCCATTGAAAACAAATATGCCCACTTAATGCGGAATTCTGATTGGTCAATGGATGGCATATTTTCAAGATACTAATTTCTCTGGAACACAAGGCCCTTAATCTCTAATCATATTTCCTACACTTTAGCCTGAACCTTAAACAGTTCATGAGACGTCGTTGTCGTGAAGAAATGATCATCCAATATAACCGTTGAAACATTTGGTCAATCAATTTCCCTCAAACAAACTTGGTTCGGCTATTGCCTTGATGTTTCATGAGAAGAGATTTAAAGAGCTGATTAAGAAATGACCAAATTGGCCAAACAACATTGGTTAACCATTTGGTTAAAATCAATCCAGTGGTTCTCGAGAATACATTTTATATTTCCTACTCCTTTACTTACTATGGGAGCTTTTGACCGGAAAAAAAATCCAAGATGGCCACCAGGCTCCAACCCGTTTATACAACAGTTTTAAGTGACAAATTTGAGATCAGCATACCCAAAACCCTGAACAAGAGGTCCATGGGACCTGTATCGCTCATGTAGAGCCATATACATTTTTAATCAGAAATTCAACAGCTCTGAACAATATTTAAAAAAAATTTCTCGGACATATTTGAAATCCAAGACGACCATCAATAAATGGCCAAGCAAATATCTCGTTTGTATAATTATTGATTAAGTAGAAGCTTTTAAAAGGTTTCTGAAAAATATTTCCGTTAAATTTTCGGATAATCCAAGATGGCCGCTGAAAAAACGGAGCAATCAAAATTCTGACTAGAATTTCTATAGCCTACCACGATAGGATCCTTACATCCAGTAAGCGGTTTAGGGAACCGGATTGTGATTTTTAGGAGTTGCATTTTTAAGGGTATTAGAAAATTTTTGCAAATCCAAGATCGACACCAAAGAAAAAGACCAACGAAACTTGTGAATAGAAGTTCAAGAGCCTATCACAAAGACACAATAGAATCTTTCCAACCAAATTTGATTAAAATCTACCAAGCGGGCTAAAGCTGAACGGTAAAAAAAATTGTAAGTGAATTAATTGTTCATGTTGGCAATTTGTATCAAGTCATCCGCAATTTTGTTTTACGGCGGCCATTCCTTTTTCTTCACACCTCTAACCTACCTGAGCTCTAAAGTTCTGATAAGTTGTCGGTGGGGGGGGGGGGCTAAGTGGGGCACCTCGAGAATACATCCGAACGACGGAGAGTATAATCGGACAACGGTATCACGTGGTACAAATTCGTATCGCGTGGCACACGTTCTACTCGATTACTGCTGCGTCAAGCGAGTGCGCACATGCGTAGATAGGCAACGCAACCACGTGATACTTCCAATCGGAGTAATGCGACAACGAACCCGAATTCAACCCTATTAAAATGGATCGCCAAATCTAAATTCGTCCCCATTCATTTGATGCCTCGTGTGTAAGATATCTAGCGAGCACCCCCGTATCAAAGTTTCTTCAAATAAAATCACGAACCGAGGACGCAAGAACAAAATGAATATGTTTATAATTACGTTCTATCCCATCCAAGATAAATATCCATTCAAAATTTGGTTTAAATCTGTAGGTATTCTCTATCAGGGCTTGCGTGAACTCCAGGACATTCTAAAAATGTCAACAACGCAGACATCATCCATCTGCGCTTAGATCAATTCAATTAGTTTATTTGCATATCAAAAGATACGCATGCTAGCCAAGCAGTAAAATCTGGTTTCGGGCAGCGTCGTGAAAATATGAGCAGCAATAGTCTGCGCGGAGTTTTTTTTATATCAAATTCAGCGGACTGGAATTCATAATATAATAGGTGAACGTAGGGAAATGTGTAAGCATTTTCAAATACCATGCCCGTGCACACACGTACACGCAAGCAAGCACGCGCGCACACCATTTGTGATTGTGACCTAACAATCGACAGTAACAGCTATGACTAGTGATGGCGCTACAGCTGTTGTAAAATAGAATCATAACCACAATCATTACAATAAAAATTTAAGCCAGCACCACAGCCACCAAAAGGCATATAGTACTGTAGCAAGCACCACCACTACTGCAAGAATCACCACCAGCACAAACACCACCGCTACCGTAACCACCACCACCACCACCAACAACCACTGCAATAACAAGAACAAATAAATTGCGCCATCGGAAATCTCCCCATCCTCTTCACAGCTTTTGACACGCCCCATTGCCCCTCTGCCCCTCATGTATGATATAACGATATGGATACCGCATATGACAAATTTGGTTGAATTTCACTAAAGGGTTCTGGAGGAACAGAAAGACGGTTGAATGGATGGATGGATGGATGGACGGCGGGTGGGTAGTGATGATGATGATGATGATGATGTTGATGAAAAGAAAACTGATGTTTTGGAAACGAGGGATTTCAATTCCATCACGAATTCCGAATGCCTGGATATGCTTCTGTCCCCGTCGCCATCATCATCATTGTCGCGGTCACGGTCGTGGTACCGCGGTAGTAGCAGTCGTCCTCGTCATAATGGCACTGGTTGGGGTGGGCTGGGTTGCGTGTGTGTGCGTGTATATGGGGTGGTAGTGTTATTGTTGGTTATGGTGCTGGTGACTGTGATGGTGGAGCGATATTGCTAGTGATAGTGGTACTGTCACCGATAGCTCAACACGCCCCCACCCCACCCCACCCAACCCAACCCCTACCCCACTCCACCCATCCGCCTGCCCGCCCATGCGCGCGCACGCACACTCGCACGCACCAAACCACATCATGCTGCATTTTACAAAGATCGATGTTTGTTATATGTGCATGTGTACATATTAGCCTGATCTCCCCTATACTACTGGGAATTCTTATCAGTGGCTAGGTGTAACAAGGCAAATCAATAAATTGATGTATGCTCCCCGAAGGCACACTGCAGAAACTGAATGGATAACCCCGAAGGCATATGATTCAGGGAAAGGTTTGGAACTGTGGCTCAGACACAGAGAAACGAACATATGGGGGGATTGGGGGCATGGACGAATTGGTGAATGGATAACCTAAGATGCATTCATAACAAAAGAACAGACAGATGCATGGATGGACTAAATCTAGTTTGTTTAACTGCCCACATTCTCTCTAGGATGCATTTAATACATATCAAATAATGTAACTATATATATATATATATATATATATATATATATATATATATATATATATATATATATATATATATATATATATATATATATATATATTAGTTTCTCTAAATAAACGCAATTAGACTTTGCTTGGCACCATATGAAAAAAACATATATTATGTTCAAAATGAACACAGATATTTTCTGTAATAATCAATACCAAGTTTGGTGACCATATGTGAAAAAGTTTTGAAACTATGGCCCGGAGAAACATTTTCTGTGATATTCAGTTGACCATCAAAAGTAGGTCAGCATGACCTACTTTTCATACTGTGCACACCTTCTTCCTAAGATGCATCCACATACCAAGTTTGGTGACCATATGTGAAAAAGTCTTGAAACTATGGCCCGGACAAACATTTTCTGTGATATTCAGTCGACCATGAAAACTAGGTCAGCATGACCTACTGACCTACTTTTGATGCTCCACAACCTTTTCCATAACATGTATCCACATACCAAGTTTGGTGACCATGTGTGAAAAAGTTTTGAAACTATAGCCAGGACAAACATTTTCTGTGATATTCAATCGACCATAAAAAGTAGGTCTGCGTGACCTACGTTTGACCTACTTTTGAGACTCTACACACCTTTTCCCTAAGATGCATCCACATACCAAGTTTGGAGAGCACATGTGCAAAAGTCTTGAAACTATGGCACGGACAAACATTTTCTGTGATATTCAGTCGATAATGAAAAATACGTCAGCATGACCTACTTTTGACCTGCTTTTCATACTCCGCACACCTTCTCGCTACGATGCATCCACATACCAAGTTTGGTGACCATATGTGAAAAGTCTTGAAACTATGGCGTGGACAAACATTTTCTGTGATATTCAGTCGACCATGAAAAGTAGGTCAGCATGACATACTTTTGACCTACTTTTCATACTCCGCACACCTTCTCCCTAAGATGCATCCACATCCACATACCAAGTTTGGTGACCATATATGAAAAAGTCTTGAAACTATGCTCCGAACAAACTTATATATGGTGAATGGACGAACAAAGCGGCGACTATATGCTCCCGCGAAATTTTTTCCGGGGAGCATGAAAACGTGAAATCATGCATCCTGTCGCCATCCTAGCAGATATACACACATGAGAGGCAGTCTTTCTGCCAATCCATTGTTTAGGGCTCATTCACTTTGATATGCAAATAAACTAATCGATTGAATTGAGTTGATCTACACTTAGATCAATGACGTCAGTGTTATTGAAATTTCCAAAATGTCCTGCCAGAAGGATACGTCCTGCTAAACATACTTGGAATTGGCCCAGAGGTTCTCGAGAAGACAAATTTCGTATGGGAGTTTGACCCAAGATGCCCGCCGAATCGCTTATCCGACAATTTCGAAAGTGGCAAATTTAAAATCAGCATACCCAAAAAACCAATTTTGCCTTCAAAATCCATCAAATAAATAAATCCAATATGGACGGCAAAGATGCTACATTTTGATTGGTCCATGGCGGTCATGTTTTTGGACGTATCAACTTCCCTGGAACGATATTTATGGCTCTTAGTGCCTAATCAGATTTCCCAAATCTCGGCCCCAACCATTCAGTGGTTCTGAAGAACCTAGGTCATCAAAGTTCCATCAAACAAACTCTGTGTAGCTGTTGCCATAGATGAGGTTTTATGAGTTTTTAATCGATCCTGCAAGTGGTTCCGGAGAAGTAGATTTTACAAACCGTTTCTAAAAATCGGCCAAAATCCAAGCTAGCCAATGAATGGCCAACTTGGCTGATCGGCTTGATCGTTTGAACAAGCCTTGATCTCTATGGCCTAAGGATGCATCCTGCCACATATTCCATCCAATCCATTATATAAAAATTCCAATGTGGCCACACAGACGCTGAATTATGATTGCCCAATGGTTGCCAAGTTTTTGAAAGTAGTGTCTTCCCTAGACCAAACTTGAATGGCCCTTTGTCCCTAAACATATCTCCCAATTTCGCCCTGATTTGTTCAGCAGATCTGGAGTAGTTTTTGCGAAAGATTGGTCATCCAAGATGATCGCATTTGTCCAAACAAGTTCCTTTGAACAAACTTGATTCAGCTGTTGCCATAGATGATGTGTCATGCGTTTAAATCGATCCCAGAAATGATTTCAGGAAAGGAAGATTTTTAAAGACGCTTCCAATAATTGGCCAAAATCCAAGATGGCCATCCGCCAAATTGGCCAATCAGCTTAGTTTGCACAAAGCTGGATATCTATGCCCTAACTCCTAAGGATGCCTCCGGCGAAATAGAATTGAAAGCGGCCTAGTGGTTCTTGAAAACAAGTCGCTTAAATAAAAAAAATTGGAGGATGGATGGACGGATGATGGACGGTTGCCATGGGATAAACTCTCTTGGTCAGAAGAGCTAACCATCAACTTATAGGAAATGTAGAGATAGTATGGTATAAACTCACATCTTAGTAAGCGCATTCTGTGTTTCATTATTTGTAGCGACATGGCATTCGGTATTGATAAAGTCATCTACAACATCGTTATTGCCGTTATCGTCGTCTAAGTTAAGGTCATTGTTGTTGTTGTTCAGGTTCTCATTCAATGTGTCCACGTTAAGAAGGTGGAATGCGCCATCTGGAAGTGTGTCAGAATCAGCCAAGCTTGTCTGCTCGAGAGTCATTGTAGCAGGATCTGCAATCATCACAGGTTCGGCTGCAATACAAATCATGTACAATTAAACGAGAACAATAAGACAGGTGTACTGGGATGCGATGTGGATGACATGTGTGACAATGTAGTGGCAATAGAATGAGAACGAGAAGACAGATGTAAAAACGAAAAGAAGAGGATATAGTGCTGTAACTGATCAAAGGCGAGGCTACTGCCACAGAAAACAAACTACTGTCAATAGTAGAGAACAATGCACTGTTGTAGTCGCAGCACACACACACTCACACACGCGCACGTGCACGCACGCGCTCCCCATTGCTGTATATCTTAATCAAATTTGCACGAGAGGAATCGATAGCAACTATACTGGTTTATCCGTCATATGTTTTATAACGTTTAATAAATTATGAATGAGTCAAATACACGTACTGTCATATATCAGACCATATGTGCAAGAATCGAAACACGTTCATCCACTTCAGTGAGAGATTGCATTATATGAACTATCTATCGTCCCCTGATCTCATAGTCTCCATTGTGCCCCTGTATGATGCACAGACATGAAACTTACCAGCTTGCTGATATAGCATAGGTTGTGTGGCATTGTGCAGTTGTGCATGGTGTGGATACTGTCTCCATACAGGCATAACTGGAACATGGTGATGAACGTCTGAACAAGCACGCTTCATATGCATACAGCAACCACCAGGACCTGCTCCGCCTCCTACTCCTGAATGCATAGCTCCAAGCTGAGGGTGTTCAAGCCCCATGTAAAGCATATTAATAGAAGGTAATGTCTGTCCAGCCATGGGCCAGTAGCCTCGATGACCTGGATGGCCTGATGACATCGGTACACCGGCTAAACCCGCATGAATTCCTTGATAGCCATGAAGTCTGGAAATGTCATACATATTGGTGGCCTGAAACGCTGCATCATTGCCTGGTACAGTACCCAAACCCAAGTCCAAGTTCTGCATAGGAGGTTGCATTGCAGCAGGGCTAGGCCACATTGAGTTAGCTGCACAGGACGGCGAGGTCGCCAAGTTACTAAATGTAAGAGCCTTAAAAAAAAAAAACAATTACATTCTTATGAGCAGAATATGAAGCACATACTACTATAGGAAAACATTATTAAATTCAGCAAGTGTTTTAAAACGTTATGAAATCCAGTCAATCATAGAGCTTTCCACAATGCCATGAACGTATGCACCCTGTCATGCAGGTGACGTACAGGCTTCCACACTGACATCCAGGCTTATACACTGACATCAAGGCATCCACACAGACATACAACCTTCCATGCTCACATGCCAGCTTTCACACTGACACCCATGCTTTCGCACTGATATCCAGGCTTCCACACTGACATTCAGGCGTCCACACTGGCATTCTAGCTTCCAAACTGACATCCATGCTTCAATTTACAGACATGCTAGCTTCCACACTGACATGCTAGCTTCCACACTGACATGCTAGCTTCCACACTGAGATGCTAGCTTCCACACTGACATGCTAGCTTCCACACTGACATAAAGGCTTCCACACTGACATACAGTCTTCCATACTGACATACAGGCTTCAAGCTGACATGCTAACGTCCACACTGACATGCTAGCTTCCACACTGACATTCAGGCTTCCTCACTGGCATGCTAGCTTCCACACTGACATGCAGGTTTCCGCATTGACAAGCAGCTTTCCACATTGACATTATAGCTTCCAGTTTCGCTATTCTCTGTTCTTATATCCAATAGGTTAGGTACGGAATGTCCAAAAAATAGGGTACGGAATAACGGGAACGGATTTGCTAGCGTACGGATTGACTACATACCCTCTGCCCACCTCGCATATATGGGTGACCCACACCCCACACCCCAAAACGCGCCCAAATTTACACGCGATTTCTATTAAAATCCATATTGTATTTAGATGAAATTGAGCCATTCTTTAGATCTATATGTACACATTCTTTCTGTTGACACTAAAAATTTCAACATTTTATGTCGGTTAGTATTTGCATGGTGACAAAAACTAAAATATATAACAAAAATGATATGCCGGAGTCAACCATATCTGGGATGGAAGTGCATGTCTGAGATGTAACGCTATGATGTCAGAGTCTCACTGTCACCTTCAATCACATCCTTGAATTGGATCTGTTCAGTGTCCCAGGGGTACAGGTGCAAGGACTAAATGACCAGGATGTTTCGTGGCATAACCATGAGATGGCAATGTTCTTATTACGCTGTCCGTAAAGCCTATCATTTTGTCCAGCTTTACCTGGAAAATCCCTCAGTATCCTTGAGCCAGCTTTTAATTAAAACATGCCTCAGTTATGGATTGATCACATTCCCTTAATACAATGATTTCTGAGTTTTAACCGACTAGTTGTCTTCGTGGAATAGAAGGTGTAAACCCCTGAGGTACTGGAATAATTCAATTCCAGGACTTGATTGGCATGTGACACTGAGACTCGGGCATTACAGTGTCACGTCTCAGACACGCACTTGCATCCCTGACATGTCTGACTCGGGCACGTTGAACGGGAGTGTATCTCAAGAATGGTCAAATTTTAATTAAAATTGCACGTCAAAGCTGGGCGCGGTTTTTTTGGCCACCCGATATAGGCCTATACTCTCCGCCCACTTCGCATATAATATACGTGTTCGACTCTTTTTAAAACAATACTAGATTGATCGGTCGATGACGCATCATCGTAAATCCCCACGTTCACCGCTTTGAACTTTTGACACACCCCACAACCAACCCCCGGGGGCGGAGCCAAAGGTAAATGTCATTTTGCACATCGAGATCATAGGGGTAACTTACATACCAAATTTGGTTGAATTTCGTCCATCAGTGTCAGAGGAGTTGACCCATGCCACGCCACCTTGAGGGTTGAGCCTAATCTATATCTCGTCTTGCAAAGCGCATTCCTATTTGGTTGAATTCCACGCAACCATTTGGGGTGAGATGCATAATAATCAATTTGACCTTTTGACTCCTGCCACGCCCCTTGGGGGCGGAGCCTAATCTAAATATCGTCTTGCAAATTGCATTCCTATGGGTAACCTACTTACCAAATTTGCTTGAATTCCACCCAACAGTTTGGGAGGAATTAGCGTGACGGACAGGCGGACAATCAATTTTACCCTTTGACCCCTGCCACGTCCCCTTAGGGGCGGAGCCTACTCTAAATATCGTCTTGCAAATTGCATTCCTATGGGTAACCTACTTACCAAATTTGCTTGAATTCCACCCAACAGTTTGGGAGGAGTTAGCTTTACGGACAGATGGGCAATCAATTTGACCTTTTGACCGCTGCCACGCCCCATGGGGGCGGGGCCTAATCTAAATATCGTCTTGCAAATTGCATTTCTCTGGGTAACGTACTTACCAAATTTGGTTGAATTCCACCCAACAGTTTGGGAGGAGTTAGCGTGACGGACAGATGGACAATCAATTTGACCTTTTGACCGCTGTCATGCCCCCTTGAGGGCGGAGCCTAATCTATATCTCGTCTTGCAAAGCACATTCCTATTAGTAACCCACATACTGAATTTGGTTGAATTCCGCGCAACGCCTTGGAGAGATGCACTATAATCAATTTGACCTTTTGACCCCTGCCACGCACCCTTGGGGCGGAGCCTAATCTAACTGTTGTCGTGCAAAGCGCATTCCTAGTTCCTAACTAGTTGACATGGACACTTTGACCCGAGGCGGCTCAGAATTTCAATTTCAAGGCAATCATACAGACAAGATATTGAATGTTTTGAAACTAATTTGAAAGGAAGCTGCTGTTGCAGGAGACAGTAACAGATCTCAGTCAAATTAATTTCAAAATATTCAGCATAGTATTACTTGCATTACAAATGATCATTTGTGTTTTGTTTTTCGACTGCCAATCGAATTGCTGGAAATATCTTCACAATGTGTTACTACATTGAAAAGCCTGCTGATTACTGTTTAGAACAATTTTGTTGAAAGTTGTTGCAGCAACGATTATCAGTCAAATCGTTTTGAAAACTTTAGATAGTAGAACTTGCATTTTCTGGTGATTATGTTGCAAGTGATTTGAAGGAAGGTTGCTGCTGCCATCGGCAGCAGCAAATATCAGTCAAATTGCTATAAAAAATATCCGGCTTAGCACGTTTCATATTTATAATAGGAAATACACATTTAGAATCGAACTACTTTACACTTACGACACTGCTATACAGGTAAATTAGCTCACCTCTGAGGCCAACAGTAGACTGACTTTTATTAGCTTAAATTAATAAATTTATTTTACGGGAATGGTTTTGTACTGGGCTTGGCGCGACAGCGAGAACAACAGAATACCAACCAATGGCGGCTACAAAAATCAAAGTAAAATGGCGGCTCAGAAGAAGACGATCGTCACTGAGATTTTCAAATATTTTCCTAATGTTATTGCTTCAGGATAACTTTAAGGAGGAGTATCGTTTTAAATAGTTCTGGAAAGTTTTCGGAAAATCCAAGATGGCCGCCAAAAAGTGGTCAATCAAAATTCATACCACCGTAGGATCTTTCTTGTCAAATTTGATTAAAATCTGCCAAGCGGGATATATTTTAAAGCAAAAATCTATGGACGGACATACGACAGATGATCGCCATGGCATAAGCTCACTTGACAATTCTGGCCAGGCGAGCTAATGATACTGTAAGTCAGGTTGCCTATTTGTTAGTAACAGTATCCGTGCTGATCATGTGCGTGCGTACGTGCGTGCGTACGTACGTACCTCTGCACGTGAATGCGCGCGTAAGTATGTGCACGCGCGTCTACGTGCACGTGCTTATGTAGATATACGGTTCTTACTTGTAGCTTAGCAGCAGTACTCATATCACCCATGGTCATACCGGGGTTTGCCAGGAAATTAGCGAGTTTGCTCTGGTACTGATGATGACGACGTTTTCGCGGGAATGCATTAGGACAATACTGGTAATCTGTAATATGTAAATCAAAATTAGACAATAGTTTGTTTCCAATATTACAGGTACTTGATGATCCGCTTATGCCTCTGTATATCAGCATTGCTATCTTCCTGGCCAATGTGACCTGGCAGGACAGAACCTGGACGCATCTGATTACGCACACCATTATAACATGGCCAAGCTCCGACAGATCTTGACTTTTAAGCGTCACAACCAACTTAAGTTCTATATTCAGAGTTTGGGCTATCTGTGAAAATCTAATATGATTATAATGGCAGATACTGCGATTGACCTACCATACATGATTGGCATTAACTGTCGGACTGATGAATTTCTGCACACTATATTTTCCATAAGGTTTAATTATGGATATGCTGAATATTTTGAAAACTACGCCACCAACAACTTTCATTCAAATTATTTTCAAAATATTCAACAGGTCCAGAGTTATTACCCATTGAATTTATTGGCCGGTGATTTGCGGCATTCGGACAGTTAATATATACACCTGTGCAAAAGTTAAGCACCACCCTATTTTTACGCACATGCGAGGGTATGTTCATGTGCTATGAAGAAAGCAATAGCATAAACATTTATGTACCCATCCATCTTAGTGCAAGAGGTAATAATGCAACTAGAGGAATGCTGATTATGATGGTGGGGAAACACTGTATGTTTTTGTTTGAACTTGAAAACGAGGCCTGAATATGGTTACGTTGACACAACTGACAACTATTGCCCTACAGTTGACACACGTGGCTAGATTGTCATTAATGGTGTCTGAAAACGAAGTTTAACATCTGTGCACGAGTTTGAGACTGTCATTATTAATACCGGGTATATCCACCTTGTGCCTGGATGACGGCCTGGACACGACGTCTCATGCTGGTCACCAACCGACTGATACGCCATTGTGGTATTCGTTGCCATTCAAGATGGAGTGCGTCTGTTAATTCCTGTAGGTTCTGCACAGGAGGATCCCTCCTTCTCACCATGTTTCCCAGAATGTCCCAGATATGCTCAATAGGGTTCATGTCAGGGCTCCTTGCTGGCCATGGTAGGGTTTCGATGGCATTCTGGCGGAGGTATTCATGCACAGCTCTAGCACGATGTGGTCGGGCGTTGTCATCCATGAATATAGGGTGGGTTCCAGATGCATGATTTACAAAATGAGGGACCACAACTCCATCCAGTATGGAATCTTGATATCTTTGTCCATTTAGTGTTCCAGGTACAGTCAACAGATCCAGCTTACAATCAAATGGGATGCACCCCCATATCATAACGGAACCTCCACCAAATGGAATTTCTTCCATGATGTTACGTTGGTCGTACGCCGTGCGTCTGGACCTCCATACACGAGTTCGACCATCTGTGGCATGAAGCAGGAACCGACTTTCATCGGACCAGTGTACCCGTCTCCAGGATCTCATGTTCCAGTGTCTTCTTTCGTTGCACCACCTCAGACGCTCCTCTTTGTGGTGTGCAGTGAGGGGAGGACGTCTGACAGGTCTCCTAGCTTTCATGCCAGCAGCATACAGTCTCCTTTTGACGGTAGACATTGACACTCTATTGCGCGTTTCCCATTGCTGGCTGAGCACTCTGCTGTTGGTGAATGGAGATCTCCTAACAAGGCGTACTAGGGCTCGATCATCACGGGCAGTAGTCTTCTTCGGTCTTCCAGATCTAGGCCTGTCCTTCACCTCGTTAGTTTGCCCATGTTTTGCAATCAAACGACTGATTACAGTATGGTTAATGTTCAGCTGTCTGCCAATCTCTCTGCATGACATACCAGTGGTATGCATGCCTATGATTTGCCATTTCACACGATCACTTAACCTTCGTCTTGCCATGGCGGTTCACAATCAAGAGCTAATTCTCTCTGTACAAATAAACCACGGTCATGAACACAAAATTCCTAATCTTGTCGCCTAAATCTGTATGTAATGTTCTACACCTCAAACTGGACTTTTACATAACTGAACACGTGTGCTGTTTCCCGCCACGCACGGACATCAAGCGGCGTGAAGTCATGCATGCATGTGCATTTCGTACTTGGAATTATGTCAGCTAACGCGGGGACAAAAAGTATGGCAGCCTAGTTGTACCATCATGTTTCTACGTTCTATTGTTTTTGCTGGTGCTTAACTTTTGCACAGGTGTATAGTATGACCCTATAATCGCTCCTTGTAGGCCTATGGCTATATACAGAACGTTCAGGAATACATGACACACCGGACTGGTCTGCATAGGAGTTGGAAAACGCATAAAAGGTTCATAATTAATATGTGTGAGAAATGGGGTAACGATTATACAGTGGAACATTATTTTACAAAAACAGAACAATGCTTATAATTAAGTGCCATTAAATCAATTGGATAAATAAGTTATAGAATGCACTCGAGGGAGATGCCTTTGCTCAGTGTCTTAACACTGCGCTTAGTGGCCACCGTAACCTAGACAGTTGATCTGTTGACTTCAAACTCAAAGTAATCATAAACTGTCATAATATAAAGGCGTGTACTAAATCTGCTGATTCTACCTTCTTGCATTCGAGAGTTATGATCAAAATGTGTATTCCGGTATTTTGCCATGAGACTAAATGTTGCTTCTATCCAACTACAATATGAATGTATGTTATCGATCTGGTGATTCTACCTTCTTGCCTTGCAGAGCTTTCAACTAAAATCTGTATTCCGGTAAGCATTAAGTGACCCCCGTGACCTCGATGCTTACCCTTTATACAGAATGTATCCCAAACTAATATTTGTTCTATCCACTCATAATAATTATGAATGCATGTGCCCCAATTTACTGATTCTAGCTCATAGGAATCAGGAGATATGCCTCGGATAAAGACAGGGTTTCCACTAGTGGAAGTCTGGGAGTCCTATGCTCCCAATTTTCATGTTTGGACTCCCCAAAACATACCAAGGAAGTCCTGGATTTGATATTTTTGTCCATGACATCTCTAAAAACAATGTTTTTGAACATTTTTAGACTTCCATGTTTCTTGCTTGACACCAAATAGCATTATCCAGGAAGGCCTTCCTGTGTTTAGAAATTAGTGGTAGCCCTGGATAAAGAGACAGACAGGCATACAGTCAGACGGACGGCACCAACAGCAATACTCACATCGGCATTACTGTACCGGATAGGTTTAAAGTGTGATACTTGTTTTATCTTGTTAAATGTGCACATTGAAGAATCTTGACCTGGGGTCTCAGATGTCTGCACAATCATGACCTGGGGTCTCGGAGGTCAACACAATCTTCACCTTGGGTCTCAGAGGTCAGCACAATCTTGACCTGGGGTCTCAGAGGTCATCACAATCCTGATCTGGGGTCTCAGAGGTCAGCACAATCTTGACCTGGGTCTCAGAGGCATGGCTTCCACTAGTGGAAGTCCGGGAATCCTATACTCCCTAAGTTCATGTTTGGACTCCCCAAAACCATACCAAGGAAGTCCTGGACTTCCTCTTTTTTGGCCCTGACATCTCTAAGAACAATGTTTTTAACCAAATTACATGTATTTGAACCACTTAAGACTTCCATGTTTCTTGCTTGGACTCCCAATGGTATTACTCAGGAAGTCTCGGACTTCCAGTGTTTAGAAATTAGGGGAAGCCCTGCTCAGAGGTCAGCACAATCTTGACCTGGGGTCTCAGAAGTCAGCACAATCTTGGCCTGTGGTCTCAGAGGTCAACACAATATAGACCTGGGGTCTCAGAGGTCAGTACAATCTTGACCTGGGGTGTCAGAGGTCAGCACAATCTTGACCTGGGGTGTCGGAGTTCAGCACAATCTGAATATATCTTAAC
Source organism: Chaetoderma sp. LZ-2023a (assembly GCA_034401795.1). Classification (NCBI taxonomy): domain Eukaryota; kingdom Metazoa; phylum Mollusca; class Caudofoveata; order Chaetodermatida; family Chaetodermatidae; genus Chaetoderma; species Chaetoderma sp. LZ-2023a. The sequence continues at coordinate 20,175,981 of CM067374.1, forward strand.
CATTCAATGGCTAAACTTGGAAATGAAAATCAAACTATCTGCTCATTGAATATCCATTTGTAGGCCAAGGAAAAGTCTATTTTTGAAAATATACCACTGTAATGACTGGCTCGATTATCCGCAATCAGTCCTTCTTCGCTTTTGTCCAAACATGGACCATCTTTGCTGGCCGACTTTTACAGACAGCGGCGACGTATTACACATCTTGTATAGTGCATCATTGGAAATTATGCTCTCTGGCCATCGGTGTCCAGTGATGGTGCGTAGGTGTTTGCGGTGGCAGGCATCAAGGTTGTCTAGAGCTGCCTTTGGAGCTGCCCAGCTGTTACAGTTATACAGCATCAACGATACACCGGTTACGGTGTATAAACGTAGTCTTTTTGTCACGGGCATCTTTGATCTGCGAATTCATACTAGCACTATATATGCACATAAAGCGCAGGGATGCATCATGTATGTATTGTAATGAAGAATAAACTCACTTTAGTGTTAATAGCGATGTTTCTAATGGTGAATAAACTCACATTAGGGTTAATAGCGATGTTTCTAATGGTGAATAAACTCACTTTAGGGTTAGTATCGATATTTCTAATGGTGACTAAACTCACTTTAGTGTTAATAGCGATGTTTCTAATGGTGAATAAACTCACTTTAGTGTTAATAGCGATGTTTCTAATGGTGAATAAACTCACTTTAGGGTTAGTATCGATATTTCTAATGGTGACTAAACTCACTTTAGTGTTAATAGCTATATTTCTAATGATGACTAAACTGACTTTAGTGTTCGATGTTTCTAATGGTGAATAAACTCACTTTAGTGTTAATAGCGATGTTTCTAATGGTGAATAAACTGACTTTAGTGTTAATAGAGATGTTTCTAATGGTAAATAAACTTACTTTAGTGTTAATATCGATTTTTCTAATGGTGAATAAACTCACTTTAGTGTTAATAGCTATATTTCTAATGGTGAATAAACTCACTTTAATGTTAATAGCTATATTTCTAATGGTGAATAAACTCACTTTAGGGTTAATATCGATGTTTCTAATGGTGAATAAACTCACTCTTGTGTTAATAGCGATGTTTCTAATGGTGAATAAACTCACTTTGGTATTAATAAACTCACTTTAGTGTTATTAGCTGTGTTTCTAATGGTGAATAAACTCACTTGGGTATCTTGCTCTGTGTTCCAGCTCTTCCATTTTTGACAGCTGATAGTACCGTGTTTTGTCACTGTTCTCCAATGCTCGCCAGGCATCACCCAGTCTACAAGCATAAAATAACATTCAGCAAATGATTTCTTCAAATTTTCAAGTTGAAGTTCAAAGTAGCATATTTTCATATTAAATGCGTATATTACAATAACAAACGAGTGGCCTATAAAAGGCATTTTGGCGATGAGCCCCTACATAGAAGGACATAGTTTCAAATGATAAGCATTATTCAAGTTTAGACATGGCAAACACTATAAGAAATTGCTCTTTCTGCATATGTGAGCAACACGTTCCTAACACATCAGAATCAAAATACCATTGGAATAGTTTACATCTATGATTGGTTCAAATTGATATGCTTGAATTTTATGGTTCATATGGTTGACTTTTCATGACTTTAGAAGTCTATTTTGACTCATGAAAAGGCGTGCTGATTCCCCAGCCCATGTCGTCATATTCTATGACCCGTACCAAACAAACACAGTATTAAATATGAGGTGTATGCAGGTAGTACACATATATTTATGGCATTGCATAGATGCATACGCACATATTATCATGATAAAGATGCCATGAAAATGTATCAGTGAAAATACAAATATCATAAAATGCATGCAAAGTAGATCTACGAAAGCAACATCATATAATAATTTTGTTAACTCCTTTCGTGTTAACAACGACTCAAATTGCTAAAATGTTAATCATATTAATTAACCCTTTAAAGGTCAAGATTTTTTCAGAAAATTACATTTTTTGCAGTTTAAGAGAAGCGGTTATTTGTAAATTTATCAATGAAATTTACAGAAAAAAGATTTCTGATGTCCTGCTGTTAAACATTCCTCTAACTCAGTACAGAGGCCGTTTGACCGCCTTGACATACACTTGATTCATGGTCAAACAAATCTAAATCTTTGCTTAGCCAGTGAGCATCTGTTGGCCAAAAGAAGAGTATGTTTAAAGATTTACCACTGGAATGACTATCTCTGTTACCGAGCAAGTCATTCCAGTGGTAAACTTTCAAAATATTGTACTGCTGGTCTGCAAATGACCATTCCTCAAGACAACTACAGAGGCCGCGTTTTGACTTACATGATTATTATTGTTTTCAGACGGCAGCATTATGATCGTTGTTAGTGTGCGCCTACCTCTAAGTTAGAGAGCAGATGACTCTTACCTGACGCTGATATTAGCGCTAGTCTCGTCTGGATATCGGCTCCTGAATACTTTTCTTACCTCACACTGATATTAGCGCTAGTCTCGTCTGCATATCGGCTCCTGAATACTTTTCTTACCCGACGCTGATATTCGTGTTTGTCTCGTCTGGATATCTGCTCCTGAACACTTTTCTTACCTCACACTGATATTAGCGTTTGTCTCGTCTGGATATCGGCTCCTGAATACTTTTCTTACCCGACGCTGATATTCGTGTTTGTCTCGTCTGGATATCGGCTCCTGAACACTTTTCTTACCTGACACTGATATTAGCGTTTGTCTCGTCTGGATATCTGCTCCTGAACACTTTTCTTACCTCACACTGATATTAGCGTTTGTCTCGTCTGGATATCGGCTCCTGAACACTTTTCTTACCTGACACTTAAGTATATTAGCGTTTGTCTCGTCTGGATATCGGCTCCTGAACACTTTTCTTACCTGACACTGATATTAGCGTTTGTCTCGTCTGGATATCGGCTCCTGAACACTTTTCTTACCCGACGCTGATATTCGCGTTTGTCTCGTCTGGATATCGGCTCCTGAACACTTTTCTTACCTCACACTGATATTAGCATTTGTCTCGTCTGGATATCTGCTCCTGAACACTTTTCTTACCTGACACTGATATTAGCATTTGTCTCGTCTGGATATCGGCTCATGAACACTTTTCTTACCTCACACTGATATTAGTGTTTGTCTCGTCTTGATATCGGCTCCTGAACACTTTTCTTACCTGACACTTAAGTATATTAGCGTTTGTCTCGTCTAGATATCGGCTCCTGAACACTTTTCTTACCTGATGCTGATATTAGCGTTTGTCTCGTCCGGATATCTACTCCTGAACACTTTTCTTACCTCACACTGATATTAGCATTTGTCTCGTCTGGATATCGGCTCCTGAACACTTTTCTTACCTCACACTGATATTAGCATTTGTCTCGTCTGGATATCTGCTCCTGAACACTTTTCTTACCTCACACTGATATTAGCGTTTGTCTCGTCTGGATATCTGCTCCTGAACACTGTTCTTACCTCACACTGATATTAGCATTTGTCTCGTCTGGATATCGGCTCCTGAACACTTTTCTTACCTCACACTGATATTAGTGTTTGTCTCGTCTGGATATCGGCTCCTGAACACTTTTCTTACCTGACACTTAGGTATATTAGCGTTTGTCTCGTCTGGATATCGGCTCCTGAACACTTTTCTTACCTGACACTGATATTAGCGTTTGTCTCGTCTGGATATCGGCTCCTGAACACTTTTCTGTATTCACCAGCAAATACCATAAATGCATTTCTTGGCCTCGGGATGTGGCCTGTAAAAAACAAAAAATAAAACCCATACAGCATCGTTATTTCTCGTTATAAAATATTAGGTTCTTAATTTACTAGTCTAATACTATCACTGAGACTGTTTTTCTCAGTCAATGAGTCTAATAGACTGCAGTGATGGAGAAAAGCAGAGCCCATGGCTGCTAGAATTTAGGCTGGGCCACTAACATTTCAAACTCACTAATACAAGTGGAGACCTAAAATGTCCATCCATATTTTTAAGATTTTGAAGAGAAAATTCTTTTATATATCTGACGAGTCTATTGTGCCAATATCATTAACTCTTTCAATGACAAATCCCTGATAAAGTAAATTCTTTATAATGTATCTATAGCAGCTGTTGAATGTTTTAAAATTAATATGACTGGACGTCGGTATCTTATTTTCAAAATATTAACTGTTGTCACTGAAGCAACGTATTTAACTCATTCTACATTAGCGAACCTTAAATTAGTATATCCTATAGTTCTAAATATCGGACCATGTGGCCTGTGCGCTGGATGCATCATAATGATAAAATCGGGCCCTTAGAAATTGTCTGTGCCTCTTAATTGTTGCTTTTAGTGTCCAGGTCCAGCCACATGGTTAAAAAGTTAAACCTATATAACTGAAGATAATTGACCATGTATGTGGACATAGTGTCCGTCCGGTACATTGAATGACATAATCATGATGACCATGTATGTGGACATAGTGTCCGGTACATTGGATGACGTAATCATGATGGTGATGTATGTGGACATAGTGTCCGGTACATTTGATGACGTAATCATGATGGCGATGTATGTGGACATAGTGTCCAGTACATTGGATGACGTAATCATGATGGCCATGTATGTGGACATAGTGTCCGGTACATTGGATGACATAATCATGATGGCCATGTATGTAGACATAGTGTCTGGTACATTGGATGACGTAATCATGATGGCCATGTAGTGGACATGGTGTCCGGTACTTTGAATGACATAATCATGATGACCATGTATGTGGACATAGTGTCCGGTACATTTGATGACGTAATCATGATGGCGATGTATGTAGACATAGTGTCCGGTACATTGAATGACATAATCATGATGACCATGTATGTGGACATAGTGTCCGGTACATTGGATGACGTAATCATGATGGCGATGTATGTGGACATAGTGTCCGGTACATTTGATGACGTAATCATGATGGCGATGTATGTGGACATAGTGTCCAGTACATTGGATGACGTAATCATGATGGCCATGTATGTGGACATAGTGTCCGGTACATTGGATGACAAAATCATGATGGCCATGTATGTGGACATAGTGTCCGGTACATTGGATGACATAATCATGATGACCATGTATGTGGACATAGTGTCCGGTACATTGAATGACATAATCATGATGACCATGTATGTGGATATAGTGTCCGGTACATTGGATGACGTAATCATGATGGCCATGTATGTGGATATAGTGTCCGGTACATTGAATGACATAATCATGATGGCCATGTAGTGGACATGGTGTCCGGTACTTTGAATGACATAATCATGATGACCATGTATGTGGACATAGTGTCCGGTACATTGGATGACGTAATCATGATGGCGATGTATGTGGACATAGTGTCCGGTACATTGGATGACGTAATCATGATGGCCATGTATGTGGACATAGTGTCCGGTACATTTGATGACGTAATCATGATGGCAATGTATGTAGACATAGTGTCCGGTACATTGGATGACGTAATCATGATGGCCATGTAGTGGACATGGTGTCCGGTACATTGGATGACGTAATCATGATGGCCATGTATGTGGACATAATGTCCGGTACATTGGATGACGTAATCATGATGACCATGTATGTGGACATAGTGTCCGGTACATTGGATGACGTAATCATGATGGCCATGTATGTGGACATAGTGTCCGGTACATTGGATGCCATAATCATGATGGCCATGTATGTAGACATAGTGTCCGGTACATTGGATGACGTAATCATGATGACCATGTATGTAGACATAGTACCCGGTACATTGGATGTCGTAATCATGATGGCCATGCATGTAGACATGGTGCCAGGTACATTGGATGACGTAATCATGATGACACACTGATGAGGCAGTTTACTGCACGAGTGTTTCCCATCGTCTCCAAGCTGCTCATTAACCTTCATTAGAATACATTACTTCATTGATCTCATTGACACATAATCCATATCAGTGGATCAGTCGTTGTACAACTGAAAAATCCACGCCATCCATACCAATACATTCACTAAGTAATGTCGAGTGTGTAGACTAATATATTAACAAACCAAGCTTAGCGAACTAACTCAAACTGATGAGTTTGTGTGCCAAATTTCATTGAGCCAAAAAGTGACGTCTCGGCGCCAACAGTAGAGTAATACGAGCACTGTTGTTTATGACTGAGATTGAATCTCAGATACTTTCTCGTTAGAATCTCATATATTGACCCTGAGTGAATATCAGTTTTCTTCTCGATACCTTAGGGTCTCATACTGCCATAGACTGACTGAGATTGAATCTCAGCTACTTTCTAGATATGTTATGATATCATATATTGATAGGTACAATCTACATTGATGGAACAGATAGTTAATGTATCATTGATTGGATACTATTAACGGCGCGAATAGTTTTAATAGATCTATTAGAGGCGGCTATAGCTATGAGATCATGGTTTACAATGTCTTCTTTGGCCATTGACCAGTATGCCAGCGTATTCAGAGAAATTTTGAAATTTTCAAAGTAAGATTAAACAGTGACATAAACGTGTATTAAAGATTTCTATGACTTGTGTCATACAATCAGAATCTATTTTTCGAATGATAATGAGGTTACATATGACAGAACATGGATAGAGAGATAAGAATCATGCACTAAGGCTTACACAGCTTCGATAATTAATGCAGATAGTGAAGCACTAATGATTTAGAAATCTTAATAGCTGAATTACAATTGGTGGGATCCCTACGTAATTAAGTAAATGTTGGCATGGTTATATGCGTCCGTGTGGTCGTGCGCGTGTGTGAACGTGTACGACCTTGCGCGTATATATGTATGCTTATGTCCTGGCGACCATCCGTTGTCCGTCCGTCGTCTGTCTCCGTCAACTTCTCAAGAATCACTGGGCCGAATTCAATTATATTTGACACGAAGCATCCTTAGGGTATAAAGATTCAAGTCTGTTCAAATGAAGCTGATCCGCCAATTTGGCCGGCGGCCATATTGAATCTGTCTAGGTTTATAGAAACGTCTTTAAAAATCTTCTCCGAAACCACTTCGGCGATCGATTCAAAACTCATGACATATCATCTTGGGCCAGACCTGAACCAAGTCTGTTCAAGGGAACTTGATTGGTCAAATAGTTTGTCGGCCATCTTGGATGATCTAGTTTTCGCGAAAACGACTTCTCCAGAACCTCCAAACGGATCGGTTTGAAATTTGGGAGGTATGATTAGGGACTAAGGGCCATTAAAGTTTGTTCAAGGGAAGTTGATCCGTTTGAAAACATATATAGCTGCCCTGGGCCAATCAAAATGTAGCGTGTTCGGCGGCCATATTAGATTTTTTATTTGATGGATTTTAAGGCCGTAATTGGTTTTATATGTGTTTCTGGAGGTGTTCTGATTCCAAATTTGCCATTTTCGAAACTGTCAGATAAACGGTTTGGCAGCCATTTTTTTCCCGCCAAAGACTCCATTACTAAAGCAATGGGAAATTTAAAATGTCTTCTTCTCGAGAACCACTGGGCCGATTTCAAATATATGTGGCAAGAATCATCCTTAAAGCATAAGTTTTCAAAGGAAGCCGATCGGGATTTTGGCATATTTTTAGAAACATCTTTAAAAATCTTCTTTTCCGAAACCATTTTAGTGATATATTCAAGTCATGAAATATAATATAGCGCACGAGCTAAACCAAGATTCTTCAAGGAAACTTGATTGGCTAAATCGCTCGGCAGCCATCTTGGATGACATAATTTTCGCGAAAACGACTTCTTCCCCAGAACCGCTGAACGAATTGGGCCCAAATTTGGGAGATATCATTAGGGCCTAAGAACCATTAATATTTGCTGACAAAGACCTCTGACACCATCTGGTACGTTTTCCCTGAAATTGACCCATATAACGGCAACACAATAGGATTACGGTGAGGGAGTCGACGGCCACAAAATTAGAACGCCACCTCCACCCACCCACCCACCCACCCACACCTCAACTCGAGCCCGTCCCAGCTTCCATCGAATGTTTATGCAAAGTGAAATTCGTCATAAAGGTGCACATTCACACCAGAATTCTGGAAAATAAAATTGATTAAATTGCATAATTTCAGAGGATTAATTTGTGTACCTCAGTCTAACGAAACGAAATTGATATTGACATTATCATGATTTCATTCCGTACGAATTATATTAGTTGAAATTTGGACTCGTGTCTCTAATTAAATTTCACAACTTAAAAAATGATATTAATTTATTCCTAATGAAATCATCATGATATGCTAAGATTTAGTTCGTTTTATTACATCTATAGGCCCATAATTTACACCTCTAAAAGTATACAATTTAAACAATTTTATTTTCTGGCATTCTGCTGTGAATATGCACCTTACAAATAACGGAAACAGTGTCAAATTATTATATTCTAACAGGGCTCTGCTTTCATTTCATTTCATTTATTACACCCAGACTTTTACAAATATGTGGGGGGAACATCTAATATGTACACGTGAACAGGCATAATACCAGCATAATACGGTACCACAACCACAACTACTACATTATATTATCATAATAATAATAACAACAATAATAATAATAATAATAATAATAATAATAATTATTATTATTATTATTATTATTATTATCACTATTACCATTATACAATAGTTATTATTGAGGTCATCAGGCTGGGGTAGGGGTTGGGGTGGGGGTGGGGTTGATGTCGGACCGTAAACGTTCAGATATACACTGCTCATTCTAATAATATCTGTATATTATATATCTATTCGCCACATCGTGTCAGTTACGCGCCCACCCACATTACCACTCAGTGGCAAGTCACCTAATCGGCCATCGCCGTCATGCTGGGTGGCTTCTCGTTGTTTATAAGTATGGATGACGGCATCCGGAAACAATGTGGCAATTCAATTCGCGAGAGCGCCCCCCCCCCCACCCACCGGCCCGCCCCCACAACCCACCTCCTGCGACCATAAAAAGCAATTTAAAATAATTTAGTTTAACATCGACATATGAACATAATAATCTTTATCCGCATTTTCAGAAGGATCTGCTCCGTCATTTTTAAGAGGGAAATATGATATGGGCCGCGAGATGATTGACGAAATATTCTATTGCACAAGGGGTGGAGTGGGGGCTGAGTTGATACCATACATCATTTGACGCCCTTGTCGACCGCCACTCTCGCCACCCCTCACTACATCCCTGGCAAGAATCCCCTATTTGGGCATTGACATGTTCAACTTTTTCACATTCGACGCCCCCCCCCCCCCTTACCTGGGAGGGGTGAGGGCAGGGTGGTGGTGGTGGTGGTGGTGGTGGTGGCACCGTGGCAGGACAAATGCCAAATTTGCACCAGTCAATTCATAGAATCGCGATGACGTCATCACAATCAAATTCCCCATAATACCCTGGGAGCGACGCCATTTATGGAGAGGCTAATTTAACATTACGAGCAATGTGCCGTAAAACCTTAATTACATTTTCTTTATTATTTATTATTATGAAGATCGTTTATATGTAGAACACTCTAGGACAAAATGGTACAAATATATATGTTGTTCCGTCCCGTGCTTACGCCTATACAGGCGTTATTATTATATTACAGATGTTTATATCAGCTGTCACCTTATATATTGTAATGTCTTGTTTTATGTGTAGGGGGTCCATCGATTAATAGGCTCTGCCTTTGATGGACTGCCCGAATGTGATTTATATATATATATCCTATATATTAAGCATGAAATAAATAATTTTGAATCTTGAATCTTGAATCTTTACTATCTTGCAAAATAAACAATGCAATTGCCTTGGGCAGTCCTCTTTAGCATGTAGTAAGTTTGCCCCAACTTTAATGGCGGCCGATCTTACGATGCCCAGATGTGCGAAACTATGAATATGGAATTGCACTTTAGCTCAAGTTATCTTTCAAACAAAAATTTTGATATGGCGTACTACTACTACTACTACTACTACTACTACTACTACTACTACTACTACTACTACTACTGAAGCTGCTGCTGCTGCTGCTTCTGGCTTGACAAAAATCGATTGTCTTTGATCTTACTTTTTCTAGAACTGGAATTATCACATCGTCCTATTGCACGGTCTCGCCCTCCCACTACGCTATCGTATCGAACAGCGAAGTGATGTGGGTGGGCGTATGTTAGTACGATGGGGTGGTCATGGCCGGGTGGTCGGGGCGGTTCCGCCGCCTCGTTTTATTAGGCAACTTTCATGAATAAAGCGAGTTTAAAGAACAATAAATATTTGATATCTATGTAGGCCCCTAGCTAGGCCTTATAATAGCAAACAGAGTCTGAGAGTATAATTTTTATACAGTATTGAATAATTAATTTAGCACATTATGCGGTAATTATGCACAAGACATCGCACATAGACATAGAATTCATTATATTATGGCAAAATATTGATAAATTCTGTCATTTATTTTTAGGCCCATGATGGAGCATGCAGACTGTACGCTATCCTAAATCCAATTTAGAACTTACCGGCTTTTTGATGCTTTCCCGCCATTCTTATATACGACGTGAGAAATATTTTCCTATTGATACGTAAGAATGGAACAGAACAATTGAAAATTCCATTGTTTCGAACGCTCACGGTATTATTACGTCATAGATATGATGCTTTTGTTGCGTCATGAAAATGACGTCATTTACTTTTAAGGGAGTCTGCTGGAACAGTTCTGGGCATGTTTGAGACGTTTTGATTTGACAGTACATATTGCGATCAAGATGGACTGCGTCATAGATCTTAATTGGTTTTACACTGAATTTTTGTGACTGTCTTAATTAGACCGTTATATAACGTATTATATAGGCTACAGATGCGAGTTAATTACAGAGGTGTTTGCTACTCAGAGTGTAGGAAATCGTTTTATTAATCGCTGTCAAAAATGGTTTTGGTCAACCTCTAGCTCTAACAGCGAGCGCGAAAATCCACTAGCAAAGTAAGCTGTTCGCAGCAACGGGCGATATAAAAATAGCTAGGCATATGTAGGCCTACTGCCGCGTATATAGGCCGCTAGACCGGTATGATATGCAGTGTCAGCCAACCGGAACCAGATTAGATCTCATAGATGTAATATACGGGTTTCTGTTGCGTCTCACGGGTTTTTGTAATCCAAGTGATACTTTCTGGAAGTTGTTCAAAATCAATATTACCCAATGGCGTAGGCGTAGCAAGGCGAACACCTAGATTTCAAAAATATTTCGAATGGTTGGGGGGCTCGATGGGGGTGGGGGACTCGGCGGGGTGGGAGGGAGGACACCGGACCATTCGATTTGGGTCGCCTTTGCCCCTTCCCCAGTTTGTAATACCTTCCTACAGCTATGTATAGGCCTAAATCTATAATCACACACCCGGGACACCCTCGCCGACTATAACCTATAGGGATCCGGGGATTTTAACATGTTTAAATAAAGTCTATCTGTTATACACTATTTTAAAGTTTATTTAAATGGTTTAGATATGTTTAGCCTATAAATCATTTTAAAGCTTTATACTTCCCAGGTCATTTTAAAGCTTTAATTAATTCCCCCCCCCCACCCCCACACCCCCCCCCCCCCCACACACACACACACACACCACCACCACCACCACCACCACCACCACCCACCACCCTCACACCCCGCTCACCCACCCACCCAGCCACGCACGCGCGCACGCACGCACGCACACACACACACACACCATCCCGCCTATCCCGAATTCGTTGCGATCCGCCAGCAGTAATATAATCCCTGTTATAAATGTGCACAGCTAGCTGGCAGCTTCTGTTGAATCAGCTGCCAGATTAGAAGTCGCCTAGCTGCAGATGTGAGGCGTGGACTGTAAGGTAGCCGGCGCGATAACGTTATTGATTAGTATAGTCGCTGTTAGCGGAGCGGAGTGACCTACAAGCGCGAGAAGTCTGAACGCTCTCACAAGTAAGACACATTTTAAACAAGTTAAAATCCGAGAATGTCACCCTGATTATAAGTAATTTGCTTTAATATTGAAATGTATAGCTAAAACAAAGATATTTTAAGCCAAGATGCGACATAAGTCTGTTTGGATGAGCTTCGCATCGTGGCCTAGAATATCTTGCATTTATCCACTATCCAGTGTGGCATTATCGACGCGTACCTTATTATGGCCGAGATGTGTTTATCAACCCATGCCGCCTAATTGCAGTACTAAGACTAATCTTGCTGCAGATATAAATCCCACATTTTATTAACAATAAAGTTGCGTATGGAATTATAAAATAGAATCTGTTTTTACAGACTAAAGCCTGGTTTTCACATTCGCTAAGCTGAGGCTAAGCTGAGCGATAGGAAAAATCGTACATATGTATTCCTAACAGCCTGTTCTCACATGCGCTAAGCTGAACCGATACAAAACTATAAAACACGCGCGTATATTTTGGAAACGACCCTGCACGATTATTTCTCGCTTCGCCCGTGATCAGTCACTCTGACTTGCCTGAGTTTTCCTGGTTTGATTTATTTCATTGCATGTCCGTATTGAAAGCAGCATGTCTCGAGTAGAAGAAAAATTAATATTAGAAGTTGCAAAGTATGATGCCACAAATAGGCACTACAAAGATTCCGAGCGAAGAAGCAACATATGGAAAGCTATTGGCAACGCTATTGAGCGATCAGGTATCATAAATGCATATAATGTCATAAATGCATGAATATTAAAAAAATTTTATAAGCATGTTGTTTGCCCATGTTGTTGACGACAACGACACGGGGAAGCAAGAAAGGAGCTTACAGAGAGGAAGAGGAGGAGGATCTGGAGGAGGATGGAATGGGACGTGGATGATGGCAGTGAGGAGGGGAAGAGAGGAAGAGGAGGTGGAGGGAGTGAAGGAGGGGACGGGGAGAGGATGGTGGGGGAGGGGGGCTATATACTGCAAGAACAGTGTTTGCGTGTTATGGGAAACATTTAATTGTTGCTGACAATTCACCCTCACTCACACACACACATACGAATACAAGCAGCTGCTGCTGCTGCTTCTACAACTACTACTGCTACTATTACTACTACTACTACTACTACTACTACTACTACTACTACTACTACTACTACCACTACTACTACCACTACTACTACAATCTCCTCATAGATAGTAATATAGCCTACCCGTCAATTCGTGCGTGCGTGCGTGCGTGTGCGCGCTAGCAATGTCTTGTTATTTTGTCGAATTCACTGATCTGTAGAATTTTCTGCTATGTACTGGTTCTACAGAATGTTAGACAACAAGATCACGTACACTGTCACTAAACAATTCCTCTTCGCACAAACCTCACCTGCTGCAGAGACAAAATAGTCTTTAAGCCTATCACGGAGTTTGTATGGGTCATCAGAAGCACGGGTCCCAGCTAGATGACCTAAGTTTTGCATAGCACCTGCATCAATCTCCTCATCTCCTCGTTCTGCATGTGCATCCATTGGCCCTGTATCTCAACAGACGCTGATTGAATGAAAATCACGCTAATGTCAGGACAGTCGTCTCGCGCGTGACATTTCACGCACGATAATTTTACGCTCAGTTTAGCGAATGTGAAAACCGGGCTTTAGTCTTCTCTGAATCTCACAAAAATGGAATATGATTTTTCGCCCGCTCACCCGCTTGCTCGCTGCCTCTGCGATATTTAGCCCAGAAATAGGCCTACTGTTTCTCTCGCCACGCCGTTGTTTTTGGGTGTGTAAGCATGTAGTTGAAGTTCGCGTATTCCGCCATGTTAGAGGTAGCCAGGGGTGCTGGATAAAACGATAGGCTAGCTATATGCCCCTATGTGCGTTGAAACGCATTGAATTTCAAATTGGATCAACTGGAGCGTAGAGGTCAACATGACCCGCATGCGTAAAAAGACACAGACGCCCGCGTTGCTGAAAGCTTACGTTTACGTTAGTCTGCCCTGTTTACACGCACTCGACATGAATACTGCTAACCGCTAGCCTGGTTCCCAAGGTCGAAATCCGTTTTGTGTACCAATGTGCTAGGGCAATCCGGCTGTCAGGGACACCCCATGTAACCCAACCCCACCCACCCACCCACAGGACTCACTGGCAACATTATTTTTTCAAATAATTAGCTGATTAAATGGCCAGGACATGTTCCCAGTGAAAAACGACCACGATCCTTATGCCAGTTTAACAGATCCATCAATGGGAAAGAAAGAATTGGACAACTGTAAGCCCATCTCTAGCTAAGCTCCACCCATGCTTTGCGCGTGTTGGGATCGAGTTATATGCTTTGAATCCCGAATTCTCAGAACCTCAATTTCATGGTAACTCCACAGCTAACCCCTTGAATATTTTGGAACTAATTTAACTGTGGGCCGTTGCTACCTATGCCTAAATGCAACAGGCTCAGCACCCAGTGAAATTAGTTTTAAAATATTCAACGTAATGTTAGTTTTAAACAAGGCCATACATACAATTCGTACACATGGCGGACTATGGAATATTCCTTACGGACTTATATTAGTTATGTCATTCATTGTGCATTTTGATTGTGACGTGATTGATTATAACATCATAAACTTGAGTGACAGATTGGATTCATCCATTGAAAATGTCAAATTATGATCATTCAGGTATTGCATGAAGCAATAATGGATTCATAAAGATAAACTGTGTAGGAGCATTTTAAAAACGTAAGATTATACTAATTTAGAATTTTAGCCGTTACAAAACATTCAGTGCTGGATTTCAAGCTACCACCAAATATATGTAGAATCCATTCCTAGTTTCATAAACTACCGCTCATGACCATTAGAATTAGACTAAAAGATCTATCTAAGTCATCTATTCTGGCTGAATGGCAGCTTGATAAACTCGACGTGTAAGGGCTTTTAGGCAACTTAATCAGCTCAACTCGTATAAACATTAAAGGTACAAACTAGACATAATATGGATCAGACATCTTTTATTGCTTATTATAAGTTTACCGAGACAGACAGTATTAAAATACATTCAGTATTATTCCTGAAAATCAGAGAAAATGTAAGAAATTTCGAAATTCATGAACAGAGGAGACACCTGAAGTTTTTTTGGAAATATAAAGGTGTGTATCGTTTTGCTTCAGCTGTAAAATAAAAAGGCTAAATCACTATGTGGGAGAGTTACGTCCCCTCTCTCAGATGTCTAAATCACTATGTGGGAGAGTTACGTCCCCTCTCTCAGATGTCTAAATCACTATGTGGGAGAGTAACGTCCCCTCTCTCAGAGGGTCTATACCATGCCCTGCTTGTACGCAAATGTTAGAAATTCTGCAACCTGACATGCGCGAGGGGTTCAACGCGTTGGATTGGTGGTGGGGCACTGGTGGCTCCTCTCGTGTCACCTAGATGCATTTATGTCTATCCCACCTCACGGGTGACTCGCACTCAGTCTCCTTCACTCGTGGGATGCCACAGCTGATACACCAGTCAAACTCCCCGTGCATAAAGGGTATGCCCGTCCACTCTCAGCACACACGTAATGGCACATGCGGTCTACAACATTACAGCTATATGAATGATGCAATATATTATGTTAGACTGAGCATATTATCTAATCGAATTTCAATTTAGACGATGGATAAAACAAAATGACCTTCATAATAGCTATTAGCTGGTATGCTATACATGTACCACCCGTTATCATTGTATTTCAGGTGTTATACCACGTGATCTCTAACAATGGCTGCATCCTTATCGCAAATTGTGTCTTATGTGATGGGAGGACTTTTTGCCTTGTCGGGAGCTCTTAAATTATATCCTTTCATCCCAGAACCCAGCAAACAAATGGTATGTAGAGTGCAGCTTTTCCTACCACCACCACCACCATCACCACCACCACCACCACCACCACCACCAACAACAACAACAACAACAATAGCAACAACAACAACAAACTTCAGGAGTATAGTTGCCATGCAGATAACTATAAATAGACATTTCTCATCCACAAGTACCAACTTAGTTATGAAACTAATGACATCAAGGTTTGCGTGCTGATAACCACATTTAAAGGCAACTCTCATGATGTCTAACCTTCTTTGATAAAACTGTATTCGGCATCCTCAGTTGTTGAAATCTCCCTAGAAGTGTGCAATCGCAACATGGAATGTACGTAGTCTGACCGAGCCTGCATTTAAGTGACAAACTTTAGGATCAGACCTGTGAACACTACAACATCGACGTTACATGCATCCACGAAGCAAAAGCACCCACTCATTCAGAGAACTGGACACATGATGATCCTTCTGTAGCCGAGACAAGCCGTATACTTCTGTCTGGGATTTGTAATGAGGCCGATGCTCTTGGATCACATCCTAATTTTCGGATATGTCAGCGATTGGTTTGCATTTATTGACCTGGGCAATACGCCTCGTCATCAATCTGGTCTGAATAAGGACCACACAAAGCTACCCCGAAAATGCAATACCACACTTCGCCAGATCAGTGAACGACTGAAAGAACTCGCCACCCTACAAGCAGACTCCTTTGCAGATGACATCACAGCCACAGATGAGTGTCACCAAACATTTAGGTGGCCTGGGCGCAAAAAGATGCTGGTCCATTGCCATCGCTTTTCGTGCATAATACTGAACTCAGAAGGCAACTTCACCTGGTTCGATCAGAGAAAAGCAGAAGCGATCAGAAAATGTTTTAAGAACCAGCTCTAGGATCCAGGCGACGAACCATTACACCCATCTAAAGACGATCCCACGCCACATCGAAGTTGACTGACGGTAGTTCAATGTTTATATTTATGACGTTTCGTGAACTTTGCGCGGACATCAAAAGCGTGCAAGCGTGGTACTCGACACGGGAGCGGAGTGGGAGGGCGATGGTCGTGTTCACGTAGAGGTGAGCTTAACTCACAGATAATCCGAAGCGCTGGTGACTTCCCGGGCCTGCACCCACAAGACATTCATTATCCCGAATGTGTTAGTCAACCCACTAGCCTAGGCTAGTCTGCCCACTCATGTTTCATCATGCTGTAATACTCGATGACTGCCCTGATAAGAGGGTAACGCATCTTAAATTGGTGATCTGAGTAACAGTGTGACTTTCAGTTTGACAAAAGGAAGTTAGCATTGTCACCCGGACGCTCATATTTTGTCACACTGGATACGCCCCACAGATACAATAATAGAATAGTAGAATTAGGTCCAGCCGCTTAATGTAGGCCTAGGAAAAATACGTATTATGTAATTTGTCTATCATGTAGGTCCCATATGACTTTGATGCGTAAATCGAGTTATGGGTGAAAATCGGGTCGTTATGATTTAAGAGACACGGAAATTAATGTTGAGCCTGTCAATAAGGTCAGGTGACCACTTATTGACTTTGAGCATAATGTGTCTAGTTTGACACGGAAATGGTCATAATCTCGCTCTAAGTAGGCCTACTATGATCTAAGCATGTAAACTGATTGTATTAGGAATCCCAATCTATTGAGACATGGCCCCCAGACCTTATATCAAAGCCATGCACTATCACCAAGCTCAAATATGTATATGTATGCATATTTCAGCAATACATACTCGCCCGCGTCCATCTTGGACTTTTGGCCGATTTTTAAAACGTCTCTGAAACCGCTTGGAGTGTCAATTCAAAACTCATGAAAGATCATCTAGAGCAACAGCTGAACCAAGTTTTGTTTGAGGGACCTTGATTGTCCAAATGCTTTAGCAGACATCTTAGATGACCTAGCTTTCACGAAAACGACTTCTCAAGATCCGCTGAACGATGTCAAAAGCATGACCGCCATGGACCAATCCAAATGTAGCATGTTTGAGTGCTATATTGGATGTTTTATTTGATGGATTTGAAGCCGAAATTGCTTTTATATAGGATGCTGGGTATGCTGATTTCAAATTTATCACTTTCGAAATTGTCCGATAGACTGTTTGACGGCCGCCTTGGATCTTTTTCCAGCCAAAAACTCCTATACTAAAGCAATAGGAAATTTAAAATGTCTTCTCCAGAACCAGTGCGCCGATTTAAATTTTAATTGTCGTGAGCCATCTTTGCAGCATATAGAGATCCAAGTTTTCTATGGCTTTAAAATTCTTCTCTGGACCCGCATGTGGGGTCGATTCAAAACTCATGAAACATCATCTAGGGTATCAGCTGAACCAAGTTTGTTCTAGGGAACTTGGTTGGCCTATGCTTTGACAGCCATATTGGATGGCCTAATTTTCGCGAAAACGTCATCTCTAGAACCGCTGAACAGTGTGCCGGAATTTGGGAGATATGATTAGGCACTAAAGGCCGTTAAATTAAAGTTTCTTCAAGGGAACAAAGAACGTGACCGCCGCTGTTGTTGCCCACTCAAAATGTAGTGTGGTTGGCGTTCATATTTGGACTTTCTTATTTGATGGATTGTGAAGCCGAAATTGGTTTTGTTAAAGTGTTGGTGTATGCTAATTTTAAACTTGCGACTTTCGAAACAGTCAGGTAAACGGGTTCCCTGTTGGTGGCCATCTTGGATATTTTCCTGCCAAAGTCTTCCATAGTAAAGTAATGGGAAATTTAACATGTCTTCTCTAACCACTGAACCGATTTTAACCAAATTTGGTAATGTTTCCTTGTTCTTGTTGCAATTCTGGCCACACCCTTAGTTTTATTTGAAATATCTATGTTCCAGGTGAGCGGGACAGGCCCTTTGGGCTTTTTGTTCTTTTATCATATGGCTTCCAATGAAGAGTTGAGGAGACTCTCCTGACGACTACTCTCAGAATACACTTCGCAATCAAATCTTTCAATGGCGCAATACTCCTCAGGAATCGACGAGTCTTGTTGCCTTTGACGTCTAAGTGCCCCTATGAATGGGCCACTACCCATCTTTGAGCGTTTTCGATTGGGCTAGTGTTGTCCACCTAGTATCGGGTTGAATTCGTTTGTGCGAGTTTAGCAGTTTAATAAAGTAAAGGCCCATAACGTGCGTTATCAGGGTCGTTGTCGTGATGTGATTACGGCGTCATAATTGAATCAATGTAACGTCACAACCAGAGTGGTGCAGAACACGCGCAACTTCACTAGTGCCAGTGTGTGGTCTTTACTTCAATAGTGCCAGTGTGTGGTCTTTACTTCACTAGTGCAAGTGTGTGGTCTTTACTTCACTAGTGCCAGTGTGTGGTCTTTACTTCACTAGTGCCAATGTGTGCTCTGTACTTCACTAGTGCCAGCGTGTGCACTTTACTTCACTAGTGCCAGCGTGTGGTCTTTACTTCACTAGTGCCAGTGTATGATCTTTACTTCACTAGTGCCAGTGTGTGGTCTTTACCTCACTAGTGCCAGTGTGTGGTCTTTACTTCACTAGTGCCAGTGTGTGGTCTTTACTTCACTAGTGCCAGTGTGTGGTCTTTACTTCACTAGTGCAAGTGTGTCGTCTTTACTTCACTAGTGCCAGTGTGTGCTCTTTACTTCACTAGTGCCAGTGTGTGGGCTTTACTTCACTAGTGTCAGTGTGTGGTCTTTACTTCACTAGTGTCAGTGTGTTGTCTTTACTTCACTGGTGTCAGTGTGGGGGTCTTTACTTCACTGGTGCCAGTGTGTGGTCTTTACTTCACTAGTGCCAGTGTGTGGTCTTTACTTCACTAGTGCCAGTGTGCGGTCTTTACTTCACTAGTGCCAGTGTATGGTCTTTACTTCACTGGTGCCAGTGTGTGGTCTTTACTTCACTAGTGCCAGTGTGTGCTCTTTACTTCACTAGTGCCAGTATGTGGTCTTTACTTCACTAGTGCCAGTATGTGGTCTTTACTTCACTAGTGCCAGTGTATGGTCTTTACCTCACTAGTGCCAGTGTGCGGTCTTTACTTCACTAGTGCCAGTGTATGGTCTTTACTTCACTAGTGCCAGTGTGTGGGCTTTACTTCACTAGTGTCAGTGTGTGGTCTTTACTTCACTAGTGCCAGTGTGTGGTCTTTACTTCACTAGTGCCAGTGTGCGGTCTTTACTTCACTAGTGCCAGTGTATGGTCTTTACTTCACTAGTGCCAGTGTGTGGGCTTTACTTCACTAGTGTCAGTGTGTGGTCTTTACTTCACTAGTGTCAGTGTGTGGTCTTTACTTCACTGGTGTCAGTGTGTTGTCTTTACTTCACTGGTGTCAGTGTGGGGGTCTTTACTTCACTAGTGCCAGTGTGTGGTCTTTACTTCACTAGTGCCAGTGTGTGGTCTTTACTTCACTAGTGCCAGTGTGTGCTCTTTACTTCACTAGTGCCAGTATGTGGTCTTTACTTCACTAGTGCCAGTATGTGGTCTTTACTTCACTAGTGCCAGTGTGCAGTCTTTACTTCACTAGTGCCAGTGTGCGGTCTTTACTTCACTAGTGCCAGTATGCGGTCTTTACTTCACTAGTGCCAGTGTGTGGGCTTTACTTCACTAGTGTCAGTGTGTGGTCTTTACTTCACTAGTGTCAGTGTGTTGTCTTTACTTCACTGGTGTCAGTGTGGGGGTCTTTACTTCACTGGTGCCAGTGTGTGGTCTTTACTTCACTAGTGCCAGTGTGTGGTCTTTACTTCACTAGTGCCAGTGTGCGGTCTTTACTTCACTAGTGCCAGTGTATGGTCTTTACTTCACTGGTGCCAGTGTGTGGTCTTTACTTCACTAGTGCCAGTGTGTGCTCTTTACTTCACTAGTGCCAGTATGTGGTCTTTACTTCACTAGTGCCAGTATGTGGTCTTTACTTCACTAGTGCCAGTGTATGGTCTTTACCTCACTAGTGCCAGTGTGTGCTCTTTACTTCACTAGTGCCAGTGTGTGGTCTTTACTTCACTAGTGCCAGTGTGCGGTCTTTACTTCACTAGTGCCAGTGTGCGGTCTTTACTTCACTAGTGCCAGTATGCGGTCTTTACTTCACTAGTGCCAGTGCGTGGTCTTTACTTCACTAGTGCCAGTGTATGGTCTTTACTTCACTACTGCCGGTGTGTGGTCTTTACTTCACTAGTGCCGGTGTTTGGTCTTTACTTCACTAGTGCCGGTGTGTGGTCTTTACTTCACTAGTGCCAGTGTGTGGTCTTTACTTCACTAGTGCAAGTGTGTGGTCTTTACTTCACTAGTGCCAGTGGGTGCTCTTTACTTCACTAGTGCCAGTGTGTGGGCTTTACTTCACTAGTGTCAGTGTGTGGTCTTTACTTCACTGGTGTCAGTGTATTGTCTTTACTTCACTGGTGCCAGTGTGTGGTCTTTACTTCACTAGTGTCAATGTGTGGGCTTTACTTCACTAGTGCCAGTGTGTGGTCTTTACTTCACTAGTGCCAGTGTGCGGTCTTTACTTCACTAGTGCCAGTGTATGGTCTTTACTTCACTAGTGCCAGTGTGTGGGCTTTACTTCACTAGTGTCAGTGTGTGGTCTTTACTTCACTAGTGTCAGTGTGTGGTCTTTACTTCACTGGTGTCAGTGTGTTGTCTTTACTTCACTGGTGTCAGTGTGGGGGTCTTTACTTCACTAGTGCCAGTGTGTGGTCTTTACTTCACTAGTGCCAGTGTGTGGTCTTTACTTCACTAGTGCCAGTGTGTGCTCTTTACTTCACTAGTGCCAGTATGTGGTCTTTACTTCACTAGTGCCAGTATGTGGTCTTTACTTCACTAGTGCCAGTGTGCGGTCTTTACTTCACTAGTGCCAGTGTGCGGTCTTTACTTCACTAGTGCCAGTATGCGGTCTTTACTTCACTAGTGCCAGTGTGTGGTCTTTACTTCACTAGTGCCAGTGTATGGTCTTTACTTCACTAGTGCCGGTGTGTGGTCTTTACTTCACTAGTGCCGGTGTTTGGTCTTTACTTCACTAGTGTCGGTGTGTGGTCTTTACTTCACTAGTGCCAGTGTGTGGTCTTTACTTCACTAGTGCAAGTGTGTGGTCTTTACTTCACTAGTGCCAGTGGGTGCTCTTTACTTCACTAGTGCCAGTGTGTGGGCTTTACTTCACTAGTGTCAGTGTGTGGTCTTTACTTCACTGGTGTCAGTGTATTGTCTTTACTTCACTGGTGCCAGTGTGTGGTCTTTACTTCACTAGTGTCAATGTGTGGGCTTTACTTCACTAGTGCCAGTGTGTGGTCTTTACTTCACTAGTGCCAGTGTGCGGTCTTTACTTCACTAGTGCCAGTGTATGGTCTTTACTTCACTAGTGCCAGTGTGTGGGCTTTACTTCACTAGTGTCAGTGTGTGGTCTTTACTTCACTAGTGTCAGTGTGTGGTCTTTACTTCACTGGTGTCAGTGTGTTGTCTTTACTTCACTGGTGTCAGTGTGGGGGTCTTTACTTCACTAGTGCCAGTGTGTGGTCTTTACTTCACTAGTGCCAGTGTGTGGTCTTTACTTCACTAGTGCCAGTGTGTGCTCTTTACTTCACTAGTGCCAGTATGTGGTCTTTACTTCACTAGTGCCAGTATGTGGTCTTTACTTCACTAGTGCCAGTGTATGGTCTTTACCTCACTAGTGCCAGTGTGTGCTCTTTACTTCACTAGTGCCAGTGTGTGGTCTTTACTTCACTAGTGCCAGTGTGCGGTCTTTACTTCACTAGTGCCAGTGTGCGGTCTTTGCTTCACTAGTGCCAGTATGTGGTCTTTACTTCACTAGTGCCAGTATGTGGTCTTTACTTCACTAGTGCCAGTGTATGGTCTTTACCTCACTAGTGCCAGTGTGTGCTCTTTACTTCACTAGTGCCAGTGTATGGTCTTTACCTCACTAGTGCCAGTGTGTGCTCTTTACTTCACTAGTGCCAGTGTGTGGTCTTTACTTCACTAGTGCCAGTGTGCGGTCTTTACTTCACTAGTGCCAGTGTGCGGTCTTTACTTCACTAGTGCCAGTATGCGGTCTTTACTTCACTAGTGCCAGTGTGTGGTCTTTACTTCACTAGTGCCAGTGTATGGTCTTTACTTCACTAGTGCCGGTGTGTGGTCTTTACTTCACTAGTGCCGGTGTTTGGTCTTTACTTCACTAGTGCCGGTGTGTGGTCTTTACTTCACTAGTGCCAGTGTGTGGTCTTTACTTCACTAGTGCAAGTGTGTGATCTTTACTTCACTAGTGCCAGTGGGTGCTCTTTACTTCACTAGTGCCAGTGTGTGGGCTTTACTTCACTAGTGTCAGTGTGTGGTCTTTACTTCACTGGTGTCAGTGTATTGTCTTTACTTCACTGGTGCCAGTGTGTGGTCTTTACTTCACTAGTGTCAATGTGTGGGCTTTACTTCACTAGTGCCAGTGTGTGGTCTTTACTTCACTAGTGCCAGTGTGCGGTCTTTACTTCACTAGTGCCAGTGTATGGTCTTTACTTCACTAGTGCCAGTGTGTGGGCTTTACTTCACTAGTGTCAGTGTGTGGTCTTTACTTCACTAGTGTCAGTGTGTGGTCTTTACTTCACTGGTGTCAGTGTGTTGTCTTTACTTCACTGGTGTCAGTGTGGGGGTCTTTACTTCACTAGTGCCAGTGTGTGGTCTTTACTTCACTAGTGCCAGTGTGTGGTCTTTACTTCACTAGTGCCAGTGTGTGCTCTTTACTTCACTAGTGCCAGTATGTGGTCTTTACTTCACTAGTGCCAGTATGTGGTCTTTACTTCACTAGTGCCAGTGTATGGTCTTTACCTCACTAGTGCCAGTGTGTGCTCTTTACTTCACTAGTGCCAGTGTGTGGTCTTTACTTCACTAGTGCCAGTGTGTGGTCTTTACTTCACTAGTGCCAGTGTGCGGTCTTTACTTCACTAGTGCCTGTGTGCGGTCTTTGCTTCACTAGTGCCAGTATGCGGTCTTTACTTCACTAGTGCCAGTGTGTGGTCTTTACTTCACTAGTGCCAGTGTATGGTCTTTACTTCACTAGTGCCAGTGTGCGGTCTTTACTTCACTAGTGCCAGTGTATGGTCTTTACTTCACTAGTGCCGGTGTGTGGTCTTTACTTCACTAGTGCCGGTGTGTGGTCTTTACTTCACTAGTGCCAGTGTGTGGTCTTTACTTCACTAGTGCAAGTGTGTGGTCTTTACTTCACTAGTGCCAGTGGGTGCTCTTTACTGCACTAGTGCCAGTGTGTGGGCTTTACTTCACTAATGCCAGTGTGTGGTCTTTACTTCACTAGTGCCAGTGTGTGGTCTTTACTTCACTAGTGCCAGTGTATGGTCTTTACTTCACTAGTGCCAGTGTATGGTCTTTTCTTCACTAGTGCCAGTGTGTGGTCTTTACTTCACTAGTGCCAGTGTGTGGTCTTTACTTCACTAGTGCCAGTGTATGGTCTTTACTTCACTAGTGCCAGTGTATGGTCTTTACTTCACTGGTGCCAATGTGTGGTCTTTACTTCACTAGTGGCAGTGTGTGGTCTTTACTTCACTAGTGCCAGTGTGTAGTCTTTACTTCACTAGTGCCAGTGTGTGGTCTTTACTTCACTAGTGCCAGTATGTGGTCTTTACTTCACTAGTGCCAGTGTATGGTCTTTACTTCACTAGTGCCAGTGTGTTGTCTTTACTTCACTAGTGCCAGTGTGTGGTCTTTACTTCACTAGTGCCAGTGTGTGCTCTTTACTTCACTAGTGCCAGTGTATGGTCTTTACCTCACTAGTGCCAGTGTGTGCTCTTTACTTCACTAGTGCCAGTGTGTGGTCTTTACTTCACTAGTGCCAGTGTGCGGTCTTTACTTCACTAGTGCCAGTGTGCGGTCTTTACTTCACTAGTGCCAGTATGCGGTCTTTACTTCACTAGTGCCAGTGTGTGGTCTTTACTTCACTAGTGCCGGTGTATGGTCTTTACTTCACTAGTGCCGGTGTGTGGTCTTTACTTCACTAGTGCCGGTGTTTGGTCTTTACTTCACTAGTGCCGGTGTGTGGTCTTTACTTCACTAGTGCCAGTGTGTGGTCTTTACTTCACTAGTGCAAGTGTGT
The DNA here is from genome assembly GCA_034401795.1 of Chaetoderma sp. LZ-2023a. NCBI lineage: Eukaryota > Metazoa > Mollusca > Caudofoveata > Chaetodermatida > Chaetodermatidae > Chaetoderma > Chaetoderma sp. LZ-2023a. The sequence continues at coordinate 20,200,868 of CM067374.1, forward strand.
GATCTTTACTTCACTAGTGCCAGTGGGTGCTCTTTACTTCACTAGTGCCAGTGTGTGGGCTTTACTTCACTAGTGTCAGTGTGTGGTCTTTACTTCACTGGTGTCAGTGTATTGTCTTTACTTCACTGGTGCCAGTGTGTGGTCTTTACTTCACTAGTGTCAATGTGTGGGCTTTACTTCACTAGTGCCAGTGTGTGGTCTTTACTTCACTAGTGCCAGTGTGCGGTCTTTACTTCACTAGTGCCAGTGTATGGTCTTTACTTCACTAGTGCCAGTGTGTGGGCTTTACTTCACTAGTGTCAGTGTGTGGTCTTTACTTCACTAGTGTCAGTGTGTGGTCTTTACTTCACTGGTGTCAGTGTGTTGTCTTTACTTCACTGGTGTCAGTGTGGGGGTCTTTACTTCACTAGTGCCAGTGTGTGGTCTTTACTTCACTAGTGCCAGTGTGTGGTCTTTACTTCACTAGTGCCAGTGTGTGCTCTTTACTTCACTAGTGCCAGTATGTGGTCTTTACTTCACTAGTGCCAGTATGTGGTCTTTACTTCACTAGTGCCAGTGTATGGTCTTTACCTCACTAGTGCCAGTGTGTGCTCTTTACTTCACTAGTGCCAGTGTGTGGTCTTTACTTCACTAGTGCCAGTGTGCGGTCTTTACTTCACTAGTGCCTGTGTGCGGTCTTTGCTTCACTAGTGCCAGTATGCGGTCTTTACTTCACTAGTGCCAGTGTGTGGTCTTTACTTCACTAGTGCCAGTGTATGGTCTTTACTTCACTAGTGCCAGTGTGCGGTCTTTACTTCACTAGTGCCAGTGTATGGTCTTTACTTCACTAGTGCCGGTGTGTGGTCTTTACTTCACTAGTGCCGGTGTGTGGTCTTTACTTCACTAGTGCCAGTGTGTGGTCTTTACTTCACTAGTGCAAGTGTGTGGTCTTTACTTCACTAGTGCCAGTGGGTGCTCTTTACTGCACTAGTGCCAGTGTGTGGGCTTTACTTCACTAATGCCAGTGTGTGGTCTTTACTTCACTAGTGCCAGTGTGTGGTCTTTACTTCACTAGTGCCAGTGTATGGTCTTTACTTCACTAGTGCCAGTGTATGGTCTTTTCTTCACTAGTGCCAGTGTGTGGTCTTTACTTCACTAGTGCCAGTGTGTGGTCTTTACTTCACTAGTGCCAGTGTATGGTCTTTACTTCACTAGTGCCAGTGTATGGTCTTTACTTCACTGGTGCCAATGTGTGGTCTTTACTTCACTAGTGGCAGTGTGTGGTCTTTACTTCACTAGTGCCAGTGTGTAGTCTTTACTTCACTAGTGCCAGTGTGTGGTCTTTACTTCACTAGTGCCAGTATGTGGTCTTTACTTCACTAGTGCCAGTGTATGGTCTTTACTTCACTAGTGCCAGTGTGTTGTCTTTACTTCACTAGTGCCAGTGTGTGGTCTTTACTTCACTAGTGTCAGGTGGTCTTTACTTCACTAGTGTCAGTGTGTGGTCTTTACTTCTCTGGTCCCAGTGTGTGGTCTTTACTTCACTAGTGTCACGTGGTCTTTACTTCACTAGTGCCAGTGTATGGTCAACTTTACTTCACTAGTGCCAGTGTATGGTCTTTACTTCACTAGTGCCAGTGTGTGGTCTTTACTTCAATGGTGTCAGTGTGTGGTCTTTACTTCACTAGTGCCAGTGTGTGGTCTTTACTTCACTAGTGCCAGTATGTGGTCTTTACTTCACTAGTGCCAGTGTATGGTCTTTACTTCACTAGTGGCAGTGTGTAGTCTTTACTTCACTAGTGCCAGTGTGTGGTCTTTACTTCACTAGTGCCAGTATGTGGTCTTTACTTCACTAGTGCCAGTGTATGGTCTTTACTTCACTAGTGCCAGTGTGTGGTCTTTACTTCACTAGTGCCAGTGTGTGCTCTTTATTTCACTAGTGCCAGTGTGTGGTCTTTACTTCACTAGTGTCAGGTGGTCTTTACTTCACTAGTGTCAGTGTGTGGTCTTTACTTCACTAGTGTCACGTGGTCTTTACTTCACTAGTGCCAGTGTATGGTCAACTTTACTTCACTAGTGCCAGTGTATGGTCTTTACTTCACTAGTGCCAGTGTGTGGTCTTTACTTCAATGGTGTCAGTGTGTGGTCTTTACTTCACTAGTGCCAGTGTGTGGTCTTTACTTCACTAGTGCCAGTGTATGGTCTTTACTTCACTAGTGGCAGTGTGTAGTCTTTACTTCACTAGTGCCAGTGTGTGGTCTTTACTTCACTAGTGCCAGTATGTGGTCTTTACTTCACTAGTGCCAGTGTATGGTCTTTACTTCACTAGTGCCAGTGTGTGGTCTTTACTTCACTAGTGCCATTGTGTGCTCTTTATTTCACTAGTGCCAGTGTGTGGTCTTTACTTCACTAGTGTCAGGTGGTCTTTACTTCACTAGTGTCAGTGTGTGATCTTTACTTCTCTGGTCCCAGTGTGTGGTCTTTACTTCACTAGTGTCACGTGGTCTTTACTTCACTAGTGCCAGTGTATGGTCAACTTTACTTCACTAGTGCCAGTGTATGGTCTTTACTTCACTAGTGCCATTGTGTGGTCTTAACTTCACTAGTGCCAGTGTGTGGTCTTTACTTCACTAGTGCCAGTGTGTGGTCTTTACTTCACTAGTGCCAGTGTGTGGTCTTTACTTCACTAGTGTCACGTGGTCTTTACTTCACTAGTGCCAGTGTGTGGTCTTTACTTCACTAATGCCAGTGTGTGGTCTTTACTTCACTAGTGCCAGTGTGTGGTCTTTACTTCACTAGTGCCAGTGTATGGTCTTTTCTTCACTAGTGTCATTGTGTGGTCTTTAGTTCACTAGTGCCAGTGTGTGGTCTTTACTTCACTAGTGCCAGTGTGTGGGCTTTACTTCACTGGTACCAGTGTGTGGTCTTTACTTCACTAGTGCCAGTGTATCGTCTTTACTTCACTGGTGCCAGTGTGTGGTCTTTACTTCACTAGTGCCAGTGTGTGGTCTTTACTTCACTAGTGCCAGTGTGTGCTCTTTACTTCACTAGTGCCAGTATGTGGTCTTTACTTCACTAGTGCCAGTATGTGGTCTTTACTTCACTAGTGCCAGTGTATGGTCTTTACCTCACTAGTGCCAGTGTGTGCTCTTTACTTCACTAGTGCCAGTGTGTGGTCTTTACTTCACTAGTGCCAGTGTGCGGTCTTTACTTCACTAGTGCCTGTGTGCGGTCTTTGCTTCACTAGTGCCAGTATGCGGTCTTTACTTCACTAGTGCCAGTGTGTGGTCTTTACTTCACTAGTGCCAGTGTATGGTCTTTACTTCACTAGTGCCAGTGTGCGGTCTTTACTTCACTAGTGCCAGTGTATGGTCTTTACTTCACTAGTGCCGGTGTGTGGTCTTTACTTCACTAGTGCCGGTGTGTGGTCTTTACTTCACTAGTGCCAGTGTGTGGTCTTTACTTCACTAGTGCAAGTGTGTGGTCTTTACTTCACTAGTGCCAGTGGGTGCTCTTTACTGCACTAGTGCCAGTGTGTGGGCTTTACTTCACTAATGCCAGTGTGTGGTCTTTACTTCACTAGTGCCAGTGTGTGGTCTTTACTTCACTAGTGCCAGTGTATGGTCTTTACTTCACTAGTGCCAGTGTATGGTCTTTTCTTCACTAGTGCCAGTGTGTGGTCTTTACTTCACTAGTGCCAGTGTGTGGTCTTTACTTCACTAGTGCCAGTGTATGGTCTTTACTTCACTAGTGCCAGTGTATGGTCTTTACTTCACTAGTGCCAATGTGTGGTCTTTACTTCACTAGTGGCAGTGTGTGGTCTTTACTTCACTAGTGCCAGTGTGTAGTCTTTACTTCACTAGTGCCAGTGTGTGGTCTTTACTTCACTAGTGCCAGTATGTGGTCTTTACTTCACTAGTGCCAGTGTATGGTCTTTACTTCACTAGTGCCAGTGTGTTGTCTTTACTTCACTAGTGCCAGTGTGTGGTCTTTACTTCACTAGTGTCAGGTGGTCTTTACTTCACTAGTGTCAGTGTGTGGTCTTTACTTCTCTGGTCCCAGTGTGTGGTCTTTACTTCACTAGTGTCACGTGGTCTTTACTTCACTAGTGCCAGTGTATGGTCAACTTTACTTCACTAGTGCCAGTGTATGGTCTTTACTTCACTAGTGCCAGTGTGTGGTCTTTACTTCAATGGTGTCAGTGTGTGGTCTTTACTTCACTAGTGCCAGTGTGTGGTCTTTACTTCACTAGTGCCAGTATGTGGTCTTTACTTCACTAGTGCCAGTGTATGGTCTTTACTTCACTAGTGGCAGTGTGTAGTCTTTACTTCACTAGTGCCAGTGTGTGGTCTTTACTTCACTAGTGCCAGTATGTGGTCTTTACTTCACTAGTGCCAGTGTATGGTCTTTACTTCACTAGTGCCAGTGTGTGGTCTTTACTTCACTAGTGCCAGTGTGTGCTCTTTATTTCACTAGTGCCAGTGTGTGGTCTTTACTTCACTAGTGTCAGGTGGTCTTTACTTCACTAGTGTCAGTGTGTGGTCTTTACTTCACTAGTGTCACGTGGTCTTTACTTCACTAGTGCCAGTGTATGGTCAACTTTACTTCACTAGTGCCAGTGTATGGTCTTTACTTCACTAGTGCCAGTGTGTGGTCTTTACTTCAATGGTGTCAGTGTGTGGTCTTTACTTCACTAGTGCCAGTGTGTGGTCTTTACTTCACTAGTGCCAGTGTGTGCTCTTTACTTCACTAGTGCCAGTATGTGGTCTTTACTTCACTAGTGCCAGTATGTGGTCTTTACTTCACTAGTGCCAGTGTATGGTCTTTACCTCACTAGTGCCAGTGTGTGCTCTTTACTTCACTAGTGCCAGTGTGTGGTCTTTACTTCACTAGTGCCAGTGTGCGGTCTTTACTTCACTAGTGCCAGTGTGCGGTCTTTGCTTCACTAGTGCCAGTATGTGGTCTTTACTTCACTAGTGCCAGTATGTGGTCTTTACTTCACTAGTGCCAGTGTATGGTCTTTACCTCACTAGTGCCAGTGTGTGCTCTTTACTTCACTAGTGCCAGTGTATGGTCTTTACCTCACTAGTGCCAGTGTGTGCTCTTTACTTCACTAGTGCCAGTGTGTGGTCTTTACTTCACTAGTGCCAGTGTGCGGTCTTTACTTCACTAGTGCCAGTGTGCGGTCTTTACTTCACTAGTGCCAGTATGCGGTCTTTACTTCACTAGTGCCAGTGTGTGGTCTTTACTTCACTAGTGCCAGTGTATGGTCTTTACTTCACTAGTGCCGGTGTGTGGTCTTTACTTCACTAGTGCCGGTGTTTGGTCTTTACTTCACTAGTGCCGGTGTGTGGTCTTTACTTCACTAGTGCCAGTGTGTGGTCTTTACTTCACTAGTGCAAGTGTGTGATCTTTACTTCACTAGTGCCAGTGGGTGCTCTTTACTTCACTAGTGCCAGTGTGTGGGCTTTACTTCACTAGTGTCAGTGTGTGGTCTTTACTTCACTGGTGTCAGTGTATTGTCTTTACTTCACTGGTGCCAGTGTGTGGTCTTTACTTCACTAGTGTCAATGTGTGGGCTTTACTTCACTAGTGCCAGTGTGTGGTCTTTACTTCACTAGTGCCAGTGTGCGGTCTTTACTTCACTAGTGCCAGTGTATGGTCTTTACTTCACTAGTGCCAGTGTGTGGGCTTTACTTCACTAGTGTCAGTGTGTGGTCTTTACTTCACTAGTGTCAGTGTGTGGTCTTTACTTCACTGGTGTCAGTGTGTTGTCTTTACTTCACTGGTGTCAGTGTGGGGGTCTTTACTTCACTAGTGCCAGTGTGTGGTCTTTACTTCACTAGTGCCAGTGTGTGGTCTTTACTTCACTAGTGCCAGTGTGTGCTCTTTACTTCACTAGTGCCAGTATGTGGTCTTTACTTCACTAGTGCCAGTATGTGGTCTTTACTTCACTAGTGCCAGTGTATGGTCTTTACCTCACTAGTGCCAGTGTGTGCTCTTTACTTCACTAGTGCCAGTGTGTGGTCTTTACTTCACTAGTGCCAGTGTGTGGTCTTTACTTCACTAGTGCCAGTGTGCGGTCTTTACTTCACTAGTGCCTGTGTGCGGTCTTTGCTTCACTAGTGCCAGTATGCGGTCTTTACTTCACTAGTGCCAGTGTGTGGTCTTTACTTCACTAGTGCCAGTGTATGGTCTTTACTTCACTAGTGCCAGTGTGCGGTCTTTACTTCACTAGTGCCAGTGTATGGTCTTTACTTCACTAGTGCCGGTGTGTGGTCTTTACTTCACTAGTGCCGGTGTGTGGTCTTTACTTCACTAGTGCCAGTGTGTGGTCTTTACTTCACTAGTGCAAGTGTGTGGTCTTTACTTCACTAGTGCCAGTGGGTGCTCTTTACTGCACTAGTGCCAGTGTGTGGGCTTTACTTCACTAATGCCAGTGTGTGGTCTTTACTTCACTAGTGCCAGTGTGTGGTCTTTACTTCACTAGTGCCAGTGTATGGTCTTTACTTCACTAGTGCCAGTGTATGGTCTTTTCTTCACTAGTGCCAGTGTGTGGTCTTTACTTCACTAGTGCCAGTGTGTGGTCTTTACTTCACTAGTGCCAGTGTATGGTCTTTACTTCACTAGTGCCAGTGTATGGTCTTTACTTCACTGGTGCCAATGTGTGGTCTTTACTTCACTAGTGGCAGTGTGTGGTCTTTACTTCACTAGTGCCAGTGTGTAGTCTTTACTTCACTAGTGCCAGTGTGTGGTCTTTACTTCACTAGTGCCAGTATGTGGTCTTTACTTCACTAGTGCCAGTGTATGGTCTTTACTTCACTAGTGCCAGTGTGTTGTCTTTACTTCACTAGTGCCAGTGTGTGGTCTTTACTTCACTAGTGCCAGTGTGTGCTCTTTACTTCACTAGTGCCAGTGTATGGTCTTTACCTCACTAGTGCCAGTGTGTGCTCTTTACTTCACTAGTGCCAGTGTGTGGTCTTTACTTCACTAGTGCCAGTGTGCGGTCTTTACTTCACTAGTGCCAGTGTGCGGTCTTTACTTCACTAGTGCCAGTATGCGGTCTTTACTTCACTAGTGCCAGTGTGTGGTCTTTACTTCACTAGTGCCGGTGTATGGTCTTTACTTCACTAGTGCCGGTGTGTGGTCTTTACTTCACTAGTGCCGGTGTTTGGTCTTTACTTCACTAGTGCCGGTGTGTGGTCTTTACTTCACTAGTGCCAGTGTGTGGTCTTTACTTCACTAGTGCAAGTGTGTGATCTTTACTTCACTAGTGCCAGTGGGTGCTCTTTACTTCACTAGTGCCAGTGTGTGGGCTTTACTTCACTAGTGTCAGTGTGTGGTCTTTACTTCACTGGTGTCAGTGTATTGTCTTTACTTCACTGGTGCCAGTGTGTGGTCTTTACTTCACTAGTGTCAATGTGTGGGCTTTACTTCACTAGTGCCAGTGTGTGGTCTTTACTTCACTAGTGCCAGTGTGCGGTCTTTACTTCACTAGTGCCAGTGTATGGTCTTTACTTCACTAGTGCCAGTGTGTGGGCTTTACTTCACTAGTGTCAGTGTGTGGTCTTTACTTCACTAGTGTCAGTGTGTGGTCTTTACTTCACTGGTGTCAGTGTGTTGTCTTTACTTCACTGGTGTCAGTGTGGGGGTCTTTACTTCACTAGTGCCAGTGTGTGGTCTTTACTTCACTAGTGCCAGTGTGTGGTCTTTACTTCACTAGTGCCAGTGTGTGCTCTTTACTTCACTAGTGCCAGTATGTGGTCTTTACTTCACTAGTGCCAGTATGTGGTCTTTACTTCACTAGTGCCAGTGTATGGTCTTTACCTCACTAGTGCCAGTGTGTGCTCTTTACTTCACTAGTGCCAGTGTGTGGTCTTTACTTCACTAGTGCCAGTGTGCGGTCTTTACTTCACTAGTGCCTGTGTGCGGTCTTTGCTTCACTAGTGCCAGTATGCGGTCTTTACTTCACTAGTGCCAGTGTGTGGTCTTTACTTCACTAGTGCCAGTGTATGGTCTTTACTTCACTAGTGCCAGTGTGCGGTCTTTACTTCACTAGTGCCAGTGTATGGTCTTTACTTCACTAGTGCCGGTGTGTGGTCTTTACTTCACTAGTGCCGGTGTGTGGTCTTTACTTCACTAGTGCCAGTGTGTGGTCTTTACTTCACTAGTGCAAGTGTGTGGTCTTTACTTCACTAGTGCCAGTGGGTGCTCTTTACTGCACTAGTGCCAGTGTGTGGGCTTTACTTCACTAATGCCAGTGTGTGGTCTTTACTTCACTAGTGCCAGTGTGTGGTCTTTACTTCACTAGTGCCAGTGTATGGTCTTTACTTCACTAGTGCCAGTGTATGGTCTTTTCTTCACTAGTGCCAGTGTGTGGTCTTTACTTCACTAGTGCCAGTGTGTGGTCTTTACTTCACTAGTGCCAGTGTATGGTCTTTACTTCACTAGTGCCAGTGTATGGTCTTTACTTCACTGGTGCCAATGTGTGGTCTTTACTTCACTAGTGGCAGTGTGTGGTCTTTACTTCACTAGTGCCAGTGTGTAGTCTTTACTTCACTAGTGCCAGTGTGTGGTCTTTACTTCACTAGTGCCAGTATGTGGTCTTTACTTCACTAGTGCCAGTGTATGGTCTTTACTTCACTAGTGCCAGTGTGTTGTCTTTACTTCACTAGTGCCAGTGTGTGGTCTTTACTTCACTAGTGTCAGGTGGTCTTTACTTCACTAGTGTCAGTGTGTGGTCTTTACTTCTCTGGTCCCAGTGTGTGGTCTTTACTTCACTAGTGTCACGTGGTCTTTACTTCACTAGTGCCAGTGTATGGTCAACTTTACTTCACTAGTGCCAGTGTATGGTCTTTACTTCACTAGTGCCAGTGTGTGGTCTTTACTTCAATGGTGTCAGTGTGTGGTCTTTACTTCACTAGTGCCAGTGTGTGGTCTTTACTTCACTAGTGCCAGTATGTGGTCTTTACTTCACTAGTGCCAGTGTATGGTCTTTACTTCACTAGTGGCAGTGTGTAGTCTTTACTTCACTAGTGCCAGTGTGTGGTCTTTACTTCACTAGTGCCAGTATGTGGTCTTTACTTCACTAGTGCCAGTGTATGGTCTTTACTTCACTAGTGCCAGTGTGTGGTCTTTACTTCACTAGTGCCAGTGTGTGCTCTTTATTTCACTAGTGCCAGTGTGTGGTCTTTACTTCACTAGTGTCAGGTGGTCTTTACTTCACTAGTGTCAGTGTGTGGTCTTTACTTCACTAGTGTCACGTGGTCTTTACTTCACTAGTGCCAGTGTATGGTCAACTTTACTTCACTAGTGCCAGTGTATGGTCTTTACTTCACTAGTGCCAGTGTGTGGTCTTTACTTCAATGGTGTCAGTGTGTGGTCTTTACTTCACTAGTGCCAGTGTGTGGTCTTTACTTCACTAGTGCCAGTGTATGGTCTTTACTTCACTAGTGGCAGTGTGTAGTCTTTACTTCACTAGTGCCAGTGTGTGGTCTTTACTTCACTAGTGCCAGTATGTGGTCTTTACTTCACTAGTGCCAGTGTATGGTCTTTACTTCACTAGTGCCAGTGTGTGGTCTTTACTTCACTAGTGCCAGTGTGTGCTCTTTATTTCACTAGTGCCAGTGTGTGGTCTTTACTTCACTAGTGTCAGGTGGTCTTTACTTCACTAGTGTCAGTGTGTGATCTTTACTTCTCTGGTCCCAGTGTGTGGTCTTTACTTCACTAGTGTCACGTGGTCTTTACTTCACTAGTGCCAGTGTATGGTCAACTTTACTTCACTAGTGCCAGTGTATGGTCTTTACTTCACTAGTGCCATTGTGTGGTCTTAACTTCACTAGTGCCAGTGTGTGGTCTTTACTTCACTAGTGCCAGTGTGTGGTCTTTACTTCACTAGTGCCAGTGTGTGGTCTTTACTTCACTAGTGTCACGTGGTCTTTACTTCACTAGTGCCAGTGTGTGGTCTTTACTTCACTAATGCCAGTGTGTGGTCTTTACTTCACTAGTGCCAGTGTGTGGTCTTTACTTCACTAGTGCCAGTGTATGGTCTTTTCTTCACTAGTGTCATTGTGTGGTCTTTAGTTCACTAGTGCCAGTGTGTGGTCTTTACTTCACTAGTGCCAGTGTGTGGGCTTTACTTCACTGGTACCAGTGTGTGGTCTTTACTTCACTAGTGCCAGTGTATCGTCTTTACTTCACTGGTGCCAGTGTGTGGTCTTTACTTCACTAGTGCCAGTGTGTGGTCTTTACTTCACTAGTGCCAGTGTGTGCTCTTTACTTCACTAGTGCCAGTATGTGGTCTTTACTTCACTAGTGCCAGTATGTGGTCTTTACTTCACTAGTGCCAGTGTATGGTCTTTACCTCACTAGTGCCAGTGTATGGTCTTTACCTCACTAGTGCCAGTGTGTGCTCTTTACTTCACTAGTGCCAGTGTGTGGTCTTTACTTCACTAGTGCCAGTGTGCGGTCTTTACTTCACTAGTGCCAGTGTGCGGTCTTTACTTCACTAGTGCCAGTATGCGGTCTTTACTTCACTAGTGCCAGTGTGTGGTCTTTACTTCACTAGTGCCAGTGTATGGTCTTTACTTCACTAGTGCCGGTGTGTGGTCTTTACTTCACTAGTGCCGGTGTTTGGTCTTTACTTCACTAGTGCCGGTGTGTGGTCTTTACTTCACTAGTGCCAGTGTGTGGTCTTTACTTCACTAGTGCAAGTGTGTGATCTTTACTTCACTAGTGCCAGTGGGTGCTCTTTACTTCACTAGTGCCAGTGTGTGGGCTTTACTTCACTAGTGTCAGTGTGTGGTCTTTACTTCACTGGTGTCAGTGTATTGTCTTTACTTCACTGGTGCCAGTGTGTGGTCTTTACTTCACTAGTGTCAATGTGTGGGCTTTACTTCACTAGTGCCAGTGTGTGGTCTTTACTTCACTAGTGCCAGTGTGCGGTCTTTACTTCACTAGTGCCAGTGTATGGTCTTTACTTCACTAGTGCCAGTGTGTGGGCTTTACTTCACTAGTGTCAGTGTGTGGTCTTTACTTCACTAGTGTCAGTGTGTGGTCTTTACTTCACTGGTGTCAGTGTGTTGTCTTTACTTCACTGGTGTCAGTGTGGGGGTCTTTACTTCACTAGTGCCAGTGTGTGGTCTTTACTTCACTAGTGCCAGTGTGTGGTCTTTACTTCACTAGTGCCAGTGTGTGCTCTTTACTTCACTAGTGCCAGTATGTGGTCTTTACTTCACTAGTGCCAGTATGTGGTCTTTACTTCACTAGTGCCAGTGTATGGTCTTTACCTCACTAGTGCCAGTGTGTGCTCTTTACTTCACTAGTGCCAGTGTGTGGTCTTTACTTCACTAGTGCCAGTGTGTGGTCTTTACTTCACTAGTGCCAGTGTGCGGTCTTTACTTCACTAGTGCCTGTGTGCGGTCTTTGCTTCACTAGTGCCAGTATGCGGTCTTTACTTCACTAGTGCCAGTGTGTGGTCTTTACTTCACTAGTGCCAGTGTATGGTCTTTACTTCACTAGTGCCAGTGTGCGGTCTTTACTTCACTAGTGCCAGTGTATGGTCTTTACTTCACTAGTGCCGGTGTGTGGTCTTTACTTCACTAGTGCCGGTGTGTGGTCTTTACTTCACTAGTGCCAGTGTGTGGTCTTTACTTCACTAGTGCAAGTGTGTGGTCTTTACTTCACTAGTGCCAGTGGGTGCTCTTTACTGCACTAGTGCCAGTGTGTGGGCTTTACTTCACTAATGCCAGTGTGTGGTCTTTACTTCACTAGTGCCAGTGTGTGGTCTTTACTTCACTAGTGCCAGTGTATGGTCTTTACTTCACTAGTGCCAGTGTATGGTCTTTTCTTCACTAGTGCCAGTGTGTGGTCTTTACTTCACTAGTGCCAGTGTGTGGTCTTTACTTCACTAGTGCCAGTGTATGGTCTTTACTTCACTAGTGCCAGTGTATGGTCTTTACTTCACTGGTGCCAATGTGTGGTCTTTACTTCACTAGTGGCAGTGTGTGGTCTTTACTTCACTAGTGCCAGTGTGTAGTCTTTACTTCACTAGTGCCAGTGTGTGGTCTTTACTTCACTAGTGCCAGTATGTGGTCTTTACTTCACTAGTGCCAGTGTATGGTCTTTACTTCACTAGTGCCAGTGTGTTGTCTTTACTTCACTAGTGCCAGTGTGTGGTCTTTACTTCACTAGTGCCAGTGTGTGCTCTTTACTTCACTAGTGCCAGTGTATGGTCTTTACCTCACTAGTGCCAGTGTGTGCTCTTTACTTCACTAGTGCCAGTGTGTGGTCTTTACTTCACTAGTGCCAGTGTGCGGTCTTTACTTCACTAGTGCCAGTGTGCGGTCTTTACTTCACTAGTGCCAGTATGCGGTCTTTACTTCACTAGTGCCAGTGTGTGGTCTTTACTTCACTAGTGCCGGTGTATGGTCTTTACTTCACTAGTGCCGGTGTGTGGTCTTTACTTCACTAGTGCCGGTGTTTGGTCTTTACTTCACTAGTGCCGGTGTGTGGTCTTTACTTCACTAGTGCCAGTGTGTGGTCTTTACTTCACTAGTGCAAGTGTGTGATCTTTACTTCACTAGTGCCAGTGGGTGCTCTTTACTTCACTAGTGCCAGTGTGTGGGCTTTACTTCACTAGTGTCAGTGTGTGGTCTTTACTTCACTGGTGTCAGTGTATTGTCTTTACTTCACTGGTGCCAGTGTGTGGTCTTTACTTCACTAGTGTCAATGTGTGGGCTTTACTTCACTAGTGCCAGTGTGTGGTCTTTACTTCACTAGTGCCAGTGTGCGGTCTTTACTTCACTAGTGCCAGTGTATGGTCTTTACTTCACTAGTGCCAGTGTGTGGGCTTTACTTCACTAGTGTCAGTGTGTGGTCTTTACTTCACTAGTGTCAGTGTGTGGTCTTTACTTCACTGGTGTCAGTGTGTTGTCTTTACTTCACTGGTGTCAGTGTGGGGGTCTTTACTTCACTAGTGCCAGTGTGTGGTCTTTACTTCACTAGTGCCAGTGTGTGGTCTTTACTTCACTAGTGCCAGTGTGTGCTCTTTACTTCACTAGTGCCAGTATGTGGTCTTTACTTCACTAGTGCCAGTATGTGGTCTTTACTTCACTAGTGCCAGTGTATGGTCTTTACCTCACTAGTGCCAGTGTGTGCTCTTTACTTCACTAGTGCCAGTGTGTGGTCTTTACTTCACTAGTGCCAGTGTGCGGTCTTTACTTCACTAGTGCCTGTGTGCGGTCTTTGCTTCACTAGTGCCAGTATGCGGTCTTTACTTCACTAGTGCCAGTGTGTGGTCTTTACTTCACTAGTGCCAGTGTATGGTCTTTACTTCACTAGTGCCAGTGTGCGGTCTTTACTTCACTAGTGCCAGTGTATGGTCTTTACTTCACTAGTGCCGGTGTGTGGTCTTTACTTCACTAGTGCCGGTGTGTGGTCTTTACTTCACTAGTGCCAGTGTGTGGTCTTTACTTCACTAGTGCAAGTGTGTGGTCTTTACTTCACTAGTGCCAGTGGGTGCTCTTTACTGCACTAGTGCCAGTGTGTGGGCTTTACTTCACTAATGCCAGTGTGTGGTCTTTACTTCACTAGTGCCAGTGTGTGGTCTTTACTTCACTAGTGCCAGTGTATGGTCTTTACTTCACTAGTGCCAGTGTATGGTCTTTTCTTCACTAGTGCCAGTGTGTGGTCTTTACTTCACTAGTGCCAGTGTGTGGTCTTTACTTCACTAGTGCCAGTGTATGGTCTTTACTTCACTAGTGCCAGTGTATGGTCTTTACTTCACTGGTGCCAATGTGTGGTCTTTACTTCACTAGTGGCAGTGTGTGGTCTTTACTTCACTAGTGCCAGTGTGTAGTCTTTACTTCACTAGTGCCAGTGTGTGGTCTTTACTTCACTAGTGCCAGTATGTGGTCTTTACTTCACTAGTGCCAGTGTATGGTCTTTACTTCACTAGTGCCAGTGTGTTGTCTTTACTTCACTAGTGCCAGTGTGTGGTCTTTACTTCACTAGTGTCAGGTGGTCTTTACTTCACTAGTGTCAGTGTGTGGTCTTTACTTCTCTGGTCCCAGTGTGTGGTCTTTACTTCACTAGTGTCACGTGGTCTTTACTTCACTAGTGCCAGTGTATGGTCAACTTTACTTCACTAGTGCCAGTGTATGGTCTTTACTTCACTAGTGCCAGTGTGTGGTCTTTACTTCAATGGTGTCAGTGTGTGGTCTTTACTTCACTAGTGCCAGTGTGTGGTCTTTACTTCACTAGTGCCAGTATGTGGTCTTTACTTCACTAGTGCCAGTGTATGGTCTTTACTTCACTAGTGGCAGTGTGTAGTCTTTACTTCACTAGTGCCAGTGTGTGGTCTTTACTTCACTAGTGCCAGTATGTGGTCTTTACTTCACTAGTGCCAGTGTATGGTCTTTACTTCACTAGTGCCAGTGTGTGGTCTTTACTTCACTAGTGCCAGTGTGTGCTCTTTATTTCACTAGTGCCAGTGTGTGGTCTTTACTTCACTAGTGTCAGGTGGTCTTTACTTCACTAGTGTCAGTGTGTGGTCTTTACTTCACTAGTGTCACGTGGTCTTTACTTCACTAGTGCCAGTGTATGGTCAACTTTACTTCACTAGTGCCAGTGTATGGTCTTTACTTCACTAGTGCCAGTGTGTGGTCTTTACTTCAATGGTGTCAGTGTGTGGTCTTTACTTCACTAGTGCCAGTGTGTGGTCTTTACTTCACTAGTGCCAGTGTATGGTCTTTACTTCACTAGTGGCAGTGTGTAGTCTTTACTTCACTAGTGCCAGTGTGTGGTCTTTACTTCACTAGTGCCAGTATGTGGTCTTTACTTCACTAGTGCCAGTGTATGGTCTTTACTTCACTAGTGCCAGTGTGTGGTCTTTACTTCACTAGTGCCAGTGTGTGCTCTTTATTTCACTAGTGCCAGTGTGTGGTCTTTACTTCACTAGTGTCAGGTGGTCTTTACTTCACTAGTGTCAGTGTGTGATCTTTACTTCTCTGGTCCCAGTGTGTGGTCTTTACTTCACTAGTGTCACGTGGTCTTTACTTCACTAGTGCCAGTGTATGGTCAACTTTACCTCACTAGTGCCAGTGTATGGTCTTTACTTCACTAGTGCCATTGTGTGGTCTTAACTTCACTAGTGCCAGTGTGTGGTCTTTACTTCACTAGTGCCAGTGTGTGGTCTTTACTTCACTAGTGCCAGTGTGTGGTCTTTACTTCACTAGTGTCACGTGGTCTTTACTTCACTAGTGCCAGTGTGTGGTCTTTACTTCACTAATGCCAGTGTGTGGTCTTTACTTCACTAGTGCCAGTGTGTGGTCTTTACTTCACTAGTGCCAGTGTATGGTCTTTTCTTCACTAGTGTCATTGTGTGGTCTTTAGTTCACTAGTGCCAGTGTGTGGTCTTTACTTCACTAGTGCCAGTGTGTGGGCTTTACTTCACTGGTACCAGTGTGTGGTCTTTACTTCACTAGTGCCAGTGTATCGTCTTTACTTCACTGGTGCCAGTGTGTGGTCTTTACTTCACTAGTGCCAGTGTGTGGTCTTTACTTCACTAGTGCCAGTGTGTGCTCTTTACTTCACTAGTGCCAGTATGTGGTCTTTACTTCACTAGTGCCAGTATGTGGTCTTTACTTCACTAGTGCCAGTGTATGGTCTTTACCTCACTAGTGCCAGTGTGTGCTCTTTACTTCACTAGTGCCAGTGTGTGGTCTTTACTTCACTAGTGCCAGTGTGCGGTCTTTACTTCACTAGTGCCTGTGTGCGGTCTTTGCTTCACTAGTGCCAGTATGCGGTCTTTACTTCACTAGTGCCAGTGTGTGGTCTTTACTTCACTAGTGCCAGTGTATGGTCTTTACTTCACTAGTGCCAGTGTGCGGTCTTTACTTCACTAGTGCCAGTGTATGGTCTTTACTTCACTAGTGCCGGTGTGTGGTCTTTACTTCACTAGTGCCGGTGTGTGGTCTTTACTTCACTAGTGCCAGTGTGTGGTCTTTACTTCACTAGTGCAAGTGTGTGGTCTTTACTTCACTAGTGCCAGTGGGTGCTCTTTACTGCACTAGTGCCAGTGTGTGGGCTTTACTTCACTAATGCCAGTGTGTGGTCTTTACTTCACTAGTGCCAGTGTGTGGTCTTTACTTCACTAGTGCCAGTGTATGGTCTTTACTTCACTAGTGCCAGTGTATGGTCTTTTCTTCACTAGTGCCAGTGTGTGGTCTTTACTTCACTAGTGCCAGTGTGTGGTCTTTACTTCACTAGTGCCAGTGTATGGTCTTTACTTCACTAGTGCCAGTGTATGGTCTTTACTTCACTAGTGCCAATGTGTGGTCTTTACTTCACTAGTGGCAGTGTGTGGTCTTTACTTCACTAGTGCCAGTGTGTAGTCTTTACTTCACTAGTGCCAGTGTGTGGTCTTTACTTCACTAGTGCCAGTATGTGGTCTTTACTTCACTAGTGCCAGTGTATGGTCTTTACTTCACTAGTGCCAGTGTGTTGTCTTTACTTCACTAGTGCCAGTGTGTGGTCTTTACTTCACTAGTGTCAGGTGGTCTTTACTTCACTAGTGTCAGTGTGTGGTCTTTACTTCTCTGGTCCCAGTGTGTGGTCTTTACTTCACTAGTGTCACGTGGTCTTTACTTCACTAGTGCCAGTGTATGGTCAACTTTACTTCACTAGTGCCAGTGTATGGTCTTTACTTCACTAGTGCCAGTGTGTGGTCTTTACTTCAATGGTGTCAGTGTGTGGTCTTTACTTCACTAGTGCCAGTGTGTGGTCTTTACTTCACTAGTGCCAGTATGTGGTCTTTACTTCACTAGTGCCAGTGTATGGTCTTTACTTCACTAGTGGCAGTGTGTAGTCTTTACTTCACTAGTGCCAGTGTGTGGTCTTTACTTCACTAGTGCCAGTATGTGGTCTTTACTTCACTAGTGCCAGTGTATGGTCTTTACTTCACTAGTGCCAGTGTGTGGTCTTTACTTCACTAGTGCCAGTGTGTGCTCTTTATTTCACTAGTGCCAGTGTGTGGTCTTTACTTCACTAGTGTCAGGTGGTCTTTACTTCACTAGTGTCAGTGTGTGGTCTTTACTTCACTAGTGTCACGTGGTCTTTACTTCACTAGTGCCAGTGTATGGTCAACTTTACTTCACTAGTGCCAGTGTATGGTCTTTACTTCACTAGTGCCAGTGTGTGGTCTTTACTTCAATGGTGTCAGTGTGTGGTCTTTACTTCACTAGTGCCAGTGTGTGGTCTTTACTTCACTAGTGCCAGTGTATGGTCTTTACTTCACTAGTGGCAGTGTGTAGTCTTTACTTCACTAGTGCCAGTGTGTGGTCTTTACTTCACTAGTGCCAGTATGTGGTCTTTACTTCACTAGTGCCAGTGTATGGTCTTTACTTCACTAGTGCCAGTGTGTGGTCTTTACTTCACTAGTGCCAGTGTGTGCTCTTTATTTCACTAGTGCCAGTGTGTGGTCTTTACTTCACTAGTGTCAGGTGGTCTTTACTTCACTAGTGTCAGTGTGTGATCTTTACTTCTCTGGTCCCAGTGTGTGGTCTTTACTTCACTAGTGTCACGTGGTCTTTACTTCACTAGTGTCACGTGGTCTTTACTTCACTAGTGCCAGTGTGTGGTCTTTACTTCACTAATGCCAGTGTGTGGTCTTTACTTCACTAGTGCCAGTGTGTGGTCTTTACTTCACTAGTGCCAGTGTATGGTCTTTACTTCACTAGTGTCATTGTGTGGTCTTTAGTTCACTAGTGCCAGTGTGTGGTCTTTACTTCACTAGTGCCAGTGTGTGGGCTTTACTTCACTGGTACCAGTGTGTGGTCTTTACTTCACTAGTGCCAGTGTATCGTCTTTACTTCACTGGTGTCAGTGTGTAGTCTTTACTTCACTAGTGCCAGTGTGTGGTCTTTACTTCACTAGTCCCAGTGTATGTTCTTTACTTCACCAGTGCCAGTGTGTGCTCTTTACTTCACTAGTGCCAGTGTATGGTCTTTACTTCACTAGTGCCAGTGTGTAGTCTGTACTTCACTAGGACCAGTGTGTGGTCTTTACTTCACTAGTGCCAGTGTGTGGTCTTTACTTCACTAGTGCCAGTGTGTGATCGTTACTTCACTAGTGCCAGTGTGTGCTCGTTATTTCACTAGTGCCAGTGTGTAGTCTTTACTTCACTAGTGCCAGTGTGTGGTCTTTACTTCAATGGTGTCAGTGTGTGGTCTTTACTTCACTAGTGCCAGTGTATGGTCTTTACTTCACTGGTGCCAGTGTATGGTCTTTACTTCACTGGTGTCAGTGTGTAGTCTTTACTTCACTAGTCCGTGTGTGTGGTCTTTACTTCACTAGTGCCAGTGTGTGGTCTTTACTTCACTAGTACCAGTGTGTGGTCTTTACTTCACTAGTGCCAGTGTGTGGTCTTTACTTCACTAGTGCCAGTGTGTGCTCGTTATTTCACTAGTGCCAGTGTATGGTCAACTTTACTTCACTAGTGCCAGTGTGTGGTCTTTACTTCACTAGTCCGTGTGTGTGGTCTTTACTTCACTAGTGCCAGTGTGTGGGCTTTACTTCACTAGTACCAGTGTGTGGTCTTTACTTCACTAGTGCCAGTGTGTGGTCTTTACTTCACTAGTGCCAGTGTGTGGTCTTTACTTCAATGGTGTCAGTGTGTGGTCTTTACTTCACTAGTGCCAGTGTATGGTCTTTACTTCACTGGTGTCAGTGTGTGATCTTTAGTTCACTAGTGCCAGTGTGTGGTCTTTACTTCACTAGGGCCAGTATGTGGTCTTTACTGCACTAGTGCCAGTGTGTTGTCTTTACTTCACTAGTGCCAGTGTGTGCTCGTTATTTCACTAGTGCCAGTGTGTAGTCTTTACTTCACTAGTGCCAGTGTGTGGTCTTTACTTCAATGGTGTCAGTGTGTGGTCTTTACTTCACTAGTGTTAGTGTGGGGGTCTTTACTTCACTAGTGTCAGTGTGGGGGGTCTTTACTTCACTAGTGTCAGTGTGTGGTCTTTACTTCACTAGTGCCAGTGTATGGTCAACTTTACTTCACTAGTGCCAGTGTGTGGTCTTTACTTCACTAGTCCCAGTGTGTGGTCTTTACTTCACTAGTGCCAGTGTGTGGTCTTTACTTCACTAGTACCAGTGTGTGGTCTTTACTTCAATGGTGTCAGTGTGGTCTTTACTTCACTAGTGCCAGTGTATGGTCTTTACTTCACTGGTGTCAGTGTGTGATCTTTAGTTCACTAGTGCCAGTGTGTGGTCTTTACTTCACTAGGGCCAGTATGTGGTCTTTACTGCACTATTGCCAGTGTGTTGTCTTTACTTCACTAGTGCCAGTGTGTGGTCTTTACTTCACTAGTGTCACGTGGTCTTTACTTCACTAGTGCCAGTGTATGGTCAACTTTACTTCACTAGTGCCAGTGTATGGTCTTTACTTCACTAGTGCCAGTGTGTGGTATTTACTTCACTAGTGTCACGTGGTCTTTACTTCACTAGTGTCACGTGGTCTTTACTTCACTAGTGCTAGTGTGTGATCTTTACTTCACTTATGCCAGTGTGTGGTCTTTACTTCACTAGTACCAGTCTGTGTCTTTACCTCACTAGTGCCAGTGTGTGGTCTTCACTTCACTAGTGCCAGTGTGTGGTCTTTACTTCACTAGTGCCAGTGTGTGGTCTTTACTTCATTAGTGCCAGTGTGTGCTCTTTATTTCACTAGTGCCAGTGTGTAGTCTTTACTTCACTAGTGCCAGTGTGTGGTCTTTACTTCAATGGTGTCAGTGTGTGGTCTTTACTTCACTAGTGCCAGTGTATGGTCTTTACTTCACTGGTGTCAGTCTGTAGTCTACTTCGCTAGTGCCAGTGTGTGGTCTTTCCTTCGCTAGGGCCAGTATGTGGTCTTTACTTCACTAGGGCCAGTGTGTGGTCTTTACTTCACTAGTGCCAGTGTGTGTCTTTACTTCACTAGTGCCAGTGTGTGGTATTTACTTCACTAGTGTCACGTGGTCTTTACTTCACTAGTGTCAGTGTATGGTCTTTACTTCTCTAGTGCCAGTGTGTGGTCTTTACTTCACTAGTGCCAGTGTATGGTCAACTTTACTTCACTAGTGCCAGTATGTGCTCTTTACTTCACTAGTGCCAGTGTGTGGTCTTTACTTCACTAGTGCCAGCGTGTGCTCTTTACTTCACTAGTGCCAGCCTGTGCTCTTTACTTCACTAGTGCCAGTGTGTGGTCTTTACCTCACTAGTGCCAGTGTGTGGTCTTTACTTCACTAGTGCCAGTGTGTGGTCTTTACTTCACTAGTGCCAGTGTGTAGTCTTTACTTCACTAGTGCAAGTGTGTGGTCTTTACTTCACTAGTGCCAGTGTGTGCTCTTTACTTCACTAGTGCCAGTGTATGGTCTTTACTTCACTAGTGCCAGTGTGTGGTCTTTACTTCACTAGTTCCAGTGTGTGCTCTTTACTTCACTAGTGCCAGTGTGTGGTCTTTACTTCACTAGTGCCAGTGTGTGGTCTTTAGTTCACTAGTTTCAGTGTGTGGTCTTTACTTCACTAGTGCCAGTGTGTGGTCTTTACTTCACTAGTGCCAGTGTGTAGTCTGTACTTCACTAGGACCAGTGTGTGGTCTTTACTTCACTAGTGCCAGTGTATGGTCAACTTTACTTCACTAGTGCCAGTGTGTGCTCTTTACTTCACTAGTGTCAGTGTATGGTCTTTACTTCACTGGTGTCAGTGTGTAGTCTTTCCTTCAGTGTGTGGTCTTTACTTCACTAGTGCCAGTGTGTGGCCTTTACTTCACTAGTGCCACTTGGTCTTTACTTCAATAGTGTCAGTGTGTGGTCTTTACTTCACTAGTGCCAGTGTGTAGTCTTTACTTCACTAGTGCCATTGTGTGGTCTACTTCACTAGTGCCAGTGTGTGGTATTTACTTCACTAGTGCCAGTGTGTGGTCTTTACTTCACTAGTGTCAGTGTGTGGTCTTTACTTCACTAGTGCCAGTGTGTAGTCTTTACTTCACTAGTGCCAGTGTATGGTCTTTACTTCACTAGTGCCAGTGTGTGGTCTTTACTTCACTAGTGCCAGTGTGTGGTCTTTACTTCACTAGTGCCAGTGTGTGGTCTTTACTTCACTAGTGCCAGTGTGTAGTCTTTACTTCACTAGTGCCAGTGTGTGGTCTTTACTTCACTAGTGCCAGTGTGTGGTCTTTACGTCACTAGTGCCACAGTGTGTGGTCTTTACTTCACTAGTGCCAGTGTGTCGTCTTTACTTCACTAGTGCCAGTGTATGGTCTTTACTTCACTAGTGCCAGTGTGTGATCTTTGCGTATGTACAGAGTCCACACATCTGCCCTCGTCCATGATTGAGTAGCCTCGGCGAGATGATATGACGTCAGAATATGTCTCAATTGATTGGTAATCCTGAAAACTATCAAGCACCTGATGAGCACCTGATGAAATTATGGAAACGGAGTTCTTCAGATGTATAATCGATGTTGAGATGTTCCGATGCCCTGCACAGTCAAGGTTATGTTAGGATGTAGATATATTGCGAAACCACCCGGGATCTAGGGCATGCTCAAGGTCGAGATATATATATATATATATATATATATATATATATATATATATATATATATATATATACACACCTGTGCAAAAGTTAAGCACCAGCAAAAACAATAGAACGTAGAAACATGATGGTACAACTAGGCTGCCATACTTTTTGTCCCCGCGTTAGCTGACATAATTCCAAGTACGAAATGCACATGCATGCATGACTTCACGCCGCTTGATGTCCGTACGTGGCGGGAAACAGCACACGTGTTCAGTTATGTAAAAGTCCAGTTTGAGGTGTAGAACATTACATACAGATTTAGGCGACAAGATTAGGAATTTTGTGTTCATGACCGTGGTTTATTTGTACAGAGAGAATTAGCTCTTGATTGTGAACCGCTATGGCAAGACGAAGGTTAAGTGATCGTGTGAAATGGCAAATCATAGGCATGCATACCACTGGTATGTCATGCAGAGAGATTGGCAGACAGCTGAACATTAACCACACTGTAATCAGTCGTTTGATTGCAAAACATGGGCAAACTAACGAGGTGAAGGACAGGCCTAGATCTGGAAGACCGAAGAAGACTACTGCCCGTGATGATCGAGCCCTAGTACGCCTTGTTAGGAGATCTCCATTCACCAACAGCAGAGTGCTCAGCCAGCAATGGGAAACGCGCAATAGAGTGTCAATGTCTACCGTCAAAAGGAGACTGTATGCTGCTGGCATGAAAGCTAGGAGACCTGTCAGACGTCCTCTCCTCACTGCACACCACAAAGAGGAGCGTCTGAGGTGGTGCAACGAAAGAAGACACTGGAACATGAGATCCTGGAGACGGGTACACTGGTCCGATGAAAGTCGGTTCCTGCTTCATGCCACAGATGGTCGAACTCGTGTATGGAGGTCCAGACGCACGGCGTACGACCAACGTAACATCATGGAAGAAGTTCCATTTGGTGGAGGTTCCGTTATGATATGGGGGTGCATCTCATTTGATTGTAAGCTGGATCTGTTGACTGTACCTGGAACACTAAATGGACAAAGATATCAAGATTCCATACTGGATAGAGTTGTGGTCCCTCATTTTGTAAATCATGCACCTGGAACCCACCCTATATTCATGGATGACAACGCCCGACCACATCGTGCTAGAGCTGTGCATGAATACCTCCGCCAGAATGCCATCGAAACCCTACCATGGTCAGCAAGGAGCCCTGACATGAACCCTATTGAGCATATCTGGGACATTCTGGGAAACATGGTGAGAAGGAGGGATCCTCCTGTGCAGAACCTACAGGAATTAACAGACGCACTCCATCTTGAATGGCAACGAATACCACAATGGCGTATCAGTCGGTTGGTGACCAGCATGAGACGTCGTGTCCAGGCCGTCATCCAGGCACAAGGTGGATATACCCGGTATTAATAATGACAGTCTCAAACTCGTGCACAGATGTTAAACTTCGTTTTCAGACACCATTAATGACAATCTAGCCACGTGTGTCAACTGTAGGGCAATAGTTGTCAGTTGTGTCAACGTAACCATATTCAGGCCTCGTTTTCAAGTTCAAACAAAAACATACAGTGTTTCCCCACCATCATAATCAGCATTCCTCTAGTTGCATTATTACCTCTTGCACTAAGATGGATGGGTACATAAATGTTTATGCTATTGCTTTCTTCATAGCACATGAATATACCCTCGCATGTGCGTAAAAATAGGGTGGTGCTTAACTTTTGCACAGGTGTATATATATATATATATATATATATATATATATATATATATATATATATATATATATATATATATCGGACTGTCTTCATCGATTGAGCGTCCTAAAACGATCAGATTACATGCTTCTATCACATCGTCCAGAGTATGCGTTGTGGACATACACTTTAATATTTTTTCCTAACCTTATGGGTAAATCACAATCAAGGTCTTTAAAGGCAGTCACATATGGTGAAAAATGAGAATTGCTACAGTGTTTCAAATTTCGAAGGGTAGTAGGGAGTACGTACACTACAATATATCATTATAGCCATTGAACATCCTGCACAGATTGTTTTTGGAAGATCTCATTTGCATGAATATGTTTTCAAATTGAACATATATCACATAAGTAAAAATTACCGGCATAATTATGTTGATCTAGTAGCTTCAGGTGGTGTTATGATCTCTAACATTACCTGTCATGGTACATTTTGTAAGTATTTCTATTTCTTTTTATGGTGCTCACGTGGCAAAAATACAGAAACAAACAATTCTTCTTCAGGATGTTTATTCATGACAATTTCTTATTTTTGGAAACAGTGATCAATGGCTCAAAAGCAATTTTCTCAACCTCAGTTAAGTTTTACTAGTCAGTATCACATAAACATTATCCTGCTACCAGGGGGTACGTACACTACAAAGTTAGCCTGTACTATACATTATAAACCACAATAACAAATACCCTACAGTACAAGTCAGCATACAAGATTAACCAGATTAACAGTAGCTCATTCTTACTCCATAAAATCATAAAATATTACCTCCCATGAATTGAAATGCACTACCTATAGGTCTGATATTTTTGTTGAAGTGAGAATAACTCGACAATACAATAGTTCTCGATGCTTTAAAGAATATTTTAGATACTTGTTTACTAGATAGTTTAACAACAGTTAATCCATGCATAGTAGAAACTTTAACTCAAGCATATCATAGTAGTAAGTGCATATACAGCTTAAACATTAATAGTCAGAGGGGTACGTACGCTACAACATCTATCAATGGACAGGTTTTATTTCACATCACCTCGTGTACATGTGGCTTAGCTACATGTACAGTACTTTAACACCATCTGACAACATTGTCTGGTTAACATGGTAAAGAAAACCATGTTTTCCTCCCACACTATTAGAACCTCATAAGAATGAACTGTTCTAAAAAAACTGATCATTGATATACAAAATGCAAATACGATATTCTTTCATAGCATAGACATCAATGTATTTACAGAGACTAATGTTGACAAACTCATTCTTGGACGTCACCACATCAACACCGACCTTCACTGCTGCAACCAGTTCTTGGAGGGCACCCACTTTCATGGTGACATTACAGCACTTCTGACACAAGCATGTGCGTCTTATGGTCTCAAGGATGCACATCACTTGATCAGTACATAATTTGCTGAACATGGTTAGGCTTATCATGTCCTGCAGATATATTTTGTTAAAGACATGGCCAGCTTAATTCAGCGTCATTACCATGTGATGTCACTGAGGTTGGGAGACTTCAGACCTTTAAAAACACCTGTGTTATTGGGGATCTCTCTGCTTACTCCTGGACTCGAGTAGAATTCTTAAACATTCTTCTTGACAATCTCTCGTATTCTCTTCTATTCAGCTGGCAGCAATTTTGCTTAACCCTAGCCGTGTAACTCCTGATATTGCATGCTCTATGAACCTTGTGTTTTGCAGCTGACACATGCTCTGCACTCCTCAATACACATCCAACCTTTTGGCTTGACCTCCAATATACTTACATAAATTGCTGACTGCATCCGTCATTGCTTGCTGCATCCTCAATTTTCTGTTGAATTCCTTAGTCATGACGTGTTCTTCCAACACTCCTCTGCAAGTGTGTGATTCTTTCAGTGGCTTATCTCTTTTGGCTGGTGTACTTGGCAGTGAATATTTGATCCTCTGAATAGTTCTGTGATCAGGAGTGGATTGGAAGAAAGGTGAATGTTAGGTAGATGGTGATATTCTATCATCTGGTTTGTGTGGCCAAACCAACTTAACACGGAGCTGATACGTCTGGACCCTAAAGACGTCTTCATTCCTACGTACATGTAGTTCCTTCAGTTGCCTCTTCAGCTCTTTTTGTTTCTATCAGCATTTCTCTCCTCTCTCTCTCTCTCTCTCTCTCTCTCTCTCTCTCTCTCTCTCTCTCTCTCTCTCTCTCTCTCTCCTCTCTCTCTCTCTCTCTCTCTCTCTCTCTCTCCCCCTCTCTTCGTGCAGATTCTTGTTGAGCCATCCTGCCTTTCACATCTTTCAATTTCTTACTGTCCATGCCCTCTTATCTCAAACTTCTCCTTCATCCATAGGTGGCCTTGTGCGTCCTCGTGGTTCTTTCGTCTGAATTCCTTTAGGCATTTTTTTCTCCTCCCTAACAGCATCAAGCCCGATGGAGTTCTTTCTTATATTGTCATCCTGAAGCTCTGTATGATAGAGAGTTAAGAATACCAAGTTCGAACTCACAAGACCAAGGCTTGTATATTAGATTATGTTGAGTAGTGTACGTACCCCTGCAGTTTTCCATTCATAATAGCCAAAACATGGACAAACAGAGGTGAATTAAGGAGTTTTTAAGGCAAAATAAAAATCGAAATAATCACAAATTATAGCCCTAAGTTAGATGTTTTTATGAAAATTCAATAAAATCAAAAATTTATAAAGCCAAGGTCTTATTCATTAAAGTTGTGTAAATGAGGTAATGATTTTAGGCCAAAATTACTTTTTTTCTGGCGTGATTTAGTGCCTGGGTCACTGTTTTAACATGGTGTACGTACACTACACCGGGGGTACGTACTCTACACTCGCCTTTCATGTCTGCATTTTAAGGTGATAAACCGGTGATACAATCAGTGTTTTTCTTCGATAATAACAATCACTATAGGGTTATTCAGAGGGAATAATAACATTAAACATTATTTTCTGTATTTCCCTATTTCAGGAGGGGGTACATACACTACAAAATGTTCACAGATTTTAACTATTTTCATCAAAGTGGAACTTTCATATTACTGAAGCTTTGCTTGATATTCATTACGTGTTCTTAATGTTTTGCCTATAATAGTATATTCTACATAAATCCTTTCATACAGCGACTCCCTCATAACAGCTAATCTGAATATGAGTTGAAATAGTATTTGTAACATAATAATATTTGTATGCTCAATAACCTGAAGTTCAACAAAGATATTGACATTGTAAAATTAAGATATTTAAAATGAGCACTCGTAACGATGGAATTGCAACAAAGTAGGACCATAAAACATCCTTTATTTTGTCAGCAATGCTACAATTTGAAATTTTTTTATTTTATTTTGCACGTCTAAAAAGCCTTAATGATATTATACACCACAGTTACATATATTTTACTATAAAATTTATTATTGTCCCGTAACAATGCCATTTTTGCTTTTTTACCTTGATTGTGATTTACCCGTTAAGACCTAGACAGCAGGCGGCCCGCGAATGAGTTAGTTGGGCATTATAAAACCCCTCAGTTTACATGTTCAGTGTATATCACTCAGAGCGTGCATTGCTGAGTTGCGTCCATTCGTATGTCAACGTAGGCATATTGTTGGCAATGTCATTAAGGGGTCACCTGATCTGACCCCTTAATGGGGTCCAAGAAATTGACACTTCCCATGTCCATGTGTTTTACATAAAAAAGATGTAATATGTGCCCTTTACTCAATTTAGACACTGAAATCATACATGAGCTAAATTGTGACATGCTCAGCCGCACTAATAGGGGCCTATGTGAGCGAGTATCATTGCGAAATAGCCGAGCATTTATGTCATATTGAAGATTTTGGGGGTGCTTTTTCCTATTTAATAATCATTCCTAACTTACTCTAATCTACTACTGAATTCGGAAAGGTTATTCCTTTCTTTATCTACTCAAAAACAACTCTAAGTATGTATAGAAAATATAACTGAATAACTTTATTTAAATTTTAATCTAAACTTATAGCCTTATGGCTTGTACAATTCTATGTAAACTTTTATACAACGTAATTTCTATACTAAACGAAGCGGTAATTTCATTGTTCAGGAACCGAGATGTTAAAATGATTGCACATACAAGGTGCACAGGCATTATATAGGATATGTTCTACCTAGGCGTATGACGTTTTACAATGATGTCGAACAGGGTTTCCCCCTGTGATTCCCTGCCTTTCCAATGATCTGATTGGTCACCCACGTCTCCCGATCGACTAAATTAAAGCGGTTCTAACTAGCTTGATTATGACAAAGATTGATAGCTTTTCCAAAACATTTGCTGTTTGACAAGCTCATCAACTAGGCATTCTAGTCATAGTTTCACATTCTTCGAATTCTATTTTTTGACAACTCTGCTGATGATTTTAATTCTGAATCGTCACGATTGCTTTGTAGTGATGGATAAGCGTATTTAGCCACCGGTGCCAACAGTCCTCATCCATCAAACTACATCGCAATCTGATCCCTGACACGTCACGTGCAAATAGATGTGTTCTCGGAAATACCCTAATAATTCAGCAGTGTTCACTCACGTTCGTCACTTCAATAATTGACCAGAAACAGAACTGGTTTTATTGAGCATGCTATTATTTCCAGCCAAATACTGTGTCTGATTCTCAAAACAATCCCTTATATCTTTGCCTTGCAAGATACTGATATATTATATACCGAGGAAACATCCTTAAGTCATCCTCGTATCTAATCTATCAATGCCTTGCCGTTCAGCCTCTTACTCTGTATTTGACACTTAACCCTTCTTAAAGACAGAGGTCTTAATTCACAGGTTTTACACAGCATCGGTATTGGCAATGTATTAGCTTAACGCTTATATAGTTCTTGGTCGCAGCGACCAACTCGCTATTATACTAAAACGGGCTTTATTCAAACAGGATACTGGTACAAAGTAATTTATATCTATACCGGAATCTGCAACATAGCAACAACATCGAGTAACAGCTCATGGTAGGCTACTTCCTATTGTTAAATAATATTACGCCATTGCCTAGAACAGTCCTTCCTAATTCATCAAATATCCATTCATAACCCACGCATTAAACACAGTATTGCCTACTGCTATGCAATTGTTATGTAACATTGATGACTAACCTAATTCTCTAAATAAACTTTTTACATTCAGCGACTGTCCAATGCGACCAGTTACTTAGTGGCGCGCATTGCCAAATAAACTACAAAGATGATATATGAATATTCATGAATGAGATGACGTATTTACACAAGGTCAACTGCAATGTCAAGCGCACAGGGTCAGAGGTCATAAGCAAATACCTATCCGAGTCCCACGAGATTCTCAAGATCCTCGGCGGGTCTCAAGGTAGCTACTCCTTAAGTCCCATATTTACAATATGTTTTTGTAAATGCTGAGTGTATAAATAAAGTGAACTTGTCATCACATAAATCATTGAATCACCTCAGGAATAGTATGGATGGTCAAGAACGTAACCCAATAAGTACTGAACATGTTGACAGGCAGAACAGAATGCCAGTCTGGATACACACTGTTATAACAGGTCAGGGCGACTAATGTACAACTCATATAGGTGTATAACTATTTCTATATGTGTATGATGCATACTTTGAAAGTTGTTGCTTTAAATTTTATATAAACCTAATGTTACATTTCTCTTTACAGGCGAATGATTTCATTGGATATGCCCGTGTGTGTCCCAGTGTGTTATTGGGTTTTCTTCCCGACCCAACTGTGTACCGATATTGCGTGGGTGCTCTGGAAGTATTCTTTGGCCTGGGCATGTGCATGTGTCCATCGCCACGGGGTAAAAGTGTCAACATTGTGGGTCTGATGGTCATTATGCTTGGTGCTTTTCAAACCTTGATCTGCCTGAAGCAGTACTCGCTGCTGCCGGTGCCTCTCATCTTCGGGTTTGGACTAGGGTATATCTGGACGAACATTCCACGGGCTAAGGTTGCGGATGCAGGCGGATCTAAGAAGCGCAGATAAGCACGTCATCTAATAAATATCACATTGGTATCTGAATTCATGAGTTTCAAGGAGTTGGTGAAATTAGATCAGCCTTACGTTCCCGTAGGAGGTGCAAAAAATAGTTTCAATAGAGCGCTCGAACAGAGCACTCTGCTACAAAACTATTCTATACGGGACGATAGTTTGCTAAGAAAACGGTATCCCAATATCCCTTGCGTGACAACGTCATACGTCACAGAGGCATATATTGCGTGATAATCGTGTCGCGCAAAGGATGTTGGGATACCGTTTTCTTAGCAAACATTATCAGTCCGTATAGAATAGTTTTGTAGTGCTCTGTTAGAGCGACATATTGAAACTATTTTTTGCACCTCCTACGGAACATAAGGCTGGTTTCCGCCTCGCTAATCTAGCAGAGCGGTCTGGAGTCCTTTCCATACGGAACGAGCTCCGGGTGTTGATTTTAAAGGAGTGTTGCTTTGAGCCGTTGCTGTTTCACGTGAATTCGTGGACCATGCATGTTGACAGTTAGTCAGTTTCAGGAAAACTCATACCTGGTATCTTAATTAAGAAATGTTCGGCTGCTGTTCGTCTTTACGATGAATGGAGGGTCTGAGCTGTCATTCAAGTATATGACGTCATAATCAATTATGTCACATGTCAGCTGGCATCTCAATCAAAATGCAGTATATCTTCATCACGAATATCGACGGAGTCCATAACAAAATGGATGAATTGTATGTCCTTGATGAATTTACAAATTTAGTAAAGATTCTGTGGAATATTTTGAAACTAATATGTCTGTGAACTGCCTAAAGTCACATAAGTTTCAAAATATTCCACAGCTGACATATATAGTTACCTTCAAAGTTAGATTCTGGGAATGCAGGTTTAAAAGTTTTAAATCTTTTCAAACGTCCTTAAAAGTGGGCGGCGCTTAGCTAGGAATGGGCGGGAAATACCTAGAATGCATTAGTTGTAACACATCGCGGTATGTCTGAGTGGAGGACAACTTCTGTAGATACATCGCGGTGTGCCTGATTGGAAGACAACTTCCGTTGATGCATTGCGGTGTGCCTGAGTGGAGGACAACTTCCGTAGATAATACATCATCGCGGTGTATCTGAGTGGAGGACAACTTCCGTAGGTACATCATCCCCCCCCCCCCCCCCCCGTGTGTCTGAGTGGAGGACAACTTCCGCAGATACATCGCGGTGTGTCTGAGTGGAGGACAACCAGTAGATACATCGCGGTATCTCTAAGTGGAGTGGAGGACAACTTCCGTAGATACATCGTGGTATGTCTGAGTGGAGGACAACTTCCGTAGATACATCGCGATGTTTCTGAGTGGAGGACAACTTCCGTAGATACATCGTGGTATGTCTGAGTGGAGGACAAATTCCGTAGATGCATCACAGCGTGTCTGAGTGGAGGACAACTTCCCTAGATACACTTTGGTGTGTCTGTGTGGAGGACAACTTCCGTAGATGCATCGGGATGTGTCTGAGTGGAGGACAACTTCCGTAGATACATCGCGGTATGTCTGAGTGGAGGACAACTTCAGTAGATGCATCGGGATGTGTCTGAGTCGAGGACAGCTTCCGTTGATGCATCGGGATGTGTCTGAGTGGAGGACAACTTCCCTAGACACATCGTGGTATGTCTGTGTGGAAGACAACTTCCGTAGATACATCGCGATATGTCTGACTGGGTGTCAACTTCCGTAGATTCATCGTGGTGTGTCTTAGTGGGGACAACTAGTGGGTTGGAACAATTCTCAATACATATCGTGTATAGTAATAGTAGCCATGGCAATATACATATAATACTTCACCTGTGCATCGCGATATGGAGGTACACCATGATTAGCAACATACTTAAAAAAAGAATAAGTGTATTAATTACTGCAGTGTACATTATTGAACTAACTTAATTTAGCCTCAGATTAAAGTTGTAGATCACTTCTCCTTCTGACATCTGTCTGATTATCCTCTATGCACCCAGGTATGCACGTCAGTTGCACTTGTAATAGTAGTTGAAAGTATAGTGGGCGCCATTGTCGTTGGATCTCGTGTCTGCACTGGTTGAACTCGGACCTCAAACAAAACGACTGTCCGTTTCTCGTCCGTACAATTGCTAGCTTATCAGGCAGCTTTTAGAGCGTACACGCGAATTATCTCTCTCCAGCAGTAGCTCGACAACTCATAGGAAAATACATTCAATATGAGGCTAGCGTAATATTATATAATTGATTAGTTACAGAAAATATAAGAACAGATTTATTTGAGAATATTCAGCTGTCCGTACAAATAGATTTAACTCACGTGACAGTGTATAGTACATTCAGCGCACATGAACCCACGAACATCCCATAACCCTTGCAAATTATGCGCTGTTAGCCTAATACTTTTATTGTGAAGCCCGGACAAAACCGGGTCTACAGTTGGCTTGAGAAATGTCTATTTGTAAGCCCAGAGAAGAGTAGCTTTGAAAATGTACAAGTGGAATTCTGGGATCGATAGCAGAGCCAGTCCTTCCAGTGGTAAACTTTCATAAATAGTATTCTCTTGGCATGTAAATGGTCATTCAATATGCAAGTTTTTTCACATTCTCGAAGGGTTAATGCATAATGACATACGTTAACACTTTAATGACTAAATTTCTTCGAAAAATTTAAATATTTACTTATTTAATGGCCATTTGCAGGCCAAGAGAAGACTATTTTTGAAAATGTACCACTAATGACTGGCTCGGTTACCGAGCCAGTCATATCCGTGGTAAAATTTCACAAATAGTCTTCTCCTGGCCTGTAAATGAGCATTACTCAAAACCACTACAGAGGCCGGTTTTGGTCGGTTTCGTCACGAAAGGGTTAATGAAAGCGCGTTTGAATCATGGTGTTACAGATTAATATATGTATTTATGTGTAGCTGCCATTATTCATATGAATAGTAGGCATATTGACCCTACACGGGCCATGTTAGGTTTTCAGAAAAATTAAAAATTAAACTTCATTAATTTACTACCATTCCATCTTATTGTTCTGCGTCATGCGATGGTGTCTGGTTGTATGCAATCAATGTGCATAACTGATAGACCGATCATAGAGGCCGCATTTTAGAGAAGTATCTGAGCATTCATAAGATGATAGTATAGGCCTATACTACAGCACGGCATAATGTTTGTATATGTCAAGAGATTAAATGGTCTGATGCTACATAATGAACCTTTCCAGTTTATCCATCAATCATGATATGACGTCGTAATCAATTACGTGACGCGTAGGATGGCTTCATAATCAACGATGTCATGAATGACGTGAATAAGTTCGTCACGGAACGCTTAACTGATGATGGACTAAGCGTTGTTGTACTATTTTAGAAATGTCTTTAAAAAATCTCAAACCGATTTGATCTTGATTGGACACATGTTTTGGCGGCCATGGTGGATGATGTTGCGTTTGCAAAGAACAAATCCAGAACCGCTAAACTGATCGGGCTGAATCAACTAAAAAGATCCAATGTGGCTGACAAACAGGCTACATTGTGATTCGTCAACGCCGGCCGCGCTTTTTAGCATATCAAATTCCCTTGAACAAACTTTAATGGCTCTTAGTTCCTAATCACATCTGCCAGATTTCGTCCCGATCTGTTCAGTGATTCTGGAGACGAAGACAGTTTCGTAAGAACTAGGTCACCCAAGATGACCCCGACGCATTTGACCAATTTAAGTTCTCTTGAACAAACTTGGTTCAGATGTTACCTCGATGATCTTTCATGAGTTTCGAATTGATCCTCACGCTCTTGCAGCGATGTACTGAAAGGCGTTTCTAGACACCACCCCAAATCCAAGATGGCCATTTGAACAAACTTAGATCTCTATGCTCTAAAGATTCTTTCTGCCAAATATAATTCAAATCATCCCAGTGGTTCTTGAGAAGTCATTTAAAATTTTCTATTGATTTAGTATGGGAGATTTTGGCAAGATCCAAGATGGCCACCAAATCGTTCATCCGACAGTTCTGAAAGTGGCATATTTGAAATCATCATGTTCTAAAACCTGTATAACTCAATTTCGTCTTCGAAAACCATCAAATAAAACTAATCAAGTTTTGCCGCCAAACGCCACATTTTGATTGATCTGCGGCTGTCATGATTTTACGTATCAGTTTCCCTTGAACAAGCTTTAATGGCCCTTAGTTCCTAATTATATCTCCCAAAAATTCGAGTTGATCTGCTTAGCTGTTTTGGCGAAAAAACGTTCTTGCAAAAACTAGCTCATCCAAGATGGCCACTGAAAAATTTGCCGAATCAAGTTCATTTGAACAAAGTAGGCTCAGTTGTTGCCCTAGATGATGTTACATGAGTTTTGATTCGATCTCAAGCGGTTTCGGAGATTTTAAAATACGTTTCTAATTGATTGGTTTCGTTTTAACAAAGTTAGATCACTGTCCCCAAAAGATGCTAGAGCCTGAGGCATCCAGTGCGCTAGACTCTGAGTTGACCGTCTCCTTAGATGAATCTCACTGAACTCACCGGAGTACTGTATCTTCAATACCCGTATTAAATACGTATTACATATATGTACCGTTATGTTAGTTTTTTAAATTCTCAACATAGCCACATAGGTTAAGAGTAAACCTCGGTGCTTATACTTTTGTTATTATTTCTGTTTGTATATATATATATATATATATATATATATATATATATATATATATATATATATATGATTAGTCTGTTCTCTGCATAGTAGTCACAGTGTAATACATTTTAATTTAGTAAGTGTACTCAATGCTAAATGTATGCAATTTGATATGTACTCTTGCATATTTCGTTCTCAAGGAGAGTTCTAATAAAATAGACAGCTTAAAATGGATTCCTTTCCCTCAGATTAGGTGGAACGCAAGTCTTACTAGGTTTCTAGAGCATGTAGTTAAAAAGGGCGAATTATCCAAGATGGCCAGTGGCCATTTTGGATATTGCGTTCTATCAAAGGTATCCCAATAGACATTTTTGAAAAATGAATTCACATTCCTCAGTTTACCCACAGCGGTATTATTTCAGGGTATATGTTGATGAGTAATAAGTTGCATTTTCATCGCTACCAGTGGCGGAAATTGATTCTTTACCCTCAAATTACTGAAAAAGACGTGATTTTGAGTTTTCCAGAATGTTTGGTTAAAAGGTTGAATTGGTAATTGGCCGCCGGTGGCCATTTTGGATTTCTCGCACTACCGCATATGGCCCAGATTTTCCAGACCGGCATAGAAGCTTATGTTTTAACAAACACCATAAAGCACCAAAATCAACCATATAACTTTACATGCCAGAGGTTGGTCACAGAATGTGAGATTATGACCATACTATTTAGCGCTTGTGGGCTTTGGCGTATGCAGATGGGTAATGTCGTATGTTTGACTTGTGCATTTTGCGTATAGGCCTATGTCCTACTGAACACGCTACTCACTATGGGTTAAGAATTTAGGTGACATTTTTTTGCACTGATTTCTGAAGTTTATTGTAAAGTATATGTATGGTACAACAGAGGACGGGAGACGTTCAGCACACGAACTAAGGCACACAAAAGAACACACGACTGACCGGGCGATTCATAGACAGACATATACTGCATGCGCACCAGGACACGGGATACATACAGCACACTCCAGGACAGATGGTTATACACCACCCCCCACCCACCCCATAGAGGAGCACACAGAGGATCCAAGGCACGCAAGCACAGGAAAGCCACATCACATGCGTGTAATTCTGACTAACCGTGACAGAAAATGTACTTTAATTCTAACAGCAATTGTTACTCAAATTTCCAAGTGCCAGGCGCAGTTGTAAAAACTGCTTGACAGATTTGTATCAAATTTGGCTACGTTCTACAATGAGATTTTCTGGGTCGTGCAGATATAAGTCCTACAAGACGTTGCTTGCGCTCGCATAATAATCTAATTGGACAACTATTGAGCAGACATGTGTGGAAATTGTCTATGTTTCACCAGACATTTGTTTGCACTGGTACAATTGGGCATACACGTACTTTGAGGAAACATATATGTCTGATAAGGTTCGTTACTTGCGCTGGCAGGATAGCCAAGGAAGCGTACGTGAAGCCGAGGAAGCGTACGTGAAGCCGAGGAAGCGTACGTGAAGCCAAGGAAGCGTACGTGAGCCAAGGAAGCGTATGTGAAGCCGAGGAAGCGTACGTGAGCCAAGGAAGCATACGTGAAGCCGAGGAAGCGTACGTGAAGCCAAGGAAGCGTACGTGAAGCCGAGGAAGCGTACGTGAAGCCAAGGAAGCGTACGTGAGCCAAGGAAGCGTATGTGAAGCCGAGGAAGCGTACGTGAGCCAAGGAAGCGTACGTGAAGCCGAGGAAGCGTACGTGAAGCCAAGGAAGCGTACGTGAGCCAAGGAAGCGTATGTGAAGCCGAGGAAGCGTACGTGAGCCAAGGAAGCATACGTGAAGCCGAGGAAGCGTACGTGAAGCCGAGGAAGCGTACGTGAAGCCAAGGAAGCGTACGTGAGCCAAGGAAGCGTACGTGAGCCAAGGAAGCGTATGTGAAGCCGAGGAAGCGTACGTGAGCCAAGGAAGCATACGTGAAGCCGAGGAAGCGTACGTGAAGCCAAGGAAGCGTACGTGAGCCAAGGAAGCGTATGTGAAGCTGAGGAAGCGTACGTGAGCCAAGGAAGCATACGTGAAGCCGAGGAAGCGTACGTGAAGCCAAGGAAGCGTACGTGAAGCCAAGGGAGTATACGTGAAGCCAAAGAAGCGTATGTGAAGGTGAAGCAAAGGAAGCGTACGTGAAGCGAAGGAAACGTACGTGAAGCCAAGGAAGCGTACGTGAAGGCGAGGAAGCGTACGTGAAGGTGAAGCAAAGGAAGCATGCGTGAAGCATGGGAAGCATACATGAAGGTGAAGAAGCGTACGTGAAGGTGAAGCAAAGGAAGCGTACGTGAAGCCGAGGAAGCGTACGTGAAGCCGAGGAAGCGTACGTGAAGGCGAGGAAGCGTACGTGAAGGTGAAGCAAAGGAAGCATGCGTGAAGCATGGGAAGCATACATGAAGGTGAAGAAGCGTACGTGAAGGTGAAGCAAAGGAAGCGTACGTGAAGCCGAGGAAGCGTACGTGAAGCCGAGGAAGCGTACGTGAAGGTAAAGCATACATGAAGCCTAGGAAGCGTACGTGAAGCCTAGGAAGCATACGTGAAGGTTAAGCCGAGGAAGCATACGTGAAGCCTAGGAAGCTTACGTGAAGGTGAAGCAAAGGAAGCATACGTGAAGCCTAGGAAGCATACGTGAAGCCGAGGAAGCGTACGTGAACGTGAAGCCGAGGAAGCGTACGTGAACGTGAAGCCGAGGAAGCGTACGTGAAGGTGAAGCAAAGGAAGCATACGTGAAGGTGAACCTATGGCTTCTTAATTGTTTGGATGTCCCTATCTGCACCACGGACTGATCCGATCCGCCATTCATGTCGTAATTAACTATGACGTCAGCATGCACGTCACATAGTTGAATGATTATGACGTCATATGATTGATAACTAAACATGATTCCTCAATTAAACATATAAATATTAAATGAGGATTGATTAAGCACCACTATTCGCATCGTGCTAATATTCGCCCGCTCACATAGTTCCGCTGATCGTACGGGAACTCAGTGGGAGGGCGATGATCGTGCAATAGGGCTATTCGCTGTTTGGTCTGTCATGCGGCAGAACTTTGGCTAGGCTGGGTCACATGGTTCCATAAAGTAGACGGAATTGGCGTACCGGCCCGCTACACTGACATTATATACTACTACTACTACAACAACATATAATACTGTATATAGTAGAAGTATATATATATAGTTTAGCGTGCTGGCGTCAGTACTACTACTACTACTACTACTACTACTACTACTACTACTACTACTACTACTACTACTACTACTACTACATATAATACTGTATATAGTAGAAGTATATATATATATATATATATATATATATAGTTTAGCGTGCTGGCGTCAGTGCAGCGGGCCGGTACGCCAATCTGGTCCACTTTATAGAACCCGGTCCACTTTATGGAACCCCGTGGCGAGGACAGTCTCGTGCTAGATCTTCAAAGACAAGCGTTAGAACAGAGAGAACGAATGCTATGATTAGCGGCAATCATTGCACAAATGAGTGAACGGCTCCTTAGTCAGCCACAGACTATGTCGCTAACCAACAATCTGTTAATCTGTCCACGCCTCTCGCTACACTATTGAATATAGACTTTTTGACATTGTGGTATTTAACTAATTAATGTAAAGATTAATTTTTATTTGGCTGCATTAGTTGACATTGGTTTGGTATATAAGTGTTGTAGATGGCGACAGAGACAATTAAAACCAACTCTATGTTCAAAATGTCATATCGATACCATCTTGGTTAGTAGTGACATATATGCCTAAAATATTACTGTGGACGGGTAGCAGAAGTGTAATAGTGTACAAAAGCAATCCAAATCAGCAAGCAATCGTCACCAAGCCACGGTACCATATAATGATGAGAAAGAAAGCAGCTATACTGACAGGTGATAGATGTAGATATACATTTTAACCTTCATATTGTAAAGTATAGCATATAAATTCGGATACTGTAATAACGCCTGACACATAATAGTATATTAATTGATATATATGTATAAACAAATTGAATGAAAAAAACTATATAGCTAAAATACCAAAAACCACCTGCAAATAATTCAGTAATACTTCCAAGTTCCAACAGAGTGAGGCGAATAACAATTTGTACATACGTATATGTAGGCCTACCCCGTTGTTGGAGTGTAGCGTGTTGCAGCAGAAAAGAATTGTAAGTAGCTGGATGAGGGAGCCGTTGTCCCATATATTGTAGATGTTGATAAAACTGTTAATATTATTGACAGGAGCACCAATCACCAGCGTGATTGCCAGAGTGAGCACAGGTCAGTATGATACAGAGACAATGACACTTGGCAATGGAGGGATCCAGTTTATCCGTCAGTCACATCGTCATAATCAACTACGCGACGTGTAGGATGAAGTCATAATCAATTACGTCATGAATGGCGTATCTAAGTTCGTCACGAACTCTTAATCGATGACGGACTAAGCGTTGTTGTACGAAATGTATGTCTACTATTTTATAAACATGCTGTTGGATATTTTGAAACCAATTTGGCTTGGCGCTGTTGATGCCGTCACAGATCATACGACGAAGTGGTTAACGTGCTGAGTTTGCTGGCTAAGTGATGCTCACGCATCACAGGCAGTATTCCATTCTGTACAGATAGATAGATGGTGCATTTGTATATTTACATATTTTGTGCAAGCCAGTGGAGTGGACAGTACTTGGTTGACTCAAATTACCATGATTTCAAGATCAGGACAACAAGATTGGCATCGTGAAACTGATGGCACGTAATTGTTGTGTTAGCACGTGGAGAAGACGGAAAGCTAGAGCACGTTCATATCAATATGTAATATTGCTGTATATTATTGAAAGAGACACTCATATATTCTCATGATTTTATTGTGTATCGTTAGGACATGCGTATCTATATAATCTGTGCCAATCATTGTAAATGAAACGGTAGGGCCTATAGTTAAAGGGCAATTCCAGTGAAAATCGGGATTAAGTCAACTAAAAATATACCATAATCCGAAATAGTTCCCGCGAAAAAAATATAAAATACACTGTTCCATTGCCGAGAAATAATAACATGAATATGCCCAAAACGCTCGAAAACGTGACTCCTGGGCGCATCCATTTTCTTGCAACGAGAGCGAGAAACCGCGAGATTATGACGTCAACGACACGCCAGCAAATATCGCCAGCGCTTTTAGATTTACCTGTACTTCGCGTTATGAAGGCCGAATATTAATTAACACTTTAATGACAAAATTCTGTCAGGAAAATCAGAATATTTCCTTATTGAATGGCCACTTGCAGGCTAAGCGAAGACTATTTTTGAAAATTTACCACTGGAATGGCTGGTTCGGTTACTAAGACAGTCGTTTTAGTTGTAAATTCTCAAAATAGCCTTCTTTTGACCTGCGTCCTCAACTTGACGATTGCAGAGGCCAGTGCTGGCGTGAAATGGTTAAATCGCATCACGTCCGCATGTCAAGCATGGGCTTGCAGTAATAGAAACGATCATGTAATGGAAAGGGTACGGAAATTCACATTTTCAGATACCGGATCCACAGAAGCATCCGCATGAAAAGGGGCTAACTGAAAGATGGCTTCATAACATCGGCACTGGATGGATATCTTCCACATTTAGATTTGGATGACACAAGTTTAGAACATATAGCCTGTATAATTTTAAAATAATGTGTCATGCATTTCAAAACAAAAGGCACGGTACTTAATTTTAATATAACAGAATCAAACTCGACAATTAACGTCGTATTTGCTTGCATCAATTGTAAAACGGGATTTGCAAACCAAAATGAAACGATGTCGCTGATTGCCCGGTCGGTCAATTATAGGCAATCGCTTAGCGGCTTACTTCGTAGACGATAGTAGGTGACAGCTAGTAAATAATGACAAGTGTACGCTAGACATAATTAGTAGTTTAGTGCTTTCACACTATTGAAATCCAGCGTTATTAATCATTTACAACGTTTACTCCCAATTTTAAAATAACTATGCTGAGTGTTGAATATTCTGAATTAAATTTTCCTGGAATTATGTTGCAGTAGCTTCCAAACTAATTAGTTTCACACAATAGGCCTATGCAGGGTAAAATTTAAGCTTTCTGCTTTTCTGTCCTTGAAAGGGTTAACTAATTGATCCAAAATTTTTAAATGTTGACCCATATTTACTGCCTGTTGAATATTTTTGAAACTGGAATTTGAATGGAAGCAGAAGTTGCAATAGCAACAGCTTTCAGAGAAATTACATTCAACATTTATTCAACTAACATATTTTTCAAGAATTTGTTGTAGCTGGTTGATTGCAAACACGCTCCTGGCATAACCCTTCAATGTTTTTTAAAAATTAAAATTGCCCATAAGAAAACAATTTTTGACAATTTAGCACTACAATGACTGGCGCGATCATCGGGACACTAATTGCACTTTAATTTCCTCCAAACACTGGCAAAGTGTCAGTTGTTTAGCCAATATGCTAATTATCCACGAGATGCAAGATTTACCTCCCCTGGTTACGGCTATCCTCGATCGGGCAAACAGAGTAGGTGTGTCGGTGACGTCAGCTGCTTGTCCAAAATGGAGCCTCTATCTACTGGTTACTTTAGCAATTTAAATTGAGGATATCTTTTTTATTTGTTGGCATAAAATTGTGCTCTTGGTCTCAAATTAATGCGGAAAATTAGTACTTTACGTCAGATGCATAAAATCCCCCAGTGGAATATCCCTTTAAGCTTCACCCCTCAGCTCTATGTCTTGTTAAATACAGGAGCACTATGCCTGAAGAGTTTGCCTTTTTATGTTTTTAGCATCCCAAGGAATATCACAAGAATTAATTTTAGATATATATATATATATATATATATATATATATATATATATATATATATATATATATATATATATATATATACACCTGTGCAAAAGTTAAGCACCACCCTATTTTTACGCACATGCGAGGGTATATTCATGTGCTATGAAGAAAGCAATAGCATAAACATTTATGTACCCATCCATCTTAGTGCAAGAGGTAATAATGCAACTAGAGGAATGCTGATTATGATGGTGGGGAAACACTGTATGTTTTTGTTTGAACTTGAAAACGAGGCCTGAATATGGTTACGTTGACACAACTGACAACTATTGCCCTACAGTTGACACACGTGGCTAGATTGTCATTAATGGTGTCTGAAAACGAAGTTTAACATCTGTGCACGAGTTTGAGACTGTCATTATTAATACCGGGTATATCCACCTTGTGCCTGGATGACGGCCTGGACACGACGTCTCATGCTGGTCACCAACCGACTGATACGCCATTGTGGTATTCGTTGCCATTCAAGATGGAGTGCGTCTGTTAATTCCTGTAGGTTCTGCACAGGAGGATCCCTCCTTCTCACCATGTTTCCCAGAATGTCCCAGATATGCTCAATAGGGTTCATGTCAGGGCTCCTTGCTGGCCATGGTAGGGTTTCGATGGCATTCTGGCGGAGGTATTCATGCACAGCTCTAGCACGATGTGATCGGGCGTTGTCATCCATGAATATAGGGTGGGTTCCAGGTGCATGATTTACAAAATGAGGGACCACAACTCTATCCAGTATGGAATCTTGATATCTTTGTCCATTTAGTGTTCCAGGTACAGTCAACAGATCCAGCTTACAATCAAATGAGATGCACCCCCATATCATAACGGAACCTCCACCAAATGGAACTTCTTCCATGATGTTACGTTGGTCGTACGCCGTGCGTCTGGACCTCCATACACGAGTTCGACCATCTGTGGCATGAAGCAGGAACCGACTTTCATCGGACCAGTGTACCCGTCTCCAGGATCTCATGTTCCAGTGTCTTCTTTCGTTGCACCACCTCAGACGCTCCTCTTTGTGGTGTGCAGTGAGGAGAGGACGTCTGACAGGTCTCCTAGCTTTCATGCCAGCAGCATACAGTCTCCTTTTGACGG
Organism: Chaetoderma sp. LZ-2023a; assembly: GCA_034401795.1. NCBI lineage: Eukaryota > Metazoa > Mollusca > Caudofoveata > Chaetodermatida > Chaetodermatidae > Chaetoderma > Chaetoderma sp. LZ-2023a. The sequence goes on from CM067374.1 coordinate 20,242,794, forward strand.
TAGACATTGACACTCTATTGCGCGTTTCCCATTGCTGGCTGAGCACTCTGCTGTTGGTGAATGGAGATCTCCTAACAAGGCGTACTAGGGCTCGATCATCACGGGCAGTAGTCTTCTTCGGTCTTCCAGATCTAGGCCTGTCCTTCACCTCGTTAGTTTGCCCATGTTTTGCAATCAAACGACTGATTACAGTATGGTTAATGTTCAGCTGTTTGCCAATCTCTCTGCATGACATACCAGTGGTATGCATGCCTATGATTTGCCTTTTCACACGATCACTTAACCTTCGTCTTGCCATAGCGGTTCACAATCAAGAGCTAATTCTCTCTGTACAAATAAACCACGGTCATGAACACAAAATTCCTAATCTTGTCGCCTAAATCTGTATGTAATGTTCTACACCTCAAACTGGACTTTTACATAACTGAACACGTGTGCTGTTTCCCGCCACGCACGGACATCAAGCGGCGTGAAGTCATGCATGCATGTGCATTTCGTACTTGGAATTATGTCAGCTAACGCGGGGACAAAAAGTATGGCAGCCTAGTTGTACCATCATGTTTCTACGTTCTATTGTTTTTGCTGGTGCTTAACTTTTGCACAGGTATATTTATATATATATATATATATATATAAAACATTGACGTGGTTCCCCCTTAGGGGACTTAGCCATTGTTTTGTCTCCAGCTAAGCTTCAACAGTAAACACTATATTGTCACAATAATTTTAAATACATCTACTTAAGCGTACCATAGCATGGAAAAGTGAATAAGCAAATTGGTTATAGATAAAAATTAATCCCGGCTCCACATAAAGCCCACAACCTTTAAAAACACCATTAGGTGGGTCCTTACAAACATAGCTGTTAAGTGGACCGCTATTAAAATAGCATTTAAGTGGACCACTTTAATCTAATGCACTAACTACGTAGAGAGGTAATTTTAAACATAACTTGGATGACACAAGGGAAAGGGCTATGAAGTTAGTATTGTGGAACCTTAGAAATGATTGCTAAGCGGTATATGAAACGTATATGTTTGCAAAAAGCCGTAAAATCGGCCGATTATCTAGTTCTCTAAATTAGTCCGGGAGCCAATTTTCAAAAGTGGTCTAGAAGAATGGTTTCGTAGCACACCCAGTATTCAGAAGGTTTGTCTCTATATTATGCTAGACCGATGTCTTGGGTATATTCTGAGCCGTGTTGTACAAGAAAATTGTGGTATCACTAACCCGTGAGAAGCCCATTTACAATAGGTGTTGAATGTAGCTCTCAAACAATTTTCACAATGGTAAATTTTTCACAAACTTTAAGCGCATGTTATATCAATACAATCTTAACCAAAATGGAAAGGAGTGATCGTATATCGCAGATTTATACATAATCAACCTGGTTTAAGACACCCGTATGTTGCTTTGTACATATTGGGGCACTTAGGTCTTCTTGTGACTAGAAATACCTTAGCTACAACAATGCCCATGTTTTCTACATTTTTCATAATTAAACTTTTAACTGACATGCAGTGCATGTCTACACAAGCTGGCAGGACATATTTATCACGTGAGCAAATGAGAGAATGTTACTCATCCGTGTCAGAGTCATCTTCGACAATTGTATGCTGAACATTGTCACACATTTCACCTCGCATACAAAGGCATGCTTCAGTGCAGAGTAGATTGTTAGCCTTGCATTGACAGAGATCTGTTCTTTTGTAGGCAGACTTTTGACATCTACATGATGTGAGTTCAATTAATCCAAATGGATCCTTTGACATTAGAACATGGTTGAGTAGACCATCCACTATACTCCAGCCATGTCCATTTGGAGATGGAACTTTCTGAACAGCTTGCAATGAACGTCTCCAAACAAGAGCTTGAAAATTGGCCCTTTCGGTGTGATGCTTTAGACTATTCGATGTAGGTGGAAGATTTTCATTTCTTTGTCTCTTTTGACAAAAGAGCCAATAACGGGTTTCATCAGCTGTCTTTCCCACATCCCTGGTGGTATACAACTCACAGACAAATTTCTCACATAGAATTGCAGTATTCGGTGTTAAGTCAACATGTTCGCCGAGTTGGGCTAAGCTAAGCTGATGACATTCAGTTGACTTTAAGAGATTGAATGCTTTTCTCTTAGCGACTCCAAATAATGCACTAGTGCTATCACAACCTGTAAGAGAATGAAACCCAGGCAAAGACAGGCAGATTGCTGGGCCCAGTACTTGAGCAACTGTATGTATTGGTATGTATCGCAATTTGTCCTTTGTGCCCGTACGGAACCATAGTTCAGAACAGTGAAGCGAACGATACGTATATATACTAAGTACTGCCACGTCTGTATCAGGAGACTGTATAACAACACGCATGTGGTCTTTTGAAGCATGTAGCGCGTGCAACATCCTACGCGTATCTGCTTCCTCGTGATCTGATCGAAGTTCTTCCAAATACGACGAATTGTTCGCTGAAATGACAACAACATCCATTCCATCGTTAAAGCCACCAGCAAGAATGACGCAATTGTCGGCAGATAGCATATTTGGACCAGTATCACGCCACCGCTTGCTGAGAAATGCAACCAGGTTACTTTTGTTGCTTGGATTGCTGATGTACTTGGCCCATTGCTTTGGAACGGGAGTATTTTCTCCAGCAATCTTTACTTCCAATGCTGTTGATGACCCACGTTTTAGCCGCTCTTCCGCTTTGAGAGATTCCAGTCTATCATATCTGTCAAAAACTATATCTACTCTGTTGCAGTCTTCTTGATTCAGTGGAACTGTAAAGATGTGCCAGTATTTATCAGCCAATTCTCCAAATGTAGACGTACCTCCAGTTTTAACCATTTGCACAATTGCTATGCTATCTACTGCATAAGCTGTTGCGCCTGTCTTGTCAACAGGTGGAAGCCGTCCATCAACATTTACTTCCTTTTCTAGTTCACTTAACAAAACACTTCACATTCTTTCTTAGAGTCCCATCCGTATGTGACAATGATAGTGGAACAGCAGACAGTTCATACGTCATCACTAGTTTTAAATCAACATCTCTGGACCTTGTGGCAATAATTAATCGTTCAAATAGTTCGCGGTCAGATCTCACATTGTGAATTTTTTCATCATTTGTTTTGAGTTTTTTTCTTCTGTGCTAGGCTGGCAAATGTTTTAAGTTTTAAGTGTGGCAACGTGTCCCAAAAGCTTCTCGTGTTAGTGTCCAGCCGCTCCTGAACAAAATTTTCCATAATCTTACCAATGTCACAGGCGGAAACAAGTCTCTTGACGATTTCACTAGGCAATACCACGCCAGTTGCAATGTTTACAAGCGGAAGACACTCCCTGTCGTCGTTTTCCGCAATATTAAAGGGATTGGTCATTACATCTGATGAGAACATCGAAAGTATCTTCTGCACATCGGTTTCATCCCTGTTCATTCGATTAGTCCCCATTTCCTTATGTACTCCAAACATGTGACTATCTTGTAACCCACACATTTGCTTTGTGACCGTTGTTTTGGCTGCCCTCTCGTGGCTAGTTAAAAACCACCTCTCCAGAGCTCCTGGCTTTTGTGTTATTCCAATAATACCACCTCGCTTTTTGGAATCCAAATTAATCGATTGCTCTAAGGCCATATCTGTCCACACTTGATTGAATGGATGGTCTGAGCGACTTACGGAATGATTTCCATTCAAGAATTGTTCATGTACATGGGGATGTGTACTTGGAAGCATCTTCATGTCCACAAGATATATTGGCAGCCATCTTGCATAATTGGTTCTGTCCATGCTGTAGAAATATGGCGCCATAGCAGCAGTAGCAGATAGGTGTGCCTGCCAATCTCCAGTTCTCTCAGCTCTTATGAATCCAAGCAGCAGCTCTACCATATGAATATATGAGTTCCAAAATGCGAACAGGTGTGATTTCGAGCTTGACTCAACTTTAAAGGATTTGAACAGCTGTTGCAATTTATTCACGTACATACACACCTCTTTGAAATTTTGTTGCAGTGCGTCTAAGTCGTCAATGCTGCTTCGGCACATCTTAATTTTCTCATCCAGACTCCAATTCTGTTGGAGTAATGTGGTCTTCATGTTGTCCATTTTGTTGAACCCATTTGGAAAAAGACTGCCATTGTAATCGCAGCAGCGCTTCCATAACCAATTTGTGAGCCCTCACTCCTCGATTATATGTATGTTGGATATATGTTAGGTCGATATCCGTCTAAATATCATATATGGTGAATCTAATACGATATTACTTTGAGTTATGACACGATCATGCTTATATCGTTGTGCAATGTGGATACAGCCAAAGCCTAGACCCCCTATGCAAAGAAATCAGGATAACTAATTAGTGCTACCACAATTTGTTTGTGCAACAGGGCTTAAAATGTGTGGGACATGTCCCCCAAGCCACAGCAAGTGTCAGACCTTCCGAATACTGGGTGTGCTACGTCACGATTCTGACCTAGCTTTAGCTCCTGGACTAAATAGAGAGTACATGATAAAAGTGTAAGCGTGCTGAACGACCTGGATAGTCACATCTACCATGGTAATTTTGTTTCCAGATATATTTTCTAATACGGTAAGGTATCTTTTACAGCATTATGTATCTATGCGTCAATTCTCACCTATAAACTAAATAAAACACATACATCCACAATTAACACATTTTTGTGAATTGGTAGCACCTTCGGATAGCTAAAGGAAGCATATATGAGCAATTGTCAATGTTTAAAGTTTTAGGCACAAATATAGGCTGGCGTTTACGTGGACCGAAAACGGACCACCTAAAGCCAAAGTTCCATAAAGATAGCTGGTCCATATATACGTTGGCTACCGCTGAGATAAAGATTCCTAACATGGTTTGTACATAGTGCAGTGCTATTGGTAATTTTATAATGTGTTATTAGTTAACTAAATCTGGATATGGTGTTTAGTGCCATACTGAAACAAAATCTTTGAATGTTTTAAGATGCATGAAAACAAGAAGCTATAATCAGGCTCACTGATTCCTAGTCGTCATGTAATTGGAAACTGTTATGATTTGCTTAGAGATAATATGGCGTTGTATCCTGCATATATAGTCACTGATGAACATGCTGCAGTGAGAGGATAGTAAGACTGAGTCAGAAAGTGTGATGATCACTGATGAACATGCCGCAGTGAGAGCATAGTAAGACAGAGTCAGAAAGTGTGATGATAACTGATGAACATGCTGCAGTGAGAGCATAGTAAGACAGAGTCAGAAAGTGTGATGATCACTGATGAACATGCTGAAGTGAGAGCATAGTAAGACAGAGTCAGAAAGTGTGATGATGACTGATGAACACGCTGCAGTGAGAGCATAGTAAGACAGAGTCAGAAAGTGTGATGATAACTGATGAACATGCTGCAGTGAGAGCATAGTAAAACAGGGTCAGATCATGTGATGATCACTGATGAACATGCTGCAGTGAAAGCATAGTAAGACAGAGTCAGAAAGTGTGATGATAACTGATGAACATGCCGCAGTGAGAGCATAGTAAGACAGAGTCGGAAAGTGTGATGATCACTTATGAACATGCTGCAGTGAGAGCATAGTAAGACAGAGTCAGAAAGTGTGATGATCACTGATGAACATGCTGCAGTGAGAGTATAGTAAGACAGAGTCAGAAAGTGTGATGATCACTGATGAACATGCTGCAGTGAGAGCATAGTAAGACAGAGTCAGAAAGTGTGATGATAACTGATGAACATGCTGCAGTGAGAGCATAGTAAGACAGAGTCAGAAAGTGTGATGATAACTGATGAACATGCTGCAGGGAGAGGATAGTAAGACAGAGTCAGAAAGTGTGATGATAACTGATGAACATGCTGCAGTGAGAGGATAGTAAGACAGAGTCAGAAAGTATGATGATAACTGATGAACATGCTGCAGTGAGAGCATAGTAAGACAGTCAGAAAGTGTGATGATCACTGATGAACATGCTGCAGTGAGAGGATAGTAAGACAGTCAGAAAGTGTGATGATAACTGATGAACATGCTGCAGTGAGAGCATAGTAAGACAGTCAGAAAGTGTGATGATAACTGATGAACATGCTGCAGTGAGAGCATAATAAGACAGTCAGAAAGTGTGATGATAACTGATGAACATGCTGCAGTGAGAGGATAGTAAGACAGTCAGAAAGTGTGATGATCACTGATGAACATGCTGCAGTGAGAGCATAGTAAGACAGTCAGAAAGTGTGATGATAACTGATGAACACGCTGCAGTGAGAGGATAGTAAGACAGAGTCAGAAAGTGTGATGATAACTGATGAACATGCTGCAGGGAGAGCATAGTAAGACAGAGTCAGAAAGTGTGATGATAACTGATGAACATGCTGCAGTGAGAGGATAGTAAGACAGAGTCAGAAAGTGTGATGATAACTGATGAACATGCTGCAGTGAGAGGATAGTAAGACAGAGTCAGAAAGTGTGATGATAACTGATGAACATGCTGCAGTGAGAGCATAGTAAGACAGTCAGAAAGTGTGATGATCACTGATGAACATGCTGCAGTGAGAGGATAGTAAGACAGTCAGAAAGTGTGTTGATAACTGATGAACATGCTGCAGTGAGAGCATAGTAAGACAGTCAGAAAGTGTGATGATAACTGATGAACATGCTGCAGTGAGAGCATAGTAAGACAGAGTCAGAAAGTGTGATGATCACTGATGAACATGCTGCAGTGAGAGGATAGTAAGACAGTCAGAAAGTGTGATGATAACTGATGAACACTCTGCAGTGAGAGGATAGTAAGACAGAGTCAGAAAGTGTGATGATAACTGATAAACATGCTGCAGTGAGAGCATAGTAAGAGAGAGTCAGAAAGTGTGATGATCACTGATGAACATGCTGCAGTGAGAGCATAGTAAGACAGAGTCAGAAAGTGTGATGATAACTGATGAACATGCTGCAGTGAGAGCATAGTAAGACAGAGTCAGAAAGTGTGATGATGACTGATGAACATGCTGCAGTGAGAGCATAGTAAGACAGAGTCAGAAAGTGTGATGATAACTGATGAACATGCTGCAGTGAAAGCATAGTAAGACAGAGTCAGAAAGTGTGATGATAACTGATGAACATGCTGCAGTGAGAGGATAGTAAGACAGAGTCAGAAAGTGTGATGATCACTGATGGACATGCTGCAGTGGGAGCATAGTAAGACAGAGTCAGAAAGTATGATGATAACTGATGAACATGCTGCAGTGAGAGCATAGTAAGACAGAGTCAGAAAGTGTGATGATAACTGATGAACATGCTGCAGTGAGAGGATAGTAAGACAGATTCAGAAAGTGTGATGATCACTGATGAACATGCTGCAGTGAGAGCATAGTAAGACAGTCAGAAAGTGTGATGATGACTGATGAACATGCTGCAGTGAGAGGATAGTAAGACAGAGTCAGAAAGTGTGGTGATCACTGATGAACATGCTGCAGTGAAAGCATAGTAAGACAGAGTCAGAAAGTGTGATGATCACTGATGAACATGCTGCAGTGAAAGCATAGTAAGACAGAATCAGAAAGTGTGATGATCACTGATGAACATGCTGCAGTGAGAGGATAGTAATTCAGAGTTAGACAGTGTGATGATCACTGATGAACATGCTGCAGTGAGAGCATAGTAAGACAGAGTCAGAAAGTGTGATGATCACTGATGAACACGCTGCAGTGAGAACATAGTAAGACAGTCAGAAAGTGTGATGATCACTGATGAACATGCTGCAGTGAGAGGATAGTAAGACAGATTCAGAAAGTGTGATGACCACTGATGAACATGCTGCAGTGAGAGCATAGTAAGACAGAGTCAGAAAGTGTGATGATCACTGATGAACATGCTGCAGTGAGAGGATAGTAAGACAGATTCAGAAAGTGTGATGATCACTGATGAACATGCTGCAGTGAGAGCATAGTAAGACAGAGTCAGAAAGTGTGATGATCACTGATGAACATGCTGCAGTGAGAGCATAGTAAGACAGAGTCATAAAGTGTGATGATGACTGATGAACACGCTGCAGTGAGAGCATAGTAAGACAGAGTCAGAACGTGTGATGATCACTGATGAACATGCTGCAGTGAAAGCATAGTAAGACAGAGTCAGAAAGTGTGATGATAACTGATGAACATGCCGCAGTGAGAGCATAGTAAGACAGAGTCGGAAAGTGTGATGATCACTGATGAACATGCTGCAGTGAGAGCATAGTAAGACAGAGTCAGAAAGTGTGATGATCACTGATGAACATGCTGCAGTGAGAGCATAGTAAGACAGAGTCAGAAAGTGTGATGATCACTGATGAACATGCTGCAGTGAGAGCATAGTAAGACAGAGTCAGAAAGTGTGATGATAACTGATGAACATGCTGCAGTGAGAGCATAGTAAGACAGAGTCAGAAAGTGTGATGATAACTGATGAACATGCTGCAGTGAGAGGATAGTAAGACAGAGTCAGAAAGTGTGATGATAACTGATGAACATGCTGCAGTGAGAGCATAGTAAGACAGTCAGAAAGTGTGATGATCACTGATGAACATGCTGCAGTGAGAGGATAGTAAGACAGTCAGAAAGTGTGATGATAACTGATGAACATGCTGCAGGGAGAGCATAGTAAGACAGAGTCAGAAAGCGTGATGATCGCTGCTGTGCAACGTGTTCGAGGAGTGAATTACAATCAAGCTGTATATTCGGGAATGAAGGGGATTAGGTTAAAAGCTCAGAATGTCTCAAATTCTTTGCTACGAGTTTATATATCTTCGTGAATACACTGATTATAGATTCGGCTAAATACAATGGAAATAGCCAAGCCATAACACAAGCGGCATGTCGGACTTTCACCACGGTTGCTGGGTCTTAATATCACAGTTTTTTATTGTTAAAGCGGTGTACAAAAGATGACTTTCATGCACTCCATTCTTCAGCCACAATCATTGCAATGGACGAATCCATTCTTAGCTATCCCTCGCCCATCTCTAGCTAAGCGTCAGCCACGCTGTACCCGTGTTAGGATCAATCGATCCCTGTCCTCTCTGAATCCCAATTTCCAGAAGTCTATACAGGTAATATGTAGAATATTTTAAAACTAATTTGACTAGGTGCCTATGGCAACAAAAGCGCACAGTCAAGTTAGTTTCCAGAATATTTATTAAATAGGAGAGACATACAATTCGTACAACTTGACGGTCTATTAAGCGTTCGCGACGGACTGCATCGTGTCATTCATGACGTAATTGATTTTGACGTCAGCCTACATGTGACGAAGTTTATTGTGACGTCATATGATATACTGAGAAAATGGATTCATCCATTGCAGCTAATGCCGTTACGAATATACACTATACGGACCGTTTGCCTGAAATTATTATTCGGTATCCATATGGAGGAGATAGGTTATATATTACTGATTAATTGATGAATGTGTAATGCGCATATTACATACGACAGTGGCATGCTGGTAGCTCAATTGTTCTGTACGTCACAACAGCCATCCATACTTTGTCAACGTTCAAGCTTCAAGCTGATACGTAGTATGCTCTTACCATTCACGGTCCGGCCTGTGACGTATTGCTAACGCCTCCTGTGTCAACTTAACTATTTGATGTTGAAGCCAGCCAAAGATAGTACCTGGGAGAAATTTCCATTTATACGGACAAGAGATAACGATTGCTTGAACTCTTACCACTGAATAATTGGTGCTGTAACGGAGCCAGTCACTGCAGTTGTAAATTATGAAAAAAATGCTTCTCTTTGCCTACGACTGGATACTGACTAGGGCAAAAAATTAATTTTTTCGACGGCCTGAGGGATGGCCTTGAGACGTATCCATTTGTATCCCAACAGAATGCTGTCTTTGTAGCTTCCAGTGGTAAATGTACAGAAAATCGCCTTTTCTTGGCCTGCAAATGGACATTAATTGTGATAATATTTCAACCTTCCTGAGAAAAGCTGGACATTAAAGGGTTAAATAAGCAGTATTTTGAGCGCTTTGAGGCGTTGATGAGGATTTATAGGTGATAATACTGGCATATTGTACATTGTGAAAACTGCAGGCCTACTGATGATGATGATGATGACGATGACGATGATGATGATAATGACGATGATGATGACGATGATGATGAAGATGATGATGAGCATGATGATGATGAGCATGATGATGATGATAATGATGATGATGATGAGCATGATGATGATGAGCATGATGATGATGATGAGCATGATGATGATGATGAGCATGATGATGATGATGAGCATGATGCGCATGATGATGAGCATGATGATGATGAGCATGATGATGATGATGAGCATGATGATGATGAGCATGATGATGATGATGAGCATGATGATGATGATGAGCATGATGATGATGATGATGAGCATGATGATGATGATGAGCATGATGCGCATGATGATGATGATGATGAGCATGATGATGATGAGCATGATGATGATGATGAGCATGATGATGATGAGCATGATGATGATGATGATGATGAGCATGATGATGATGATGAGCATGATGATGATGATGATGATGAGCATGATGATGATGAGCATGATGATGATGAGCATGATGATGATGATGATGAGCATGATGCGCATGATGATGATGATGATGAGCATGATGATGAGCATGATGATGATGATGATGATGATGATGATGATGATGATGAGCATGATGATGATGATGAGCATGATGATGATGATGAGCATGATGATGATGATGATGATGATGATGATGATGAGCATGATGATGATGATGAGCATGATGAGCATGATGCGCATGATGATGATGATGATGAGCATGATGATGATGATGATGAGCATGATGATGATGAGCATGATGATGAGCATGACGATGATGATGATGAGCATGAGCATGATGATGATGATGATGGCAGCATCAATGAGACCACATGTCAACGACACTTCAGCATTGTTCATCATGGAGGAGGTCACATGTAGCGAGGCAAACGTAACGTCAAGACCTCTGCAAATATGGAGACGGTCATTTTGTGTCACCTCCCTTCCTTTTACAGAACATCTGAACAATGCCACTCCTTATGGAACTAGCCGCCAGACAATAGACAACCGGATTCAAGATGGTGTTGCTGCCAGTCACATACACTAGAATTAACAATAATTTGTCTTGAAATGGAAAATGGTTAGGCAGATATTTGTAAACGACCCCGTATGTGTTGTGTGGAATCCAGCAAATATAAAACATGACAATAATAATCATCAAGGCACGAATATCGGTGTTTTTGCGCTCCTGTTGAACCTCAACATGGCTTTTAGTTCTGGCAACTCCGATATATTTCATGAAATGGAGCACAGGAATAGATATTCCAGGAATACACGTGTTGACAACCAGATATGAGATTGATGTTACTTTGGCTAGATTCCCAGTGTATGCACACGCAATTGCTCTTTCGCCGTCATAATTAACATCAATTAAGTTATACGAGAACAAGAATGGACTCCAGACCACGATTTCCACAAACATAATTAGCAGACACCAGTTTCGGACAAAGTTAGCGGTCACTCGTGCACGAGCCTTAAGGGGGAAACAAAGTTGGTAAAATCGCAGAGCAGCGAATAGTACTAAATAATAAGGACTAGCCGAAGCTACTACCTCAAGAAAATAAAACACAACTTTACAGACCAACCATGTCTGCCTGGGCAACATGTACATCGGCCACACAAACCCAGCCATGCAAGCGACACAGAAACAGAAAGTCAAATCGGTGTTTGCCAAGAATAAAACGAGCATAAATACTGGAGATCTGTATTTCTTTGACGCAACGAGATAGCAAATTAGAAATGCATTGAAAATCACTCCAATTGTCATCCATACAACAACAAGTTCGTGAATAAGCACGCCCGGGATATCAGTATGAGTGCTGAAATATAGTGGCAGATGTCCTCCTTCCGTACTAAACCCGTACAAACTGAGGTTGGATCCTGTTAGATTTTCCATTCCTCGACCGTAAATAGTTACAGTAATTTAATTATTTATCTTTTAAAATCGATTACAAATTTCCTAAATAGACGTTACATAATTCAAAAACACGTTTTATTCGTACGAGTGTTTCAAGCTATCGATTCAGTTTAATTTAGCATTGCTTGTGGAAATATGACAAGCAATACCTGGACTGCACCAGGAAACAAACTGAAGCTGACCTATCGTTTTATTAAAGAAAGAAATCGTTGCACGATGCAAAAGAGAAGTCTCATATATGCGCACACATAGATGCAGAGTGAGTAACAGATATAGAAATGAGAGCAGTGGGTCAAGTGATGCAGTTCATATATATATACCAATAGGGCTGATCGATATATTGTTCAAAGCCATAGCCTAATGACACATCAAATGAAACAAGCAATACACTTAGTAAATCAATCAAACGTTATCTAGAGTATCGTGGACACCCAGTCGATGATAGAGCGATGACAAAGACAATTATAGACTGACCCTCAATCTAGGAAACCGAGAAAAACATGACAAGAATCAAAGGGAAGTGATGAATGGCAGAGAACAGAACGGATGAGATGAGTAATCATCATCATAACGAATGGCTTCACCACGATGCCAGCTAAAGCTTAACCTTTTGAGCCTGAAGGGTCAAATGCGAAAAGGTATGTACAGTACAAGAACTATCCGGTTGAATAATTTGAAACTGGTTTGATTGGAAGCTAAAGCTGTGACATTTTCCAGTCAAATTAGCTTCAAGGTATTCTACACATTACCTGAATGTGCGTCTTGAAACTGAAATTCTGGGAATTCACGGTTCAAACGACTAGAGTAAGAAGAAACAAAGGGACGACGAGATTTCCTTAGATTTTTGTAAAATAATATAATTCATACGAAATAAGCGTTTATGCATCACTTGTCTCTGAGAGTGTAAAGACGTGCATATTGCTTGAGAGAGTGGCGACCTATTGTGTGCGCTTAACTTTGCTGTTCTCTAATAGTGGATGAAGTCGGTAGAAGAATGGTGTGTAAATAATAAAATGTTGTTAAATAAGGACAAAACTAAGTTTATGATGTTAGGAACTAAGCATAAATTGAAACAAGTAAATAATAATGTTATAATCCCTACAAATCGTGGAAGCTTAAATGTTGTGGAATCTGACAAACTTTTAGGAGTATACATAGACAATACGCTTGCATGGAAAGAACATATAGACAAACTTTGTAAAAAGATTTCGTCCTTGATTTATATTCTACGGAAAAATAAACATTATCTTAGCATTGAGCATCGAAATCTTTTCTATAAGTCATATATCCTTTCACACATTGATTATTGTAGTCTTGTATTTTGCCCGTCTTCACCTACATTATTGGATAGTTTAGAAAAACTACAAAAACGGGCTGCTAGGGTGATATTAGACATGCCTTACAGGACACCATCTGCACAACTATATGAAACATTAAACTGGACAAATTTAACTAAAAGAATGCAAATTAAAATGGGTATTATGACATATAAATCTAGAAATGGTCTGGCCCCTGGTTACATGAAAGACATGTTCACTTCCGTTGGGGTGGCGCACACTAGAAATTTACGTTCCAAAACACGCAATCACCTACAACTTCCGAGGATTAAAACGGAATATGGCAGAAAAAGCTTCAAATACACTGCAGCGCAACTGTGGAATTCTCTGCCTGAAACGATTACTCAGTCTTCTACTCTGCTGACATTCAAATCAAATATACATGAATATATTACTAAATTATAGTGATATATGGGCAATGTGATTTCAACTTTTTACTTGTGTTCTAATATTGCATATTTTGTTTATTTCTAAATAGCTGTGTATGTGTGAATGTGTGAATGAATGTGTACGCCCTTGCGCGTATGTATGCGTGAACGGTGATTCGAACATCGACATTCGACGAGGTAATTATTCTGCAATACTGTTTTAGTAATATCTATCGAAAATGAACAAATATGTTAATTATCTAATTTAACAGTCATTTTACTTGTGTTATAATATTGTACATTTTGTATATTTGTAAATAGTTATATATATGTGCGTGCGTGCGTGCGTGCGTGCGTGCGTGCGTGCGTGCGTGCGTGCGTGCGTGCGTGCGTGCGTGGTTGTGTGTGCGCGCCCGCGCGTGCGGCCGTGCGTGCGTGCATGCGTGTGAGAGGGCCTCGGGAAGATCAGCTTACTGACGATGTATACCCTCCTTAAATAAAAATTATTATTATTATTTTATTATTAATACTAAGGCGGGAAGAATATCAATAGCCTATTATTATTACCACTTTTATTATCATTACCACTTTTATTATTATTATTATTATTATTATTATTATTATTTTTATTATTATTATTACAGGATTGGCAATGATCTAAAACATGCAACATAGTAGTAGTAGTAGTAGTAGTAGTAGTAGTAGTAGTAGTAGTAGTAGTAGTAGTAGTAGTAGTAGTAGTAGTAGTAGTAGTAGTAGTAGTAGTAGTAGTAGTAGTAGTAGTAGTAGTAGTAGTAGTAGTAGTAGTAGTAGTAGTAGTAGTAGTAGTAGTAGTAGTAGTAGTAGTAGTAGTAGTAGTGACAGTGGCAGTGGCAGTAGTAGTAGTAGTAGTAGTAGTAGTAGTAGTAGTAGTAGTAGTAGTAGTAGTAGTAGTAGTAGTAGTAGTGGTAGTAGTAGTAGTAGTAGTAGTCAATATTGTCAACGCACTGGCTCAGAATCTTCAATAATTGAAAAAATTCAAAAATTTAAGATATTTTGGTTTATCTTACTGCCTGAGATTTGTCATTTTGTTTGAGGAAAGCCATATGGCATTAATGTTAACCCTTTACTGGTTAAATTTGTTCAGTAAAATCCAAATATGCGCTTACTTATTTAATGTACATTTGCAGGCACAGACAAGGTCATTCCCGAGAATATACCACTGGAACGACTGTCTCGGTTCCCGAGCCAGTCATTACAGCGGTAAATTTTCAAAAATACTCCAATCCCCGCCGGCAAATGGACATTGCCCAAGATCACTAAATTGACCGTTTTTGGCTGACCATCATGCAAGGGTTAATGTTGAATGATTGAGGTGGATATTATGGATAGCTATTTGAGTTTTGCTTTTACCAAGATGTCACGTAGATTCGGATTTTTCTTGAACGCAATTACTGGACGCTTGTTAAAGGGTTGTTTCAGTTTCTCCTGTAGGTTTTGATACTCATCTTTCAAAATTTTGGAAATTTCAACGTTTTTCCGATTATGGGTCAGAATGAATGGAATTTTGTCACGTTGATCAGATAAGCCTGGGTCCGAGTTTATTCCCCTTGGCCACTGTGTTTCGAGTTCTTTAATCCAAAACGATTCTCGAAGTTTTCTTTGTTTATCACTTTCTTCTGCCGTATCTGAAAGGGGTGGCTGTTCAATCGGCATAATTTCAAAGTCACGAAGGGCTAAATGGTCAGGAAGATTAAAATGTTCGGAAACATGTGTGTCTTCCTCTAGCCTAATATCTGAGAGGTGTCGAGTTGCCCGCCATCTTAATGGACATTTGGTTTCGCCGACATACTGTTTTTGGCACAATTTGCATGAAATTAGATAAATAACATTTTCAGAGTCACAATCTAGATTAGACTGAAGTTGGAACTTGCTCTTGTTCTGAAAGCTCGTGAAAGTATTCTGGTTTGGGAGAAATTCATCTAACTTGCACCTTTTCTTTCCGCATTTGCGAGATTCGCCTACACCTATAATAGGACGAGTGTGAGAAGTTTTGGTAGGCCGACGATGTGAGGCATTATCTGGAATGGTTTCCATGCCGTCCAATGTTTCAGATTTGATTTTGCGCAAGAATCGTGAGGAGTAACCTCGTGGTTTGAGGGCTTTGAATAGGGTAGAGCACGCTTCTTCAAAGTTTTTCCTATCACTCGAATTCCTGTGAAAACGGATTATTTGTGATTTTACTATTCCTTTAAAAGTATGCGGTGGATGGAAAGATTTTTTGTGCAATAGCTGATGCGAATCGGTTGGTTTGAAATACACTTTGTAGTCTAAGTAGCCAGTTGTTTCATACTTTAGACCTTTATATACAGTTACATCCAGGAAATCTACGGACATCTCGTCAATGGTTGCTTTTAATTTAATATTCGGATCGTGATTGTTCAGAATTTCGAAAAATTCATCAAACTCTGCCTTTGTGTGTTGCCAAATCATGAACATGTCATCAAGGTACCTGCGATAAATGAGGGCCAGTTTTGGACACTTTTCTAACGCTTCCTCCGCCCACTCTGCTACGTAAATATTGGCAAAACATGGGCTAAAGCGCTTGCCCATCGCGCAGCCGCAAATTTGTTGGTAAATTTCGCCATCGAATTCAAAATCATTGCCTTTCAGACTCAGCTCTAATAGAGCTATTACTTCTCTGTCTGGCCTGTTGGTGTCTGGGTAGTTCACGAATGCTCTACGGATAGAATTTATACCCTTCTCGATGTCAATGTTTGTATACATAGCATCGATGTCAAGCGTGACCAAGAATGAATTTGGAGGTATCCAGGTCTCAGAGACCTGTGATAAGAAGTCTTCTGTGTTTTTCAAGAAGCTGGGGTGTCTATTTGCTATTGGCTGTAGATGGTAATCGATGTATTCACTGATTCTGTAGGATTCTGAGCCACAATCAGAGATTATAGGTCGCCCGGGCGGTGACATTGGGTCCAACCACGAATCTATGGGTTTATGAATTTTTGGCAAAAGATAGAAAGTCCGTGGTTTTGACTCAAGTTTAGCAAAGAGATACTTATGTTGCTTCTCGGTGATCTTCTTGCTATTTAGCAATTTTTGAAGAATCTCATTAAATTTGCTGCAATTATTTTGCCAAAGTGGTTTGCTTAGTTTCTGGTAATGCTTTGGGTTACTAAGTTGTCGTTGTGCTTCACGTTTATAGTTATCTTTAAGCATTATTACAGTTGCCGACCCTTTATCTGCAGGTTTGATGACAATTTCGCTGTTTTTAGACAATTCAATTAAGGCCTGGCGTTCCTCATAGGGTAAATTTGGTTGATCGTTAGGGAATGTAGAATTTTTAACACGTTCTGAAAAGAGTTCTATGCTTTCACCGATCGCTGGGTCCAGGATTTTTACGTTTGGTGCCCAGCCAGTTTTTTCAATGAATGGTGGAATGTTACTATTAGAGTTACGAAAGAAGTCTGCTAACTTAATACGGTGACTAAATTCAGATGTTTCCATACAGCCATTATCTAAAAGAGCATCCAAACCTGTTTTAGGTTTTGGTGTTGGGACAAATGTAAGACCAAAATTGAGCAGTGACTGCTCTGCTTCACCTAATGGGGAGCCAGTTAGATTGACAATATTACTGCCCAGTCCTGTTTCCAGGCGGATGTTACCCTGGCCCTTGTCTAGTTTAAATTTAGGAATTTAAGCCAGGCAGAAAACATCGAGTTAGCTGTCTTCTCAGTCCAATGAATGTTATCCGTAACAACATTAAATTCGGAGAGTCTAAGTGCAGGAATGACAGTCACAGATTTTGATGATTCAGCCATCGAATTGATGGACTGAATCGCCAACTTCTGCTGAGCTGTCAACCGACTTGAATAGTTAAGTTTTGCGAAGTAAATCGCAGTCTTTGGGAATTTGGACTTAATCGCACTGAGAAGCAGCATTAATCTATGTTTTGAACTAGAGATGGGTTCATTCATATCATTAATGCCAATGTTAATCACTATTTTCTCTGGTTTAAATGATCCAGTGTACTTCTGAATTAGTCCTCTAGCATGACACAATTTAGCTCCTGGGTAGCAGGCAACTTGCGTTTCAGGGTGGGGCTCAACATTAATGCGACTCAGGTTCGAAGCTCCAAAGATGAGTACTTTGTTCGTGAGAACAGGTAGTCGCCAGTCAATTTTGTTTTCGATTTCATGACGAAATTTCCAAAAAATGTTTCTCTCCAACATGGTGGGTTGTTTGGGTCGATTTGCAAATTTAATAGGACGCACCTCCGGTGCATTACTTGGACCTGGAGTTGGAGAGAAGCTGGGTTGTGGCAGTTTCCCTGTTGGGGATTGGGTCTTGAGACCCGATGGTTGACTGCTCTGGGGGGATTTCTGAGAAGCGCCAGTCCGTGGACCAGATTTGCTACCATTAACCCTTTCCCTCTGTGGCAAGGGCGGATATTCGTTTGGGTCATTTAGATTGCCTAGTGGAGAGTCAGGTAGTGGGATTAATGATGCTTCAAATAGCATATCTCTAGGGGCAGAATCTAATGGTAGCAATGGAGAGATTTTATTGTCTACTCGTTTTGTGACTGGCGGCGAAGTTTCAGGTGATCTGAGGCGTTTTTTCATTTGTGATTGTGGGGCCACAGTTGGTATCATGACCAGAGGCGTGGCTTGTGCGAGATTTTGAATTGGTTGCTGAGATGGATCTATCGGTCGTACAAAATCGTAAAAAGAACTAATCGCATTAATGTCGAGCTTTCTATTATAATTGTTTTTTGCCCAGCGTATAGCATTGGATTTAGCACGACCTAGGTCTAAATGTGGCATTGCCTGTGTGAGGACTACTTCAGTTCTAATACTACCAAGTTGTTCATTATAGTGATTTAACATGGCCTTAATGGTAGATTTTGCCCACTCAAAATTCACATTCCAGATGGCAAAGTAGATGTCATCATTTGGGATAGCTGGCTTACAAAATCCATTCAGCTCTTCCACCTTCCTGCTAAGCCCATCAGGGAGAGTTTCGGCATCTAAATGCCTACGTAGCGTAGCAATATGGTGGAAGCACTGAATTATTTGGTAATACAGCTTTGCCAGGCGCGCATGCGCAGATGAACCCCCTTTACCATCTCCATTCTTCCTACGACCATTCTTCCTCGCAATAGCCATTCAGACAGACAAGCGTTCAATCTAACTAGCAATCAGACAGGCAGTTGAGCAGGTAAGAAAGATTCGATCAGGCAAACTCAAATTCAAGCACACAAATTCATTCACATCAACTACAAATTGAACCAATATATTACTTACACCTGAAAGACAAATTATAGAATTAACATGTAATATGCAAGGGTTAACAATACAACAATACAATACGCAATATTATAAGTTACTCACAGTAATTATGGACACCGTCAATTGGCTAAATGCATTTCGCAGGGATGCGCTTCATCAGTAGCCTGTATGACAAATCTGTCAGTCCTTCAGTATAGACAGCTTTAAATACCTTTACTGAATTACTCAATCTCCTTTGAAAAACTACTCTATGGTTTAATTTGAACAATTGAACTTTGTGCAAGGTTTGAGTTTCCTTTGATCCGGGTTTATCACAAACATCATTAATAAAGCCAACGATTAGTGGACTGGTTTCACTCCACACAGATTAGTGAAATTTTACTCTTCCGAATTGGATTGATAAGTGAGTAGTGTTTCCTTCACGAGATCATGAACCGATCATTCAAAGGTGTTATATGCTTTTGTTGGGACACTCAATTTTGCCTTTTGATGCCTTTTGATCATTTGATGCCGAAAAAATGAATCAAGTTTGGAGGACATATTTTGCCATTTGATAGAATTTTGTTCACCACACCCGAAAGGCCACTGCAGTGTTTATAATTAAACTTTGTTCATACATGTAGAAAGAAAGTAGTATTCAGCTCCCTTAATTTTATTTGAGTGAGTGGCTGGGCGGACACACAGACACACAGACAGCCAGATGGCTGGCAAGGCAGATGGACGGATCCATCCATCCATCTATCTATCCATACACCCATCCATCCAGACATCTAACCATCCATCCCACGCCCCCATCCATCCATCCATGGACGGATGAGGAGGCGGGCAGGATGGGGAGGTGGGATGGGGACGCGCATAAAGGAAGGATATAGCTTAGTCGGAGAGAGGGAGGAAGGATCCATCCATCCATCCATCCATCCACCCCCACCCACCCACCCAGCCATCCATCCATCCATCCACCCACCCACCCACCCACCCACCCACCCATCCATCAATCCATCA
>CM067374.1:20265287-20270287 GCA_034401795.1 Chaetoderma sp. LZ-2023a
CAGACTCTTAGCCTTAGGCTCACCACTGCTGGGTTGAATGTTGGCGCTATTGACGTCTATCATGGAATAAAAGACACTGTAGGGGCTGGGCCAAATGTCTTAAAGGGGCTAATTAATATTAGCAAAAATGTCTGGAATCTTACGGTCAGTTCACAAGGAGTGAAAGAAAGGTTTTTGGAAGAGGGCCTGATTGTCAATGGACAAATATGTAAGATCGAAGAGGTTGATTCAGATAAATTGATTGTAAAAGTAAAGGCCCCTCTTGAAATTCCGAATGAACGTATTACAGCCGAGCTGGGAAAATATGGGCGAGTGATAAAAATTGAAAGGTAGACGTATGCCTTCGATAGAACACTTGAAAATGGGATAAGACGGGTGTGCCTGGAAAAAATTGACAAACCAATTCCAGGTAGATTGTCTATTGATGGGAACTTCTTCCTCCCTGTGTGGTATAGGGGCCAGGTTAAAGAGTGCCGTATCTGCACAAGTACCGAACACCTAGCTAGTACCTGTCCTTACAAGAATAAGTGTCTTTTGTGTGGGTCAGCTGATCATTTTAAATCTCGATGTTATAGAAGATCATCGATGAATGCTGCAAGTAATGTGGAAGAGGCGAGTGCTAACTATATGCATCCTGCTTCTCTCAATTCCAGTGAAGTACACAGTAGTAACAATGTGCCACACACCTATGCACATGTTGTTAGCAAGGCTGAATATCCCATTGATAGTAAGACTGTGGACCCCAATGTTAGTAAGACTGGGGGTCCAGTTGTTAGTAAGGCTGGTGATCCAGCACTGGCAAAACACTTTGATGAGATTGAGGTTCTGGAGACAGGTATATTTGCTACCGCTCCAGCAACAGCTGAAATAGCCCAGGAAGATGGTGACTCCGACGCTGTTGATGATACACAGAGTTTAGTACTGGGACAAACAAAATGTGGATGTCAGTCAATGGATGTTGATGTACCATTTGATTTGCCACCACTAACAGAGTCTGGTGTGTTATTAATACATTCTAGACAGGCAATTGTACAGGATACTATTGCTGGTGGGGTTAAAAGAGTGATAGAAGACTTGAGCTCTGGGTCGGAGGACAGGGAGGATGACGATATAGACGACTCTATCTCTATTGCAGAGTCTGACACGTCGATCCAACCGCAGGAATCTCAGCAGCCCGATGAAATGGTACTGTATCGCTCAGAGAAGGGCAAGATTTTAGTTCCATACATTACACGCTTAGGTGTTCGCTATAGGCATTTGCGGAGTGATTCAGATATTTCACGATACCAACATCTGACCATTACTGATCTTACAAATTCAGAGTTTACTACGAAGATTGGCAAATGGGCTAAGCGGGATAAAAACAGTAAGAAGACAAAACCAAACTAGATATTTTGGGTACTATGCATAGATTCGTAATCATAATGATAATTTGCTCACTTAATTGCTGTGGTTTAAATGATGGATTGAAGCAACGTATGTTGCTAGAGAAATTATCTGATTTGAAAGCTGATATCGTCATGCTTCAGGAAACTAAGTTCCATAATGTTGAAGTACTAGAAAATGTCAAACAACTTTCTAAGGGTGAAATATTCTATTCCAATGCCACTGATTTAAATACAGGAGTGGCGATTTTATTTTTACCCAGGTGTTTGACTTTATTAAATATCATTTCATCGGAAGCTGATAGTAATGGCAGATGGGTCGTGGTGACTGTTGAAATGTCTGGTTCAACACTAAATTTGATGTCTATTTATGCCCCTGCATCCCATTCTCAACGAGGTACATTTTATTCAGCTCTTCGCCCAGTAATTCATGATAGATCAGAAAATAGTATTATTGGTGGAGATTTTAATTGTGTTTTAAATCCAGAGAAGGATAGGCGTTCGCTATCAATATACGCTGATACGTCTCATCGGCGTGTACAGGAAATATGTGACAGTGAGCACCTTTTGGATAGTTATAGAGTTTTAAACCCTGAATGTTGTGAATACACAAGGGTAACACCAAATGGTCAGACAGCGTCTCGATTAGACAGGATTTATGTACAGAGAGAGCTAAAAGGGTTAATTTCGGATACTGGCATATATCCTGTACCTTTTGCTGATCATTGCCTGGTTTCCACTGTGTTAGATAATGCAGAATGGGTTACACGTGGTCCAGGTTTTTGGAAACTTAATATTTCCTTGCTGAATGATTTTGAGTACCATCGATGTATTGAAAGTTTCTGGCGTTTTAAGCTCCGCAATATATCAGAATTTGAAAGCTTGATTTTTTGGTGGGAAGATGTTAAACTAGGGTTTGCTAATATATCAAGGCGATATTCTATTCAAAAGGCAAGAAAAATGCGCAAAGAGGAGAGAAGGTTGATTCATCTATAAACCTTAATTTTTCGCAAAGTTTCAAGTGGCGATATTCACTTGACTGAGGTTTTGGAGGAGACCAGGTTAAAATTATCACAAATAGAAATGTACAGAGCAGAAGGCGCAAAAGTAAGATCAAGAGCCCAATTTTATTCTGAAGGTGAAAAGCCAACAAAATATTTTTGTGGTCTAGATGTGTGGAAAAGATAATTAGGGGCCTTGAAATAAATGGGCAAATTGTTAATTCAAATAAAGATCTACTAGAAACTGTTCAGACATTTTATGAAAATTTATATAAGTCTGAAGAAATTGATGAAGAGTTGGCAGATGAATTACTTGCTAATATTAAGGAAACATTGACTCCTCCGTTGGCTGATATTTGTGATGAATATTTAACCTTAGAAGACCTGACTAAATCGCTTAAAACAATGAAGAATGGAAAATCGCCAGGGGGAGATGGCCTGCCTGTTGAGTTCTACGTTACTTTCTGGCATCTCATTGGTCCGAAATTCTGTGAGATTGTTAAAGGAATTTTCCATCTGGGAAAACTTCCTTTGACAATGTCTCAAGCACATGTACGTCTGCTATTTAAAAAGGGTGACCGGAGTGATATACGGAATTATAGGCCAATTTCTCTCCTTGGAGTTGATTACAAGATTATTTCTAGAGCTCTTTCACTAAAACTAGGTCAGGTGCTGGGCGACGTTATTAATCCTGCTTGCTCAGACATGTTCAATACCTGGTAGATCAATATTAACCAACACTGTGTTTATTAGAGATCTGATTCAGTTAGTTGAAAAGGATAACATTCCAGGTGCCATTGTGGCATTAGATAATGAAAAGGCTTTCGATCGTTTGGAGTGGAAGTTTTTGTTGATGTCATTAAGTCGATTCGGCTTTGGGCCCAATTTTATTAAATGGATCCGAATATTGTACAATGGCATTACTAGTAGATACCTTGTGAACAATTTTATAAGCCAGCCAGTTGTCTTAGAACGAGGGGTTCGACAAGGTTGCTCACTGTCAGCACTTTTATTTGTAATTTGTATGGAAACCTTGGGAGCGACAATAAGAGAAGATATACATTATCATGGACTGTGTATTCGTGGTCTTATTGAACCAGTGAAATTATCACAATATTCCGATGATACGACTATTTTTCTTGGCCAAAATAGTGATTTTAATCGTTTACATCTTACTTTGGAAAATTTCCAAAAAGCGTCATGGCTCAAAATTAATAAAGAAAAATCAGTAGGTTTGTTTTTGGGTTCATGGAAAGATCGAAATGATCAACCATTAGACATCAATTGGTCCACTGACATAATACAGATCTTAGGCATTAATTTCAGTCGAACACACCATGATTCCATTAATTGGACAAACTTGCTTTCTAAAATGAGCAAGAAAATTATTCAATGGAAACATCGACGTCTGACTATTTTTGGCCGGGCAATAGTGATCAATAATTTGATATTGTCACAACTTTGGTATATTGCTGCAGTTGTTAATATGCCCAAACATGTTGAAAAGGAAATTACCAAGATGATATTTGATTATTTGTGGGAGGGTAAAACACACCTTGTCTCACAACGTGTCTGTACTAATAATAAGCTTGATGGTGGGCTTTCCATTCCAGACCTAAGAATTAAATGCGTCTCATTAAGGCTGAAATTATTAGATGATTTACTTCATTCAGATAGTCAGTGGGCAAATGTGTCTAGATGCCTTATAGAAAGGTGTATTGAGCCATTTTCAGCTAAATCCTTTTTCTGGTCTTCTAAACCTCCACCGAATTACACACGGATTCCATCGATATTTTTGGACATTAAAGCTGCTTTAGCTAAGTTTGTTCGCAAAGAAGATTCACCTCTTTGCTGGGAGCATGCCTCCAGCCAGTACCTATGGGGGAATGATCATATTCTATATGAAGGCAGAGTTTTATATTACACTTCTTTTGCTAAGCATGGTATTCAAAATTTGTGTGATATTGTGGATGGGAAAACTCGAAAATGGAAATCACTATATGACATATCACGAGTAACATCTTTACGCCCAATTGACGTGCGGCGCCTTCTAAAACGGTTACAGGAAGCAATTCCAATGGAATGGTTTCTTCTCCCTAATGGGTCTGTGAATGATGCTTGCTCCAAGTTAATCCTGGAAAGTACTGATGGACGTTTTTCATATCCGTTAAGGAGTAAGGGGTGGTATAATATTTTAATGCTGCAGAATATTACTATTCCAAAGGCTGTCACGGCATGGGAAAGGACTGAATATTCTCCCCAGAGTTGGGATGTGGTTTGGAAAAATATCCATTCAGCACACATACCTAATCGAGCAAGGGATGTTGTCTGGCGATTGATTCATAGAAAACTATGGGTGGGCCCCCTCCTCAAGAAAGTTGGTATAGCAAATAATGACCACTGTCTATTTTGTACAGACACTGAGGAAACCATTATCCATTTGTTTACAGAGTGTTTGCCCGTCTCCCAATTTTGGATGTACATTGAACAGACATTTAGGAAAATTGTTACAGTTGATATCAACATAATCCAAGATGCAATTCTATTTCATGAATTAGACACTTATAATCTGACTAATAATGCAAAGAAGATCTTGTTATTTTGTTTGAGTGTG
>CM067374.1:20275287-20283658 GCA_034401795.1 Chaetoderma sp. LZ-2023a
CTGCTTAAAGATGCGAATCAGTTAAGACCATGTTCTTTTAGATAACTCTCGAGATCATTTATAAAAAGAGAAAATAATATGGGGGAAAGGTTCTCCTCTCCCTGCTTCACCCCGATCATGCATGCACAACTTTTGGATGATTCAAAATTGTGAAAAACGAATGAGGAGATTGATTTATACATATTAATAATTATATTAAAATATTTACCAGATATGCCGTTTTTAGGAGCTTGCTCCATAAGCCGGCTCTTCATACAGTATCGAAGGCTATACCTATAACGGTATCAGTTACGTAGAAGCATAGACAATGGGACTCTATATGAATCCTCAAGTAATGATGCGCGTGCGTGCGTGCGTGCCGTGTGTTCGTGCGTGCCGCGTGAAGCGTGTGTGCGTGCCTGTCTGCCTGTCCGTCTACGTGCGTGTGTGCGTGTGTGCGCGCAGGCCTGAAATTAAGGCAGTGCAACAAGTGAATTTGCACACGGCCCCGAGAATTCCAGGGCCCCCAAAAAGTGTCACCAAATATGTGTTGTCTTAAAGCTGCTATATCACATTATTTCATTTTTGCTAATCAGTCTCTAGGCTGTATACATCATCTCATTGTGTTACGACAAGTTCATATCTGCACAATGCTTCCAATAAAACGATGTGATTCCACCGTTACCACGATCGCCAAATAGCGCATTTTTACAAATATTACTGAGCTTATCCATCTATTTTATATTGTATTCAGTGTGCATCTCATACTTATTCACGCAAGTAAATCCCTCTTATCACGTGACATATTTTTTGTTTCGCTTTCGTTTTCAACCGTTGTCAATCCGCTATTGTTATTAGATAGATGCATCATCAGTAAATACTATTAACAACTAAATTAAATAATAGGCTAGACTAAAATAGGCGAAGTAGCTGTAAACAGGCCAACAATACTGGTAACACGCACCACGTGTAAGTGAAGATGGCTTGCGTTATCAGTTTTCGTAACGCGTTCACAATAGTTTGCAAAATATTGTCGTTATTACGAAAACGGGCAGCGCAATCCACGTTCATTCATAAGTGTGTCTTACCAGTATTGTGGTATTTTCGTTACGGGACTTTCATTATGAAAAAGCAATCCTATCCTGATTTTTCGTGAACTCATCTCAGACTACCTTGAAATTACAAATAGATGCGGTATGGAATATGGATATGGGAGGGAAAAGAGAGGGTGACTGTTTGACAATTTCCGACCGACTGCATGAGTGACAGATCAGATGACCGACTGACTGCATGAGTGACAGATTGGATGACCGACTGACTGCATGAGTCATGGACTGACGGGATGCATGAGTGACAGATCGGATGACTGCAGGATTGATGGACTGACGGATAGGCCGACAGACAGAACAACTGACTGCATGAGTGACAGATCGAATGACCAAAGGTATGAGTGATGGACTGACAGACTGCATGAGTGACAGCTCGGATAGCTGTATGAGTGACGGATTGATCAACCGACCGACCAACCGACTGCATGAGTGGCAGATCAGATGACTGACTGACCACATGAGTGACAGATCAGATGACCGACTGCATGAGTTATGGACTGGTAGACTGTACGAGTAACAGATCTGATGACTGCATGCGTGACGGACTGATGGACAGGCTGACCAACCGACTGAATGACCAGCCGATCGACCGATTGACCAACAGTATGAGTGACAGATCGGATGGCTGATTGACTTTATGAGTGACAGATCGGATGACCAACTGCATGAGTGATGGACTGACATACTGCATGAGTGACAGCTCGGATAGCTGTATGAGTGATGGACTGACGGATAGGCCGGCCAACCAACCGACTGAATGCATGAGTGATAGGTCGGATGAGTGACTGACTGCATGAGTGAAAGATCAGATGACCGTCTGCATGAGTTACGGACTGACAGACTGCATGAGTGACAGATCTGATAACTGTCCGAATGACCGATCAACAACTGACCGACCGACTGCATAAGTGGCAGTGCAGATGATCGACTGACTGCATGAGTGATAGATCGGATGATCGACTGCATGAGTGAGGGACTTTGCCCTGTAGGTGGGGCTTAGAATACACCTTCCGTATCCTCTGTGTGTCGTAAGAGGCGACTAAAGGAGGTAAGGGTGAGGTAATCCTGACAGAAACCTCGAGTGCTGATGACGGAGGTTCCAGGCCGCACGGCGCACTCTAATAAACCATGGATCCACGCACTTAACGCTTATGATCATGTCGATAGTCACTTACAGGACTGGCGGTATGATCAGCGAACGAAAAGAAGAAGAAGTGAGGGACTGCATGAGTGACAGATCAGTTAAATGACGAACATGACGAACGGTCGACTGACTGCATGAGTGACAGATCGGATGAGCGACTGCATGAGTGACAGACTGACGGACTGTATGAGTGACAGATCAGATGACTGAATACGTGACACATTGAAGGACAGGCCAATTGACCGACTACATGAGTGACAAATCGGACCGACTGATCGAATGCATGGGTGACAGATGGACTGACTGCATGCGTGACAAACTGACTGACCACATGAGCGACTGACCTACCGACTTTATGAGTGATCAACTGCATGACTGACAAATTGGATGACGGCATGAGTGAAAGACAGGCTGACAAACCAAACCACCCACCCACTGGCTGACAAACCCACTGACCGGCCAACTCAGTGACGAACTGACTGACCGACCGCCCATCCACCTGCAGATAGGATGACTGCACGGGTGATAGACTGACGGAGTGTATGAGTGACAGATCGGATGACTACATGAGCAAGGGATCTGATGACTGCATGAGTGACAGACTGACGGACTGCACGAGTGTCTGATCGGATAAATGCATGAGTGACAATGCGTGAAAGACTGACCAATCACACGAGCAACTGACCCACCGCACAACTGTATGAGTGACTGACTGCATGAGTGACAAATTGGATGACTGCATGAGTGACAGACTGTCGGACTGCATGGCTGATGGACTGACAGACATTCTGATATAACCAAATCACCCCACCCACGGACTGACCAAAAAACTGACCAACATACTGAGCAACCAACTGACCGCCCGCCCGCCCGCCCGCCCAACCGACTGCATGTGTGACAGATCGGATGACTGCATGAGTGACAGTTCGGATGACTGCATGGGTCAGAGACTGACGGACTGTATGAGTGACAGATCAGAGGACTGCATCAGTGTTTGACTGCATGTGTGACATATATGATGACTATATGAGTGACGGACTGATGGACAGACTTAGAGACCAAACCAACCACCTACCGATTGACCAACCACTGGACCAACCGAGACTGTGCGACCATGAGTGACAGACTGCGTAAGTAACATATCGGATGACTGCGTGAGTGACAGGTAGGATGACTGCATGAGGGACAGACTGATGGACTGCATGAGTGACAGATCGCTTGACTGCATGAGTGACAGATGGGATGGTTGAATGTGTGATGGAATGGAGAACTGCATAAGTGACGGAACGGATGACTGCATACGTGACAGACTGACAGACCAAACCACCCACCAACCGACCAAGCGACTGTATGAGTGTCAGGTCGGATGACTACATGAGTGACAGATTGGATGACTGCATGAGTGACAGATCGGATGACTGCATGGGTGACAGATCGCATGACTGCATGAGTGGCAGACTAGCGGACTGCATGAGCGACATATCGGATGACTGCAAGAGTGACAGATCGGATGACTGTATGAATAACAGACTGATGGACTGCCTGTGTGGCATATTGGATGACTGCATGAGTGGCAGCGAGATCGGATGAGTGACAGATCGGATGACTACATGAGCGACCGACCGACTGCAGGAATGACAGATTAGATGACCACATGAGCGACAGATCGGAAGACTGCATGTGTGACAGACTGACGGATCACATCAGTGACAGACTGATGGACTGCATGTGTGACATATCGGATGACTGCATGAGTGACAGATAGGATGACTGCATGAGTGACAGATAGGATTACTGTACGAGTGGCAGACTGTATGAGTGACAGATTGGATGACTGCCTGAGTGACAGATCCTATGAGTGACAGATCAGATGACTGCATAAGTGATAGATTAGATGGCTGCTTGAGTGACAGATCAGATGACTGCAATAGTGACAGACTATAGATCGGGTGACTGCATGAGTGACAGACTGGCGGACTAAATGAGTGGCAGATCGGATGACTGCATGTGTGACAGATTGACGGATCACATCAGTGACAGACTGATGGACTGCATGTGTGACATATCGGATGACTGCATGAGTGACAGATAGGATGACTACATGAGTGACAGATAGGATGACTGTACGAGTGGCAGACTGTATGAGTGACAGATTGGATGACTGCCTGAGTGACAGATCCTATGAGTGACAGATCGGATGCCTGTATGAGTGACAGACTAGCAGACCGACTGACCACATGAGTGACATATTAGATGTATGCATAAGGGACGGATCGGATGACTGCATAAGTGATGGACAGGCTGACACTACCCTTCAGACCGACAGACTAACCGATTGCATGAGTGGCATATCGGCTGACTGCATGAGTGACGGACTGGTCGACCATATGAGAGACTGAGTGACCGACTATATGAGTCACTGACAAATTGGATGATTGCATGAGTGACAGATCGGAAGACTGCATGAATGACGGACATCCTGAGATACCAAACCACCCACCCACGGACTGACTGGTGAACCCACTGAGCAACCGACCGACCACATGAGTGACAAATCAGATGACTGCATGAGTGACAGATCAGATGACTGCATAAGTGATGGATTAGATGGCTGCTTGAGTGACAGATCAGATGACTGCAATAGTGACAGACTATAGATCGGGTGACTGCATGAGTGACAGACTGGCGGACTAAATGAGTGGCAGATCGGATGACTGCATGAGGAATAGAGACTGACAGTCTAGACTGCATGGGTGAGAGATCGGATGACTGCATGAGTGACATGCTGCATGAGTGACAGGTCAGATGACTGCATATGAGTGATGGATGGACAGACAGGCTGACAGACTGAACCACCCATCCAACGATTGACAAACCCACTGACCGACCGACCAACTGACTGTGTGGACGACTGACTTAGCGACGAATGAAGCTGTAAAACCGATCTATGTGTATCCCACACTCAAAACGTGAAAAGCTGACCTATATCCGACATTCTCGTATGGCCAATGCTTAGAATAGGGCTATGGAACTGGCGTATGAGTGTACAATATCAGGCACAATCGCTGAAATCACCTCGACTTTAAAATAAGCCGTCAGCGTCTTAGAATTATACCATGATAAACACGGCAAAAATATGGCGAATTGACACCGGGGCGAACGCCCCTCGACGGGATTGTTTTCCGCTTCGAGAACACGCTAAAACACGTGAGTAGAAAAAAATACGTAGCGTAACCTTCACATACTCGTCGCTGTCACGAGAGATTTGTTTAAGCTCTGTGACCTACTTTGCGACTGGGGAAGCCCTTCCTCTTATTGAATGGCGTTTTCACAATTTCACGAGACACAATTATTAACCTATATATTTTTAATAAAACTCATCCACGTTGCATAGTTTTTATGCACAATTAAATTTCAATGACAGGGCGCTCGACATGGAAAATCAGTTCATATTCCATTAGATTGCATAAAATACGCTAAATAGGCCTTGAATATTGTAAGTTTATCATTAATTTTTTATTTAAGACTACTTTGTGTTGACACAGTACCTTTAATTTTGGTGCTACTGAGAGAGAGAGAGAGGTAAATTAGATAAACTCTTCACCGGACCAACGATTAATATTTGCCTTCAGAAATGTAAGAGATTTGTGGGGGTGGGGGGGGGGGGGCTGGGGGGGGGGGGGGTGGGGGGGGGGGGGGGGGGGGGGGGGGCGGGAGACCCCGGAACCAGCACCCCTCCGGATTGGCTTCCAGTTGGGGGTTTTACATACGTCTTGAGGGGACCTCGCCATGCTTGCTACGCCACTGGTCAAATCTCACAGTCCTCTGACCTCATGCGCCCCGGTGGCATTATGGTTGAAACGGACTCTAGCCTTCTCACGAACTTAGCCGCAGTTCCGAGGTCCCCCCCCCCCCCCCCCCCCTGTGTACAAACTTTGCCACAGCGACCCTTGAGTTATAAGTTAGACTCTGCGTGCGTGCATGCGTGCGTGCGTGCATGCGGGCGTGCATGCGTGTCCCAGCATCGATCTGACCTGTACCTCGTTATCAATATCCATGTAGCCTACATCAAGTGATAAACATCCATCTGGCTTGTACCACGTGATCAGCATAGATCTGGCCTGTATCACATGATCAACATCGATCTGGCATGTACCACGTTATCAATATCCATGGAGCCTACATCACGTGGTAAACATCCATCTGACTTGTATCACCTGATCACATCCATCTGGTCTACATCACGTGATCAACATCCATCTGGCTTGTATCACGTGATCAACATCCATCTGGCTTGTATCACGTGATCAACATCGATCTGGCTTGTATCACGTGATCAATATCCATCTGGTCTACATCACGTGGTAAACATCCATCTGGCTTGTATCACGTGATCAGCATCCATCTGGCTTGTACCACGTGATCAACATCCATCGGGTCTACATCACATGGTAAACATCCATCTGGCTTGTATCACGTGAGCAACATCGATCTGGCTTGTATCACGTGATCAACATCAATCTAGCCTACTTCACATGGTAAACATCCATCTGGCTTGTATCACGTGATCAACATCGATCTGGCTTGTATCACGTGATCAACATCGATCTGGCTTGTATCACCTGATCAACATCCATCTGGCTTGTATCACGTGATCAACATCCATCTGGCTTGTATCACCTGATGAACATGGATCTGGCTTGTATCACCTGATCAACATCCATCTGGCTTGTATCACCTGATAAACATCCATCTGGCTTGTATCAAGTGATCAACATCCATCTGGCTTGTATCACCTGATCAACATCGATCTGGCTTGTATCACCTGATCAACATCCATCTGGCTTGTATCACCTGATTAACATCCATCTGGCTTGTATCACCTGATCAACATCCATCTGGTCTACATCACATGGTAAACATCCATCTGGACAAGCAATGAAAATATCAATCTAGCCTATATCACGTGATCAATATTCATCTGCCTTACATCACGCGATCAACATCCATCTGACCTGTATTACGTACTTCTTAGACTCAACCAGTCTTGTTTCATGTACAACCTCTTTGTCAAGGAGTTGCTTCTTTAAAGCACGTTTGAGGGTTTTTTATTCTGCTGGCCGATCAGAAGCAGGGCGATACACAGGGACGAGTCTATGCTTTGCACATATCTTCTTCTTTTCGTTCGCTGATCATACCGCCAGTCCTGTAAGTGACTATCGACATGATCATAAGCGTTAAGTGCGTGGATCCATGGTTTATTAGAGTGCGCCGTGCGGCCTGGAACCTCCGTCTTCAGCACTCGAGGTTTCTGTCAGGGTTACCTCACCCTTACCTCCTTTAGTCGCCTCTTACGACACGCAGATGATACGGAAGGTGTATTCTAAGCCCCACCTACAGGGCAATTACACATATTATTTTCAGGAACTGTTCAAACCCAGAACCCCTCAGTTGACGTCCTTTATTAGACACTAACTCTTCTGGTAATACGTATGAAGGGAATAAGTTCCATAGTGCATCGATAGTTTTATCCGAGGTTATTGAAATTATTTGGGAAACCCTCTAACTATCTTAAGGGCTGCCTACAATAACCAATACATCTATTTCTCAGCAAAGTCGATGTGAATCCTTTACCAAACACGAGTGGGATAGTTCCAATCGTGGAGTGGAGCGACTGGGGAAGTATTGTACTGACTGACAGACATCATACGCATTCACCAAAGTTCAATGTCATGATCTAATCCAGGGTACCACAGTTAAATGTCGCCATGAGCTTTATCAGAACGATACCTAGGTGCTCATCATGCAGTTCATGAACAGGACAATTTCAATACTTTGATAGTAGAATGATAACAAAATCAAGAAACCCTGATCTACTGAAATCTCAGTGCATCGTTGGAAATATCGACTTAGTTCTGGATCATCGTTATGATTCGGCCAGCCAATTAACCTGAACTGTAGCACACGCGACAAAGTATTGTGTTTTCGGGTCTCTTCACGAACGTATGTATCATTAACTAGTATCTCATTTATGAGAAATACTTAGCCACACACTCAGTCGCGAAATCAGAGTCCTGTCATGAAAGGCGTGGCAGGACATCAGCATTTCCATGCTTCTCTGGCCGTCTATACATAATGC
>CM067374.1:21691391-21774624 GCA_034401795.1 Chaetoderma sp. LZ-2023a
GCATGACACGTGTGTTCCCTCCTCCCCCTCCTCCTCCTCCTCCTCCTCCTCCTCATCATCATCATCATGAATCTTACCGTTTCCATGTTTTATTTACAGGGTTGAAGCGAACTTGGTTTTCATGCCCGAGCATGCTGGTACGCATATGGATGGCCCTGCGCACTTTTCAAAAGGGAACCTCCACATACACGAAATTCCACTGAATCGATGCATCGGCCCAGGTGTAGTTATCCACGTGGCTGACAAAGCGAGAAAAAACCCCTGACTATCAACTTACCGTCGAAGATCTTTTGGACTGGGAGGCGAGAAACGGTCTGGTCCCGGAAGGCGCAATTTTGATGATGGATAGTGGCTGGTCGGAGAAGGTTCCAGATCCATATAAAATGTTCGGGTCACAGAATATCAACGATAATACGACGTTCCACTTCCCAAGTATCCACCCTGATTTGGCTCTGTTCATCCTCCAGTACCTGCGTCAGATCAGCATGGTGGGTGTGGATTGTATATCGGCAGATGCGGGGTCGTCGGTCACATACCCAGTACACGTCGCTCTTCTGGGAGTTGGTATTGGTATCTTAGAAAATGTCGCCAATTTAGGTGAAGTTCCGGAAGCAGGGGCTGTGATTTATGCCATGCCGTTCAGATTGCGTGGCGGTAGTGGCGCCGCCATGCGGGCTTTTGCTATCGTCAATGATGATCTACTGGGACCTGAAGTGTTTCAACAGACCAGTTCTACTCAAGTCTTATCTGCCTCCATTACCCTTATAATATTAGCTGCCTATCTGTCATTGTAGCACGGTTGGGCCACGTTTTCAAACAAAGATAACTTTCCAATATGTATTTACAGGACCGGAATTAGAATTGTGGGTGCCCTGGGGCAAACAACTAGCGGGGTGTTTGGAGTTATCTACTCGAAAATTTTCCAAAAAATATATGCTCTGTGAGACTGTAACGGCCAGAGAGTGCATTTCTGAAGGAAAAAATGTTCCTTTTAAAATTGTATGCAAGACTAACGCTTTCAATGCAATCGTAGAGGATTTATGTTGAATATTTTAGAAACTAACTTTCAAAATGTTGAACAGAAAATGTCTTACAAGAATTTCTCATTTCAGGTCATTATCGTTGAAAAGGTTAAGACTTTGAAGCATTTAAATTTTATTTAACATGTATTAAAACTTCTACAGTGCATACATTTGTTGAAATTTTCTAAATGTGTGGGTCCATATCTGTGTGTGCGTGGGTGGGGGGAGGGGCAGGGTAAATATTCGATATACCCCCACCCCCTTTAAATCTGACCCTGTGTATTAACAAAACAAGGACAAGTATTCCATATAGACATGGCACTCTCCAGAGACAACACAGCAACTCGGATCTCTTTGTAACGCCGCCATGTTTTAACGTGACATCCTTCAACATGTGTGGGAAATTATGTCAAGTATCTTTAGAACAGAGGGCTCCATTTTTAACCAAACCCCACACATTTCTAGCCAAGCACCGCACATATCCTGCTAGTCCCCGCACATTTCTAGCTAAGCCCCGCATTTTACTACCTATGTCCCGCATATTTCTAGCTAAGCCCCGCACATTTCTAGCGAGATCCCGCACATTTCTAACTAATCCCTACACATTTCTGCGCGTGTTGGGATCGATTTGAAACGGAGACCTGAATCTCCGGAATCTAAATTTCACATTAGCTGCACAGGTAAGCTGTTGAATACTTTTAAAACTAATTTGGCTGGGTGTGTTGATGGCTATGGTAGCAAAGGCTCCCAGTTAAATTAGTTTCAAAATATTCAACACAAAATATTTATACACCTGTAAATTCAAAG
The DNA here is from genome assembly GCA_034401795.1 of Chaetoderma sp. LZ-2023a. Taxonomy (NCBI): domain Eukaryota; kingdom Metazoa; phylum Mollusca; class Caudofoveata; order Chaetodermatida; family Chaetodermatidae; genus Chaetoderma; species Chaetoderma sp. LZ-2023a. The sequence goes on from CM067374.1 coordinate 21,693,221, forward strand.
ACATATAATTCGTACACAGGTGATGAATTTTCCAGTTCCTGCCAGAGCAATACATCATTATGATCTTGACAACAACTAAGTAGTGACGTAGATGATTATGACGTCAGATACTTGAGTAACAGATCTACCAGCTATAACACAGTTATTTTCTGTATTGTCGCTAAAAATTTAAGGATCAGATATTAAGATGCCCTTGATAAAAAGGCTACGTTTATATAATGCAACCTGCGTATCCTTGATGCTGTATAACTGTATCAGCTTGGCAGCTCCAAAGGCAGCTCTAGACAAACTCGATGCCTGCCACCGCAAACACCTACTCACCATCACTGGACACCGATGGCCAGAGAGCATAACTTCCAATGATGCACTATACAAAATGTGTAATACGTCGGCGCTGTCTGTAAAAGTCGCCCAGCAAATATGGTCCATGTTTGGCCACGTGCTAAGGATGCCAGAAGACGCACCAGCACAGGGAGCCTTGGAATTCTCCCTACTCGGAGCCAGCAAATACAACGCCAGGAGATGACAGCATTGCATAAATCTGCAAAACGTTCTACGAGGTGACCTCAAAAAGGCAGGATTCGGTACACTCAAGTCAAGAATGGACCTGAGGAAGCTAAGGATTTCGGCTGAGGACAAGACATAGTAAGCAAAGGCGAAGAAGGACTGATTGCAGCTGAATACAGTAATCATACATCATACATCTATGGTACCTATAAGACGGGTGGTCTAGATGGTGGTTCTTATGGGGATTTAGCTCGCCACCGTCTCAACCCGCGTTCCGACTGGGATCTTCCCTCTAGCGGAGATAGATGGAATGGATGACACAATACTGCAATGTATTCTATTAATGATGACTCGTTTACTGAACTTTCTTCATCCTATAGTTTATACATATAATTCCAAATTCTAGTCGCGTGTCGCTTACCTATTCTAAACCTATTCTACTTAACTACAATGCATTCCTAAGAGAGAAGTATTCTAATAAAACATAACAAAGTTAACCTTACCTTCTTCTTCTCTCTCTCTCTCTCTCTAACTGACCAGCCAGCTAACTACATACCTGACGATCTCGCTATTCACTAGCTGGCACTAGCGGTCAGAGACCGCTGTCGAAGTCCGTCAGAGTCCGTAACCGTAACTCTCACTAACTGTATCTAACTTACTCTCCCTAACTCACCGCCTGTTGTCAACATTCGTCCACTCTTAAATATGATGCTGTCGTTATGTCAACAAATGTGTGTGCATTAAGTGATGGCGTGCATGTATGCGGGTGAATGTGGTCTACGAGTATAATTAACTAATTTAACTAATACTAATTAACGTATATAGTACAATCGTATAACAGCATATTATAACATGGTTACATTAAATTACAGGAGTTATACTCTACACGTGTCCATTCCGACTAATAACTGATTGGTCCATTGTTGGTGTGTCGATTAATAGTCTATGTGCATATTTGTCCATTTATTGTTGCAAGGCTCGCGGCCTGTCCGTTCCAGTTTGTCACGTGTCACTAGACGCGCCCATCATTCAGCGTATTCCGTAGTCGTGTCGTCGCGCGCGTTTGTGTGCGTGCGTGCGTGCGTGCGTGCGTGCCTGCGTGCGTGCGTGCGTGCGTGCGTGCGTGCGTGCGTGCGTGCGTGCGTGCGTGCGTGCGTGCGTGCGTGTGAGTGAGTGAGTGAGTGAGTGAGTGAGTGCGTGCGTGCGTGCGTGCGAGCGAGCGAGCGCGCGCGCGTGCCTGTGTGTGCGTGTGCGTGTGCGTGTGCGTGTCTGGGCGTGGCTATTGTCAAGTGTATGCGTTTGTTCATGTGTACGCACCTGATGCAGATGCGTCCGCGTGTGCGTGTGTCTCCATGCCCGTCTATTTTTGTTGGTGTTTCCATGTGGGTATGCCCCTGTACCACACATCAGCTATTAATTATTTATTTGTCATTTCAATCACCTCGTTTTCATCCTCTGTGCAGCTGTTTGGTTGAGGGTCATTGCTGTCTCTATGACGTCATACCGTGTGAATTGATAATAGGACTACACATCCCTTCAGTACATATTATGTTATTATCTTACTGTTCTACATCGTCCTATTGCGCGGTCTCGCCCTCCCGCTATGCTCCCGTATCGAGTACCATGCGTGCAGGCTTTTGATATCTGCGCTAAGTCGTAAACATAAATGAGCTGTGGGTCACAGCCAATGAAATTGCTCGATAAGAAATAATGTAACCTGATTGGCGGAGGGCAGCCCACCAGCATAATGTAATTTCACATAGCAAGAGATAAAACGTCTGCAGGTACGGCCATATACAGCGGAATGATGTGAGTGGGCGCATGTTAGTACGATGATTGGTTTATGACCTACGTAGAACAAAACACTTAGTACCATACTGTATCTAGTATTATCTACCATGTCATAGCCAGCTTTAAGTCTCAAACTCAGGATAAAATGTTATTCAGTTGGTGACGGAGATGCTCAGGAAAGCTGCACTCAAAGACATTCAAAAGACATACCGGAGCGGTAACTGATTGCCATTATTTTCCATTTCAAATTCATTCATACATTCCCTTGGAATTCTGGCGTTCAATCATCTAGAAAACGTCTTTTTTATCTTATTGATACCCACTCTAAAATTAGAGGCATGTTTTCGTGCTGAGAATACGCCTCTAATGTAATGACCAGCCGTCTCCTTACGTCTTCACAACGACTAGATGGTTACACAGAATCGACTTTGGAGGCCAGACATGTCGGGACCAAGTCTATCTTCCTAGTGGACTGTCGACACACCACTGTCGATCGTGTTGACTTTGGTATCATCTTAACCCCTGTATACAGACATTAAAGTCAGCTCGATCAGTCACGTGGTTCATGTGATATGAGCATTTACGCAACGTTGGCAAATTCTTGTCCTTTTCTTGTGTGTGACCGATTTGCATTTTACGATGAATTAAGAGGGACTATTTTGCTGTTAACTATTCTTTCTACATAAGACTATGGACTTTACATCATCTTGTTTTGCGTGACATAATATTGTCTGGTATGACTAGCGTAGTTCTTGTGTCCTTTCACGATTCAATTCTCTTTATCCCTAAATTCTGGAGGAAATCACTACGCCATGGGCACTCATTACACACGAGGTACTTTTCTAGATATCGTATCGAAGGAGATCTCGCGAGGCACGAATGTATACTATGTTTTGCAGAGTTACTGAAATTACATAATGTTTTTAATTTAGCCTAAATACATTCTGTAATTTTCTTAGATAATGACTTGTCTAATTCTTATCGGGATCGATTCGTAGTATGTGCTTTGGAGCGATCTTGAATTTGATTGCACATCTGCCTGCTAATCATAGATCTTGTCCAATTTGCAGACTTCTTGGACCGTATACAAATACTTATCAAATATAGCTGGTTCATATGTCACTTAAGATTTCTGGCATTTTAGCTTTATACCTAAGTTCTGTCCATCTCTAGCTACGGTCCAGCCATCGTTACCTAGTCCCGCTCATCTCTAGCTAAGTCCCGCCCACCTCTACCTAAGCCCCGCTCATCTCTACCTAAGTTCCGCTAATCTCTACCTAAGTCCCGCTCATCTCTAGCTAAGCCCCGCTCATCTCTATCTAAGTCCCGATCATCTCTAGCTAAGTCCCTCTCATATTTAGCTAAGTCTCGCCCATTTGTAACTAAGGCCCGCTCGTCTCTAACTAAGTCTCGCCCATCTGTATTCTCCAGATCGTATTATAGCTGCCAACAAGTGTGATCAAATGAAAAATTCATTGACATTATTTAAAAGTCTAACCATTGTCACTCAGCATATATGCCAAAGAAAATACAAACAAGTTCGTCACTGAGGATAGTATAGAGATGCTCATCAACACATGGTACCCTTTGATGTTGCGATGCCATTATAAGTCCAAACTATCAGTTTCTTCATCAACTATTTATGATATGGTCGCTGTTGCTGCAAATCTGACCTCGGTATAGGCTGTGGAAATAAGATGTGCGCTAAGTTGGTGGCAGTTGTTGCGGCTCTATCATACTCCCCTTTGCAACCATCTGCATGCATCTGGCGTATCTCAGAGAAGTAAGCATGCCATTCTCAGTGACACCAAACAGGCAATGGAGTAAGCTAATTTCTGCATTGCCTACTTCTTTCTCGATTTTGTCAAAACCTCCGACTATTGTAGACAAGTCCTGCACCTCGTCGGACTTCAAAAGCTTTATCTTGCCATGACCGAACGTGACGCACCCACTCCGGGCATGAATTATCAAAATACGTTTCCGCATTTTTGCCAGTACCCCCCATTAGCAGCTTTTTTGGAACTCTATAGTTGCCATCGCCTCGATCGGTTCGCTTCCTTCTTCAGGAAAATGACTATCAATCGTCCCAGTGATCCAGAAACACCGTGAAGATATGTGTCCTCAGCAACAGCTATGACTGGCTGGCCACCACTAACATTGTCAAGTGCCATTGATACAATCAGTGTATCTGCGTCTCCCTTACTTATCTTCGTGACATGGCCCAATAATTGAAGATGTCCTGACAGAAGTTTAATTATCCGAGTCTTGTTTCGTTAATTCGAGAGGAATGCCTCCTGGTCAGCATCATGGTACACCCTAGCAGCCAGTCACCATCTATCAGAGGCATGCTATGCATGGGTAGCAGGGACATAGCTTCGTCGATGTTTGTCAGATCTTTCTGTATTGCTCTGGCCAGTTCCGATTTATCCACCTTCCTCGCTGAGAAATGTTTGAAAAAGGATGTGGGGACTGCGGTCATTTCGTGTCCAAAGTAATAAAGAATATCTTTGCGCTAATGGGGTGTATCGCATGAAGAAAGATTATGGACCAATTCGCGCAGTTGACTTATCGATCATGATGCCCATACCATCTTAGATATCGTCATTGTTGTGTTACTTACAAATTTATCATCCATGCTCTGCTGTAACTATTCACCAACTTTCTCGGCTTCATCACAGCTGCCAAACAAGCACTTTAAACTGGTCCATGACCTTTCTCATGTCTCTCCAATTATGTTCGTGTCTAGCTCTCCCGGTGTCCACGTGCTAATCGCGCTTAAGGCATCGCTTCCTATCAGTTTTAGTTTTCTTTATTTCACTCAGGCCATTGTTGTAATGGCATATGAGGTCGGTTTATCATTTATACAGTTGCGGTAGTTGCAGTAACAACAGTAGTAGTAGTAGTAGTAGTAGTAGTAGTAGTAGTAGTAGTAGTAGTAGTAGTAGTAGTAGTAGTAGTAGTAGTAGTAGTAGTAGAAGTAGTAGTAGTATCTGTAGTATCTGTAGTAGTAATAGACACAGTACCAATGACAGTAGCAGTAGCAACAGTAGTAGAAGACCTTTTCTTGGACAGTGGTAAAAATGTACAGAGTTCAGCAAGTATCGGTTTGTTGCCTATTGACACAAGTCCACGAGTCTTTTCTTCATTATTTTGGTTTGACCAATATAGTGGTATGCTTATTTCGTTGTATATCATATATCTCACATTTAAACAGAAAGTGATTTTCATCTTCTATGACATTACACTTAGGGCAAAGACGCTCGTTTCTCTCAATACCAATCCAACTTTGTGTTTCATCAGATAGAGTTGTTGTTGTCTTTGTCAGCGATAATTTGCATTCACTTTGCTAGACGTATCTTCTGAAAGTACATCTACGCGGAATGTCATACTGATTATTTTGAGAACAGTTTGATTTTCCAAAAACGTTAGCCAGTGACACTTACATTTTGCGCTGCTCATTTTACGAAAAACCTGAGGGTAAGATGTTGTTGTTGTTGTTGTTGTTGTTGTTGTTGTTGTTGTTGTTGTTGTTGTTGTTGTTATAATAGCAATATCCAGGCCAACGTGTTTCAACTCTATGCTAGAAAACATACAACGAGAATCGAACTGGCTAGGTAGCTTTGCTCACCTTGGAGGCCTACTAAGCATTGCTCTACAGAGAGAACAATAGAATCGAACTGGCTAGGTAGCTTTGCTCACCTTGGAGGCCTACTAAGCATTGTCCTATAGAGAGAACAATAGAATCGAACTGGCTAGGTAGCTTTGCTCACCTTGAGGCCTAGTAAGCATTGTCCTATAGAGAGAACAATAGAATCCCAAATAATGGGAGCGATAAATATCAAACTAAAATTGTTGTTTTAACTAATACGATTCTTACTACCACCACCAATTGTACTACCACGCCCACCAACACAACGACGACGACGACGACGACGACGACGACGACGACGACGACTACTACTACTACTACTACTACTACTACTACTACTACTACTACTACTACTACTACTACTACTACTACTACTATAAGATGTAGACGTCGTGTATGCCTGTTTTGGTTGTGTTGTTGGAATTGTTGGTGACGGTGTTACTATTGATGTTACTGAAAAGGGCATTGTTGTCAAGTTCCTCATCCATGCCCAGAGACACAGTACTGATTCTGGGAAAATGTTGCCTCCGTATCATTGTCAAGCTCCTCAGCCATGCCCAGAGACACAGTCCTGATTCATGGAAGATGTTGCCTCCGCATCATTGTCATGTTGCTCAGCCATGGCCAGACACACACCTGATTCTGGGAAGATGTTTGCCTCCGCATCATTGTCAATTTGCTCAGCCATGGCCAGAGACACAGTCCTGATTCTTGGGAGATGTTGCCTCCGCATCATTGTCAAGTTCCTCAGCCATGCCCAGAGACACAGTCCTGATTCTGGGAAGATGTTGCCTCCGCATCATTGTCAGGCTCCTCAGCCATGCCCAGAGACACAGTCCTGATTCTGGGAAGATGTTGCCTCCGCATCATTGTCAATTTGCTCAGCCATGGCCAGACACACCTGATTCTGGGATGATGTTTGCCTCCGCATCATTGTCAATTTGCTCAGCCATGGCCAGACACACAGTCCTGATTCTTGGGAGATGTTGCCTCGGCATCATTGTCAAGTTCCTCAGCCATGCCCAGACACACAGTCCTGATTCTTGGGAAATGTTGCCTCCGCATCATTGTCAAGTTCTTCAGCCATGCCCAGAGACACAGTCCTGATTCTGGGAAGATGTTGCCTCCGCATCATTGTCAAGCTCCTCAGCCATGCCCAGACACACAGGCCTGATTCTGGGAAAATCTTGCCTCCGTATCATTGTCAAGTTCCGCAGCCATGGCCAGACACACAGTCCTGATTCTGGGAAGATGTTGCCTACGCATCATTGTCAAGTTCCTCAGCCATGCCAAGAGACATAGTCCTGATTCTGGGAAGATGTTGCCTCCGCACCATTGTCAGGCTCCTCAGCCATGGCCAGACACACCGTCCTGATTCTGGGAAGATGTTGCCTCCGCATCATTGTCAAGTTCCTCAGCCATGCCGAGAGACATAGTCCTGATTCTGGGAAAATCTTGTCTCCGTATCATTGTCAAGTTCCTCAGTCATGGCCAGACACACAGTCCTGATTCTGGGAAGATGTTGCCTCCGCATCATTGTCAAGTTCCTCAGCCATGCCGAGAGACATAGTCCTGATTCATGGAAGATGTTGCCCCCGCACCATTGTCAGGCTCCTCAGCCATGGCCAGACACACAGTCCTGATTCTGGGAAGATGTTGCCCCCGCATCATTGTCAAGCTCCTCAGCCATACCCAGACACACAGTCCTGATTCTGGGAAGATGTTGCCTCCGCATCATTGTCAAGCTCCTCAGCCATGCCCAGACACACAGTCCTGATTCTGGGAAGACGTTGCCTCCGCATCATTGTCAAGCTCCTCAGCCATGCCCAGACACACAGTCCTGATTCTGGGAAGATGTTGAATCCGCATCATTGTCAAGCTCCTCAGCCATGCCCAGACACAGTCCTGATTCTGGGAAAATGTTGCCTCCGCATCATTGTCAAGCTTCTCAGCCATGGCCAGACACACAGTCCTGATTCTGGGAAGATGTTGCCTCCGCATCATTGTCAATCTCCTCAGCCATGCCCAGACATACAGTCCTGATTCTGGGAAGATGTTGCCTCCGCATCATTGTCAAGCTCCTCCGCAATGCCCATACACACAGACCTGATTCTGGGGAAGATGTTGCCTCCGCATCATTGTCAAGCTCCTCAGCCATGCCCAGACACACAGCCCTGATTCTGGGAAGATGTTGCCTCCGCATTATTGTCAAGCTCCTCAGCTGATGTCACCCTTCAAAGAGTATGGCCATAATTCCTGCATGAGCTTTTGGCAGCCATTGCGAAAGTTTCCACCGAGAGCTTGATATGGAGGGATAGGCTGCCTCAATCCAGCGCACTCAGGAACATGGACTCTGCAAAGAAAGGGTTTAAAATGCGCACTACACCGATAAAACTGGCGCATCGCCAATCTAGCTTCTTCTTGACTTTGGTGGTTGAAGATATTTGGTAGAACTGTTTCGTTGTCTTTGCACATCGGCACTGTAATTTACTCACATGTTCGTGCTGGTGATGGGCGTGTTATAGTTTATAGTTTTGGTAAGCCACATTTTATCTCCACTGCTGGCGTCCTCGGGCGCGCTTTCACACAAACCAGATGAAGAAAGCTTGTCACATCCCAGTGCCCTTGGCTACCTGATTCCGTATGTAATGAGGGCTTCTTCACATCCATCCCGCGCTCGTTCACAGAGGGGCTCACACGGCGGTATAGGCCGCATCAACGCAGTACATTCGGGCACAACTAAAGTACACAAGAAACGCCTCAAATACGGACTACACCCTAGCTTAACCAAGGGGTAAAACATACCCAATACGGACTACATCCTAGCTTAACTAAGGGGTAAAACATACCCAATACGGACTACATCCTAGCTTAACCAAGGGGTAAAACATACCCAATACGGACTACATCCTAGCTTAACCAAGGGGTAAAACATACCCAATACGGACTACATCCTAGCTTAACCAAGGGGTAAAACATACCCAATACGGACTACATCCTAGCTTAACTAAGGGGTAAAACATACCCAATACGGACTATATCCTAGCTTAACCAAGGGGTAAAACATACCCAATACGGACTACATCCTAGCTTAACTAAGGGGTAAAACATACCCAATACGGACTATATCCTAGCTTAACCAAGGGGTAAAACATACCCAATACGGACTACATCCTAGCTTAACCAAGGGGTAAAACATACCCAATACGGACTATATCCTAGCTTAACCAAGGGGTAAAACATACCCAATACGGACTACACCCTAGCTTAACTAAGGGGTAAAACATACCCAATACGGACTACATCCTAGCTTAACTAAGGGGTAAAACATACCCAATACGGACTACACCCTAGCTTAACCAAGGGGTAAAACATACCCAATACGGACTACACCCTAGCTTAACCAAGGGGTAAAACATACCCAATACGGACTACACCCTAGCTTAACCAAGGGGTAAAACATACCCAATACGGACTATATCCTAGCTTAACCAAGGGGTAAAACATACCCAATACGGACTATATCCTAGCTTAACCAAGGGGTAAAACATACCCAATACGGACTATATCCTAGCTTAACCAAGGGGTAAAACATACCCAATACGGACTACACCCTAGCTTAACCAAGGGGTAAAACATACCCAATACGGACTATATCCTAGCTTAACCAAGGGGTAAAACATACCCAATACGGACTATATCCTAGCTTAACCAAGGGGTAAAACATACCCAATACGGACTACATCCTAGCTTAACCAAGGGGTAAAACATACCCAATACGGACTACATCCTAGCTTAACTAAGGGGTAAAACATACCCAATACGGACTACATCCTAGCTTAACCAAGGGGTAAAACATACCCAATACGGACTACATCCTAGCTTAACCAAGGGGTAAAACATACCCAATACGGACTACATCCTAGCTTAACCAAGGGGTAAAACATACCCAATACGGACTACACCCTAGCTTAACCAAGGGGTAAAACATACCCAATACGGACTACATCCTAGCTTAACCAAGGGGTAAAACATACCCAATACGGACTACATCCTAGCTTAACCAAGGGGTAAAACATACCCAATACGGACTATATCCTAGCTTAACCAAGGGGTAAAACATACCCAATACGGACTACACCCTAGCTTAACCAAGGGGTAAAACATACCCAATACGGACTACATCCTAGCTTAACTAAGGGGTAAAACATACCCAATACGGACTACATCCTAGCTTAACCAAGGGGTAAAACATACCCAATACGGACTACATCCTAGCTTAACCAAGGGGTAAAACATACCCAATACGGACTACATCCTAGCTTAACTAAGGGGTAAAACATACCCAATACGGACTACATCCTAGCTTAACCAAGGGGTAAAACATACCCAATACGGACTACATCCTAGCTTAACTAAGGGGTAAAACATACCCAATACGGACTACATCCTAGCTTAACCAAGGGGTAAAACATACCCAATACGGACTACATCCTAGCTTAACCAAGGGGTAAAACATACCCAATACGGACTACATCCTAGCTTAACCAAGGGGTAAAACATACCCAATACGGACTACATCCTAGCTTAACTAAGGGGTAAAACATACCCAATACGGACTACATCCTAGCTTAACCAAGGGGTAAAACATACCCAATACGGACTACATCCTAGCTTAACCAAGGGGTAAAACATACCCAATACGGACTACATCCTAGCTTAACTAAGGGGTAAAACATACCCAATACGGACTACATCCTAGCTTAACTAAGGGGTAAAACATACCCAATACGGACTACATCCTAGCTTAACCAAGGGGTAAAACATACCCAATACGGACTACATCCTAGCTTAACCAAGGGGTAAAACATACCCAATACGGACTACATCCTAGCTTAACTAAGGGGTAAAACATACCCAATACGGACTACATCCTAGCTTAACTAAGGGGTAAAACATACCCAATACGGACTACATCCTAGCTTAACCAAGGGGTAAAACATACCCAATACGGACTACATCCTAGCTTAACCAAGGGGTAAAACATACCCAATACGGACTACATCCTAGCTTAACTAAGGGGTAAAACATACCCAATACGGACTACATCCTAGCTTAACTAAGGGGTAAAACATACCCAATACGGACTAGGACTACATCCTAGCTTAACTAAGGGGTAAAACATACCCAATACGGACTACATCCTAGCTTAACTAAGGGGTAAAACATACCCATTTCCAGACTCGCATCGAGGTGATGTTGATGGTTCAAAGGATTTGGTAGAACTGCGTGAGTATAAGGCATGTCTTTGCACATCGGCGATGCAATTGGCTCACAAGAATAATTACGTTTTTGTCCAGTTACCATGTCAATGTATATAATAAAATATACAGCTAAGACAAGAAGCTATCTGATAGGATGCAAGCGACAGTTCGTCATTTTACTTGGAATGCGGATTATATCTGGTAACCTGTGGCACTGACCATATGCACCTTCTTAATATAAATTGATGTTCTATTAGCTGCTCCTTGTTCAATAGGCTCGAAACACGAGCATGCCCGCATAATAGAAGAAACAACCACTGTAATAAAAACCCATACGGTTGAAAGATTTTAAAAGGGTTCAGCAAATATGCCCGGACCCTGTCATCTAAGGGTACGTAGCAACACAATACAATTCTGTGGCCCACTAAAAGGAACTAGATTGTTAGTGATACCCCGCATTTCACTGAACACAGCTTTTCTGAACACAGGCAATTAATCTTGAAGTTGGGTGAACCTTGAAAAGTAAGTCATCTTAGCCTACATTTGGGAATACAAGTACAATGCATCCATATACTAAGATTGGATACTGTATACACAACAACTCTAGAAGCTACAGTCCGGACACATGTTTTATGATGTTCAGTGAGCCATGCTAACTAGGTCACACTGCCATAAGTTTGATATATGACAACCCATAGGCTATGATGCATCCACATACCAAGTTCAGTGATTATATGTGCCAAAGAGTTGAAACTGTTAATCAGACAAAAAACGAAGATGGACAAATCCACTTATCTAGATCCCGGACAGGCTAATGCTACTTTTGATGCATATTGCACCTTTAGGCTATGATGCAGCCATATCTAGAGCAAGTTTGGTAACTATTTGTGAACAACTCTTGAACATATGATCTGGACAACAAATCGGTGATGGATATACGGACACACACACGGGCGTGCTCATGGACGCACGGACGCACGTACGTACGCACGCACGCACGCACGCACGTACGTATGGACAAAGCGATTTCTATTTACATCTGCTTTTGATAATAACCATTCTTGAATAATCAATAACGAATACTGATTAGTATTAGCATTGCTGACATTGCCGCGTAGTAATGCAAACCACTTTTCCAGAGTATCCATCTATCATCTGACGTCATAATCAGCTAAGCGGCGTGTAGGATGACGTCATAATCATTATGTCATAAATGATTCTAGTTGGCCTGTCTTTAACTCTTAATAATCCGACGCGTTGCACGAATTGTGTGTTTCTACTATTTAATACGCCATAGGCAGCAACCGCGCACAGTCAAATTAGTTCCAAAATATACAATAGCTTACCTGTATAGTTTTCTGGAAATTGATAGTCAGGGAGCTCAGAGATCGATCGATCCCAGCACGGACGTGGTGTGGGTGGAGCTTACATTGTGATGGGCGGGGCATAGCTAAAACTGGAAAGGTCCATTAATGCAAGTGTTTGTATCTATGAAGGTAATAGCAAATCAGCGGGTTCAATACTCAATAAAAGGTCAAACTGTGACGTTAATATTAGTCCAGTCAAAATAGCTAACATTTGGCAAAACCTACCACTAATTGCAACAGAAATGAAATTACGTAGAATGTGTTGGTAGGTACTTTTGAGTGGAACTATTCTTTTTTGACAGTTAAAGTTTATGGTCTTTTCAGTCGTCTGGCCCAACGCGAAAACGCAAATATGTCTATATCGCTGCAGCACATCGCGACAACTGCGTATATATGCAGAGGATAGGCATTTTCACATCAAATATAAATAATGTACGCCCCCATGCGTTTATTACAGATGGTTAACCTGGAAAAGAAGTAGATAGACCTAATGTCAACGTTAAGGGAATGAGCATGGCGTTTGGAGACTCTAACTGATTAACCAAAGAAACTTGCAAATTCACGACGTCATGACGATTACAGCACTCGTCATGTTTATAACTATGATAATATTAAGCCCATCTTTAAATTAAACATAGGGAAACAATTAAATAACTCCTTCCAATATATTATATTTATTGTAACATACGGCCCAGGTTAATTTTATAAATGGACAATCAATGTAAACTGAAAAGCGGGTTCCTCAATATAATGAACCACGCTTTTAAAATAGTAAAACTTCGCGATTTTCTTCATTGTTAGACTATACTTTATTCAAATCAAATTAATTATTGACATTTGATCCAATGAAACTAATTAAATTGACAAATAAAATATTGATTCAATATTTTGACATTTGAATCAATTATTCACCCTTGATCCAATAAAACTGATTAAATTGATTGATAAAATATCGATTCTAGTCTCTTGACATTCATATCATTTACATGGCGAGTTGTGTATTCTGCGAGAAGGCGTTATCAGATGGACCAACAGTTACTTTAACTGCCAAAGGGTGTGATGGTATTGCTAAAGCAAGTATTGAACGTGAGTCAGAGATAGTTGTGAAACATGGACACGTGGTTCATATTAAATATCGAAAAATATTTTGCAACCCTATAGCCATGCAAAATTTAATTAAAAAACGAAAGCATGTATCAGAGGATTATGCCCATTCAGCTGACTCAACTCACACTCTCCGCTCAGTGGAACCCACATTCTCATATCAGGACCATTGTTTGCTATGTGGAAATACTGATAAGTATGATCGAAAGAAAACCTGCATGAGCTCATTCCAGTACTGACAATCGAATTTGATACGACATCACTGAGAGCATGTGATAAATGTCAGGATGAATGGTCAGATAGGGTTAAGGGAAGGACGGCATTCGCACAGGACCTTCACGCAGCTGGCGATGTTTACCATCAAACCTGCACTGTACACTTTAGAACTGGTAAAAATGTGCCACATTCATACAAAAAAGACTGTGATGGTTTGTTAAAGAAAAGGAAGGCCGGAAGATACTGTTAGAGCCGAGGCTTTCATAACTGTCGCAGAAAACCTCGAGGCGAATGACGAACAGCAGACAACAATCGCAGAAATTATTCAAAATATGGCAGATGCTTTACAAGGCTCAGATTTGGAACCATATGGTTCAACACACATGAAAGATAAACTTCTTGGGCATTTTGTTGATAAAATAATCATCACGGAGATAAATGGTTCCCAAAATGTAGTGTCCTTCAAATGTACAGCTTCGGCCATTCTAAATGAATTTTACAGACAGCCCAAAGAAAATGATCTCGAGGCCGAAAAGTTTAGATTAATAGAAGCGGCTGGCCACCTCATCAAGAGTGACAATAAATCGGTCGTTCAATCTAAAGACGTTTACCCCTCTAGCCTTTCCATATATACCGTCGATGAAGCAACAGCCTTTCTACCACATTCATTGCGACTTTTGCTGAATGTTTTGTTTGTTGGAACCGACAAAGACTCAAAGGTATGCTCCTTAGAATAGGCTATCATGCAGTCTACATGTCCCAGAAATATCAAGCTCCATTGCAGTTAGGTCTGACTGTTCAGATGCATTCTCATTTCGCATCCAGATTCCTCATCGAAACATTGAACAAACTTGGGTTTTGTAGTTCATATTCTGAAGTACAGAGGTTTGACCGATGTGCAACAATGAACAAGGAATCAGAAATTTCTGGCCCTTTTCCAGGACGATTCATGCAATACGCGGCAGACAATGTTGACCATGATAGTAGAACACTCGATGGCTGTGGTACGTTTCATAGCATGGGCATGATAGCAATGATGACGCCCAAAGTTGATTTTGCTCCAGTGATAAAGCGCAGAGAGGTGAGTGCATATGACATAGCTGCAGTTGGACGTATTAATATACAGCCGTTCATAGCAACTAGTGACGGACTAGAGTCTTACATATGAAAGCATGCCACCATCAGTGGACCTTCTCTGGAAAACGTATTTGTCACTTCGCTCTCGTAGGCCAGCATGGTCTGGTTATATGCAATCAATATCCAAGAGGACACACCCGTGACAAGCATCTATTAAATTCCGCCCAATGATCAATATGAATCCAAGTGACATGACTGGTGTCAACTCCACTCTGAATTTCATATCGGAACCTGCCAGGTGTCATGAAGTAACATCCGTTGTCACATTTGACCAGCCGTTGTGGTGGAAAGCCATGTCAATTCTTGAAAGTGTTCCCGTGGATAGTCCATTACAATCAATGGTGGTAAGGTTGGTGGCTTTCATACATTAATGAGCTTTCTTGGGAGCATCGAACACTTGATGGCAGGGACAGGTCTCCAAGACCTTATGGAGGTGGTTTTTGCTGGAAACAGTTTGCCACATACTGAGTGGTAAATCGGTGGCAAGAGCTCTCCGTGGCCACTTCCTTATTGATGCTATCATTCACACACTTTTACTGTGTAAGCTCTTTCAAACAAAATTGCCTCTGTTATCTCAAGATAATGTAACGGAGGAAACAGACATTGCAAGTGGAAGTAACACTGTCACAGAGGAACTTTGTGCAACAGCGACGATGTACGGTGACGTCATGTTAGGCAAAATTACTCTCCAAGAAGTAGAGTCATTAGTAGAGTTGCGGTCCTTTCACAGGAAACTTCAAACAGAGATGCCAACTATGTCGTCAGAATATTACACTGCCAAGCTATGGGTAAATTATATGGAAATGATCACCATTGTGCGTGAATTTATCAGATCTGAACGAACGGGTGATTGGTTCCTTCATCTTGAAACTATGCAAGCCATGTTGCCAAACATGGCAGCATCCGGTCACAATCTGTACACAAAATCAGTGTACCTCTACCTCCAGAAAATGAGAAGGTTACATGAAACACACCCTCAGGTTTACATGTAATTCTCCCAGGGACTACATGTTGCTCGGAGGTCATACAGTTTTTGGGCTGAATTATCGCCAGACCTTGTGATTGAACAGGTTCTAATGAGGAGTCTTAAGACGAGTTGTCGCCTCACCAGAGGTAGGGGTATGACCAAAACACACCGAATAGTTTGGTGTTTGTCAAGACCCACGTATACGGAAGTTAATGTTGCGATGGAGCAGCTCACATCAGTTAAATATGACACAAGTGAGCAACATAAAGATTTATCGCTAGCTAGGCAAACAAGCGGCACTGCCGATTCTAGAAAGCTGATGTCCTTCATTGAATGGTGGTCACCATTTGACACAAATCCATCACTTCGGAACATATTTAATGGCATAGCAGCCGGAGCACACGTAAACGTACATAACGCAAAGCAAATCGGAAATGCAATTCTTAATGAAATGGATGGGTAAACCGTTCTCACACATTCCTTCAGGAGGAAGAAACAGGCTATAACATTGGAATCCAAGGCTGCTATCAAGATTTGCAGTGATATGGTCCAGATAGATCTCTTACTTCTGTCTCAAAGGTTAATCATCACAGGATCTCAGACAAACGATCTGGCAAGTGCTCTGACCTATGAGCTCTGTAGTTATCCTCCAGCATTGTTCGAAGGAAAGGACAGTCTCTTAGAAGCCATAAAACCACAGCTAGCAAAAGCGATCTGGTCTGCAGTACCACCACAACCACCACAAAGTCATAAGTTCAAATATATACTTGATGGGGGCGCTATTCTCTACCGTATTCCATGGCAAGTGGGTAGCACATATGGCGAAATATTGCAAGACTATAGCAACTATGCGACAACACACTATGGTCAATCAGTGGTTGTTTTCGATGGCTACGAGACATGTCCGTCAACAAAAGACAATACCTATAGAAGCAGGGCAGGGTGTGAGGGTGGCAAAGTGCAGTCCATCCATGAAACTGCAGTTGAACAAGAAAGAATTTCTCTCCAATAATGAAAATAAACAACGATTCCTTGCATTACTGGGTGAAAAGCTAGCTCAGTGTGATTGTGAGGTAGCACATGCCAAAGGAGACGCCGATGTATTAATCGTGCAAGCTGCAATTAATGTTTCAAAGATCTGTGAAGCAGTACTGGTCGGGGATGACACTGACCTGCTTATTCTCCTCATACATCATGCTGGGAACAAGCATGATATTTACTTCCGTCCTGAACCAAAGAAAGGAGCACCTCCAAGATGTATAAGTGTGAATGCCATCAGGCGTACACTAGGAAAGAGCGTTTACGAGAATATTATTTTTGTACATGCTTTTCTTGGATGCGATACAACGTCGAGAATATTTGGTATAGGCAAATCCGTCGGACTGAACCTCATGAATGACAACAAGCTATTCCATGACCAGGCCAAAGCATTTGAAAGTGCAGCATCATCAAAGAAAGATCTCATATCCGCTTGTGAGAAGGACATGGTTATTCTGTATAAATGAACAGAAAAGGACAATCTTAACATGATAAGGTATCAACGATTCCAAGAGCTTGTAACAATCAGTAAAAAGGCCATCCACCCAAACATGTTACCACCAACATCTGCGGCGATGAAGTGCCACAGCCTCCGTGTGTTCCATCATATCCAGCACTAGAGAGGGAATGTTTTGAATGCTGAAGGTTGGGGCTGGAAGATTATTTCAGAAGGTAAAATGACACCAGTGCAGTCTGACTTGGATCCTGCCCCGCAGTTCCTGCTTGAACCTGTGAGATGCGCCTGCAGATTTGGCTGTGGTACTATGCGATGTGGATGCCATCGGCATGGACTTGATTGTTCGTCTGCTTGTTCTGGGTGCAGGGTGACAAAACATGTCAAATGATAACCTGGATGAAAATGAAAATGAAATGAATGTGGAAATCATTTCAAACATCGAATTTTAGTGTCACCTATTATTTAGACTGATGGCCATATTGGACTATGACGTCATAGAGTGGGAATATTGTAATAACGACATTTTTCTCTGGTAGATTGGTCGTATATTTCTATCTGTTTGCAACGCATTTATGTGGTCAAAAATGGACCGTTGTCGCGATACACGCTTTGTTATACTCAATTGGCGGCCATCTTGGTATCCATCTTGAATTTAACATGTTCCACTTAAAATATGTTACTAGATTTTTAAGATATCATTTCATAAAATGTACATCAACACGAACATGCAACTATAATTAACATATGCCTTTATTCACGCTCTTACACCTCCAATGCGAGGCAGATCAGAACAATGATAATTACTGGTAAATTATATGATGATTGAGATTAAAATAACCTAAAATAAAAGTGGGTGCACCGAGCAAGAATGAAGCACTAGCGATAACGACGCCGCTAGTGCTGACACGCTATGACGTCACATGTTCTGTTGATTACTATTTCATAAAATGTACATCAACGCGAACATGCAACTATAATTAACACATGGCTTTATAATGAGTAAGACCTCAAATAAATTGTCCATGAGAGAAAGGTTCAATGTTCAATAAAATTACGCTGAGAACAAAACGTCAGTAAAATTATATGGGGCTTTGAATGTATGTAATGTTCATAAAATACGTCAACAGACTTCCACCTGCCAATCTTACGTACAATATCAGAATCGAGACCTTTCTGAATCGCTGTTGTAGCACCTGTAGGTCTAAAAGACTTTAGGTCTAAAACCCCAAACCACCAAGGCCTGCTAATTTAATGGCTTGTTCCAGAATTCTGGCAACACACGATGACGTAATAGCTTTGAATGGCGCGCGCAATGTTAGAAACATAGGGGAATCCTCGCTAAGACGTAAAGGGTTAGTCCGATAACGTGAACATAGTTTTAACTGTATTAATTATATCCTCGCACTTGGCCTGAGTATTACCTGAAAACCCGTACGTTGTGTCATTTTTAATTCCCATTGAATTAATAGTTGCTGACCCATCGTCATTAAAACAACATTACGAGTCGAAAATACGTCAGGTATGTTCGGTATAATCATCTTTAGCGCAAAAAATAACAGAATTCGGAGAGATATCCGATGGACGTAAAAATAACGACAGAGGAGACAATAATGTTATACATTTTAAACGTAAATCTGGGAGTGACAAGTTTTCATCTGCTTCCCACATGCAAAACAAATCCATGAATTTTTCTACGGGCATAATTTTAGACTTTTCTCTAGGTTTTGTCGAACAAGACTATCAACGCCGTTGGAGCTGAGTTATGAAATGACAATTTAAGGGGATGCTTTGAGTACATATACATTAATATATATGTGACAATGCCGCGCACGCTGACGTAATAGACGAACGCGGCTTCTCAGAACTATCACAAATAAAATGTACAAATTCAGCGAGTACGGCTGAAGAAGTTGGAGGGAAAACATAACCATTATCGTCACAAAATATCTGTTACTTATTAATATACATATCATAGGAGCGTCTAGTAGACTCGGCGAGGCACAACTTAAACTGATTTATTGCGCAACTAGGCCACTGTAAGTCTGTTAGCCTATCACGCCCATAGAGGTGCTAGTATAGATACTAGCCGGAGATTATCCAGGCCAGTAACTGCCATCCCGCATTGCGATGAGGCTCTGGAAGGGGGTTCATTGAGCGACACAAATTCCGCGACCTTGGTAACTTTACCGGGGTAGCGATGGCTAACCGTTTGAGTTTTTGATGGCAAGGATGAGCAGGCCAAAACGGGGCGATTACTGTCGCTTTGGCGCCCTGCGTTTCCACTGCAGAAATAACCTTTGGTGGAAGACAGAACGGTGCGTTTACATAATTGTTTTCTAAACTCCAGTTTGTTTGTGATAGGGCATCGATCCCCTCTGTCAAGGGATGGAAGAAACGACAGTTGAACCGAGGTAACTGTGTGTTTTGGCTGTCCGCAAACATGTCTATTGTATGTGGACCCCACTTTTTGTCCAGTAGATTGAATATACCTGAGTGTAGCATCCAATTGCTTTTGTCTGTATACCGTGACATGGCGTCTGCTGCGACATTGTCCACTCCGGATATATGCACATAACAAAGCGTGATCCCATTTTCGAACGCCAATGTCCAAATTGTCTGATTGAGAATAAGATCTCTGAACGATAACAAAGCCATAAAAATCGCCATACGTGCTCGATAATTTGAATGTTCTACTGACATTTTTCGATTCCAGCTTCCAAGCGCATGTTTTTCATTGCTTACAGCTCCCCATCCAAGATGGGATGCATCTGTTACTATCTGACATGTCACAGTAGGTTCGTATGTAGATCTACAGTTCCACAAGTCTACTTCGTTACACCACCAAAGTAATTCCTCAGTTGTATCGGAGTCTAACACTAGAGAGCTGTTTTTGAACTAAGTAATCGATAAGTTGCGCGCAAAAACAGTTTTGCAGGTTGAATAGCCCATGCCATCGACACACATGATCCAGCTATGCGAACGAGACCCCTAGCTGTTATAGCATCTGATTTCAAAACGTTACGAATGTCATGACGCGATGCAATCACACGTTTGCGTTGCACACTAATCTCTGGTCTACCGGAGAGTGTCTATGTACGTATTGTATATCCAATATAATCTAACCCAGTGTGGGGCGATGAAATCCTAAATCAGAAAGCGTGTGTAATAAAATGTCCAAATGATCAGTAAATGTGTTAGGTTTAGCTGCTACAAGAAAGTCATCAACATAGACCATTCCTCGAACATCTACAGAACGAATGTACTGGATAACAGGACGCAGTATTTTACAAAAATAATATGGGCTTAAACACAGACCAAAGGGTAAGACATTCCAAACGTAATATACGCGATTCCAATTGAAACCTAGATGTTCTAAAATCCTTATGTAAGGGTATATGGTCAAATCCATTTTTGATATCAAGTTCGGCTAAACGATCGCCTGTTTCTAAGAAGTCGCTAGCTGTTCTTATATCCTCGTTTCTATATTTGTACTGTAAACAATGAACGTTTAATTCCCGAAGGTCTATAATCAACCGAAATGTACATGCCATTTTTGGCACGCAAGTTATAGGTGACACGCGGAACAGCATATTTGTGGCGATACTAATAGCATTGCAATTTAATAGTGTATTAATCTCACTCGTAATAAAATCTGATTGCTTGACGGAATGCGATTCGTTTTTAGTCCGAAACTGTTCGGCTCTCTGTTAAATACTAGAGGGACCCCTAAACTTATCCAATTAATAATTTGCTCTGAAGCCGGTAATCTAGTCCACGTGTGTACATGTTCTGAAATCAACGTGGCCTTAAAGGATAACTAACCTCTTGATAGCTATTCAGGTTTTCTAATATGCCACTCATAAACTATGCAGGAAGTTTTAAGCTTTTTATCATGCCGCTAAAGAAAGATATTCAGGCTTTAGTAGCTATATGTTGCTCCATTTGTACAGCCTATGCTGGCTGTCATTATTTACTTTTCAACCAATCAGAAAAAGCCTAGTCTGCCTCGGTATATACGCTCAGTCATAGCGGCGCCAGCTATAGTTTGGTAAGGTGTTATAAAAGCAATCATACAGGTAAGCTATTGAATATTTCGAAACTAATTTGGCTGGAAGTTGTTGCTGCCTATGGCAGCAACAACTTCCAGTCAAATTAGTTTCAAAATGTTCAATTGGGTTTGTAATTTACATAATAAAGAATGCAATGCATTGGCACTTACATGAGATCACGCACTATCGCTTGAGGAGACAAAATGGTGGCGATCACTGTTCAACATTTACGCGATATTACAAAGCAGATAATTGTGATAGAGTGACCGGAATGGGACAAAATATGAATGATATGGAATCGATATACCAGAATCTATCGGTGCAGTATAACGTTTGAGACGAGATTAGCATCCCTTTAAAGGGCATGTTGAAAAGCTGGAAGATTAATACTGAGGCTCACGAGGGGTGTACTCGTCTGTTTGCCTATACGGAGTAGGAAATCGGTTAGGATTGGGTTGATGAAACGATGCCGTATTAAAGACATCCCTGGTACGGTTATTGAATGGTCTGTATTTCGCCCTAAATCCACTGAAAGATTGACGATATCCCGGGTAGGCGTTGGGTACCTGACATAGAAATAGCTGTTCGTAATGTATCTACCGATTCATGGTTTAAGCCAGATGTATATCGTTGCAACGAGCGAAATAATCGTGAGGTATTCTGATCAAACTGGTTTCCCACGACCAAAGAAGAATACTCATCCTGAGTATAATGTATCTCAGCACTTGCAATCGTAAATAAATTGTTCAAATCAGCTTCTGATAACCTATGTCCCGGTTGAAATGTTGACAATAATTTTAACTGCGTTTATAGCAACAAGACAGCATGCCTCACAAGAAGTAATTCTTGTTTGGGGACAATTCTTAGGAGATGCCAAGAAGCGTAATAAGATATTCGTTGACAAACTACTTCTCCAGGACAGAACGATCAATTACTTGGAACACATCGAACAAAGACACCAACCTTTTCCAATATGTGCACACCTCAAGTCAGGAAATATAGACACAGCCATGGTTGACTTTGGAATACTGTTCCGACGACTGTTGGCTGTGTCAAAGCAGCGAGATGTCAGACACGTGTCAATCTATGAATTGTCTGCGGTATCACTAGCTCTCTTCAATAATGATGGCGCCACGAGGAAGACAAGCAAAGCTGACTTAGCTAAGACGCTAGAAGCTCATTGCAGTGAAGTCTAAGTATTGCCTCATATTGACTACGATGACACCGTATACATCTTAGGAGGAATGGGATTTCTTCCGCACTCGATAAACCTTATTTCTAGAGTTTTGATGATCTTGGATGCAGAGTGCTACAGATAATCAGAATACTGATGACTGGTGAGCTTGAGGTTGCTCCAGTGACAATAGTATTCGATAGATACAGTAATGTACACTCAATTAAGCAGATGGAACGATAACGGCATGCATGTGGTGATACAGTACCATGCTATGCCATCCAAGGAAGCTGCAGAGGAACAAACTACCACAAATTCATCAGCAACACCAGTAGTAGGAGTAGTAGTAGTAGTAGTAGTAGTAGTAGTAGTAGTAGTAGTAGTAGTAGTAGTAGTAGTAGTAGTAGTAGTAGTAGTAGTAGTAGTAGTAGTAGTGGTAGTAGTAGTTTATGCGATGGTTTTGTATGGATCCAAGCGCAAGTCATGTGATTCCCTGGATTAGTTGCGTTATGCTTAGGCATGTACAAGTGGCAGGCAGATTCTCCTCCCTCCACCCCACCCCATAATATTGTGGTCCTTTAAGACAGGATGAGATAGTATTACCTTTCTTATACAACTCCCTTTTTGTGACATCAAAAGCCATTATAATACCATACTGACTTGTAATAAGCGACCTTTAGTTGCTCGATAATGCGTGTCTGTTATAGGCGGGGTTCATTAACTATGGCAGAAATATATACATACCGCATATCGTCATTACTTTGTTATGTATAAATAAGTAATATCATATATTAGAGGAATCAATAATCTTTCAAATTACCCCAGTGATAACGAATGTAGTAAAAGAACATAATTTGCTTCAAATAATAAATTAAGACAGACGTACAGTGAAACCTGTCTATAGCTGTCATATGCTATTGGGGCTATAATACACGGGTTTCTTTAAGCCATGTGGTAGTAAGTCCGTCTGTCTTAAATAACTAACATTTGGCGATCCAAAAGTAATTTTATAGCAGATTAACTTGTAATATATTAACAATGACTTAATACTACTCCGCAATGCCGCTGCTGTAGGTTTGACAGCAGTATGAAATTGTGGGGCCATACTGTTATGGTTCCTTAAGACAGGTGGTGGTAGGACACACTCGTCTTAAATAACTCCTGTTTTGTAATTCCAACATCTGTTGCTATATCACACTAACTTGCACTAAGCGTCCATTTATCTTGAGTAACGATTTTTCTTGCTCCATAATGTGTCTTAAGTAGGCAGGTTTGACGAAACCATTACGCCAGAAGTACATACATATTGTATATCGGTCTTAATTTATTGTTGAATATACGTGTACATATAAGAATAATTAATAGATATATAAGAGGACTAGATCCTCTTTCAAATGACACCAAGTGCTTTATCATATGCCAACAAATGCTATATTTGCGTCACATTTTATATGTACTGTTGAAATACAATTGGTCGAACGCTGATTATTATGTATTTAGCAGTCCATCTGAAAAAAGGCCATGGTAATATATGAAAAACTCATTTTATCATTTACAATACATAACTCTTCAAGAAAAATAGGTTGTCTTTTGTTTTAATATAGGTAGAGGTTAGACCCTCTTTAGCATTAGCATATCAATTACAGGTGAAGTATAGTACAGCTCATAAATAAGCTAACATGTTTAATGAACAAACAGTGAAACAATACTTTATTTGGTTTTTATACCATTACAGCTAATCAGCACAGTACAGTTTACAGACTTTATAAAAAGAATATATAGAAAACAAACATTCATATAGCAACTTATAGACTTAATCTTAACCTATTCATAAACCCTACAAGATCATATACCAGATGTTAACATGTCTTAAAGCTGTAAAAATAACGACCTAAATATTTATATAATGTAGGTGAATAGAAACAATAGCCGGAAGAACTGGTATACCGGTTTCGGTGAATAAGAACAATAGCTGAAAAAGCTGGTGCTCCTGTCATCGGTGAATAAGAAAAATAGCTGGAAAGTCGGGTACTCCTGTCATCGGTGAATAAGAACAATCGTTGGAAAGGCAGGTATTCCTGTCATCGGTGAATAAGAGCATTAGCCGGAAAGGCTGGAATTCATGTCTCGGTGAATAAGAACAATAGCCGGAAAGGCTTGTATTCCTTTCTCCATGAATTAAGAACAATAGAATGGAAAGGCAAGTATTCCTGTCTCGGCGAACAAGAACAATAGCCAGAAAGGCTGGAATTCCTGTCTCAGTGAATAAGAACAATAGCCGGAAAGGCTGGAATTCCTGTCTCGGCGAATAATAACAATGGCCGGAAAGGCCGTTATTCCTGTTTCCATGGATTAAGAACAATAGAATGGAAAGACCAGTATTATTGTCTCGGTGAACAAGAACAATAGCCGGAAAGGCTGGAATTCCTGTCTCATTGAATAAGAACAATAGCGGGAAAGGCTGGAATTCATGTCTCGGTGAATAATAACAATAGCTAGAAAGGCTGGTATTCCTGTCTCAGTGAATAAAAACGATAGCTGGAAAGGCTGGAATTCCTGTCTCAGCGAATAAGACCAATAGCCGGAAAGGCCGGTATTCCTGTTTCCATGGATTAAGAACAATAGAATGGAAAGACCAGTATTCCTGTCTCGGTGAATATGAACAATCGTTGGAAAGGCTGGTATTCCTGTCATCGGTGAATAAGAGCATTAGCCGGAAAGGCAGGTATTCCTGTCTCAGTGAATAAGAACAATTGCTGGAAAGGCCAGTATTCCTGTCTCAGTGAGTAAAAGCAATAGCTGGAAAGGTTGGTATTCCTGTCTCAGTGAATAAGAACAATACCTAGAAAGGCCTGTATTCCTGTCTCAGCGAATAAGAACAATAGCCGGAAAGGCCAGTATTCTTGTTTCCATGGATTATGAACAATAGAATGGAAAGACCAGTATTCCTGTCTCAGTGAGTAAAAGCAATAGCTGGAAAGGCAGGTACTCCTGTCTCAGTGAATAAGAATAATAGATGGAAAGGCTGGAATTCATGTCTCGGTGAATAAGAACAATAGCCGGAAAGGCCGGTGAATAAGAACAATAGCCGGAAAGGCCGGTATTCATGTCTCAGTGAATAAGAACATTAGCTAGAAAGGCCGGTATTCCTGTCTCAGTGAACAGAAACAATAGCTGGAAAGGCTGGTATTCCTGTCTCAGTCAATAAGAACAATAGCTGGAAGGCTGGTATTCCTGTCTCAGTGAATAAGAACAATAGAATGGAAAGGCTGGTATTCCTGTCTCAGTGAACAGGAACAATAGCCGGAAAGGCTGGTAGTCATGTCTCAGTGAATAAGAACATTAGCTAGAAAGGCCAGTATTCCTGTCTCAGTGAACAGGAACAATAGCTGGAAAGGCCGGTATTCCTGTCATTGGTGAATAACAAAAATAGCTGGAAAGTCGGGTACTCCTGTCATTGATGAATAAGAACAATAGCTGGAAAGGCTTGTATTCCTGTCATCAGTGAATAAGAACAATAGCCGGAAAGGCTGGAATTCGTGTCTCGGTGAATAAGAACATTAGCCGGAAAGGCCAGTATTCCTTTCTCCATGAATTAAGAACAATAGAATGGAAAGGCCAGTATTCCTGCCTCGGTGAACAAGAACAATAGCCAGAAAGGCTGGTATTCCTGTCTCAGTGAACAGGAACAATGGCTGGAAAGGCTGGTATTCCTGTCTCAGTCAATAAAAACAATAGCTGGAAGGCTGGTATTCCTGTCTCAGTGAAGTAGAACAATAGAATGGAAAGGCAAGTATTCCTGTCTCAGTGAACAAGAACAATAGCCAGAAAGGCTGGTATTCCTGTCTCAGTGAATAAGAACAATAGAATGGAAAAGCTGGTATTCCTGTCTCAGTGAACAAGAACAATAGCCAGAAGGCTGGTATTCCTGTCTCAGTGAATAAGAACAATAGCTGGAAGGCTGGTATTCCTGTCTCATTGAATAAGAACAATGGAATGGAAAGGCTGGTATCCCTGTCTCAGTGAACAGGAACAATAGCTGGAAAGGCTGGTATTCATGTCTCCGTCAATAAGAACAATAGCTGTAAGGCTGGTATTCCTGTCTCAGTGAATATAAACAATAGCTAGAAAGGCTGGTATTCCTGTAATTGGTGAATAAGAACAATAGCTGGAAAGGCCAGTATTCCTGTCTCGGTGAATAAGAACAATAGCCAGAAAGGCTGGTATTCCTGTCTCAGTGAACAAGAACAATAGCCAGAAAGGCTGGTAGTCCTGTCTCAGTGAATAAGAACAATAGCTGGAAGGCTGGTATTCCTGTCTCATTGAATAAGAACAATGGAATGGAAAGGCTGGTATCCCTGTCTCAGTGAACAGGAACAATAGCTGGAAAGGCTGGTATTCATGTCTCCGTCAATAAGAACAATAGCTGTAAGGCTGGTATTCCTGTCTCAGTGAATATAAACAATAGCTAGAAAGGCTGGTATTCCTGTAATTGGTGAATAAGAACAATAGCTGGAAAGGCCAGTATTCCTGTCTCGGTGAATAAGAACAATAGCCAGAAAGGCTGGTATTCCTGTCTCAGTGAACAAGAACAATAGCCAGAAAGGCTGGTATTCCTGTCTCAGTGAATAAGAACAATAGCTGGAAAGGCTGGTAGTCCAGTCTCAGTGAATAAGAACAATAGAATGGAAAGGCTGGTATTCCTGTCTCAGTGAACAAGAACAATAGCCAGAAGGCTGGTATTCCTGTCTCAGTGAATAAGAACAATAGCTGAAAAGGCTGGTATTCCTGTCTCAGTCAATAAGAACAATAGCAGGAAGGCTGGTATTCCTATCTCAGTGAATAAGAACAATAGAATGGAAAGGCTGGTATGCATGTCTCAGTGAACAGGAACAATAGCTGGAAAGGCTGGTATTCATGTCTCAGTCAATAAGAACAATAGCTGGAAGGCTGGTATTCCTGTCTCAGTGAATATAAACAATAGCTAGAAAGGCTGGTATTCCTGTAATTGGTGAATAAGAACAATAGCTGGAAAGGCCAGTATTCCTGTCTCGGTGAAGAAGAACAATAGCTGGAAAGGCTAGTATTCATGTCTCAGTGAATAAGAACAATAGCTAGAAAGGCTGGTATTCCTGTAATTGGTGAATAAGAACAATAGCCGGAAAGGCCAGTATTCCTGTCTCAGTGAATAAGAACAATAGCTGGAAATGCTGGTATTCCTGTCGCGGTGAATAAGAACAATAGCTGGTAAGGCTGGTATTCCTGTCTCCATGAATTAAGAACAATAGAATGGAAAGCCAGTAGTATTCGTGTCTCGGTGAATAAGAACAATAGCTGGAAAGGCAGGTATTCGCGTCTCCGTGAAAAAGAAAAAAGGCTAGAAAACCAGCTTACGTATACAGTAAGATCATGTACAAGTTACCATATTTCCAAAATAAAAACAGAAATATGTTAGTTAGCATATTTTGGAAACGATGTAGGAAATGTTCTGTATAATATTTCGAACATAATTAAATTGGAAAACATTGCTGCCTTAATGTCTTCCAATCCAAGATATTTGACAGTAGGTTTCATGGAGTTTTGAAATATGTTAAGTTATTTCCGAGCTGTACTGTACACCAGCGATATTGACTCGGTACTAAGATCCAGGTTCACTTACAAGATAGGATTGGATCGTGCTCGGTAGGGGCGGACGGTGTGTGTGAGATGGGAGCTGGTGGGATGTCACACTGATGGTGTATAGACGTCAGTGATCTCCGTTTAAAAACAAAAGCTGCCTAGTTATTATGGATTTCACTTCATTAGGGTGTGAAATAAAGAAAAGGTTTATGTAACATTTTTTTCGACACCCGTATCCTATGTAAGGCCAAAAAACCACAAGATGGCCGCCGTCACTCATGGAAACTATGGAAAGTGCCATATCCTTAGAACCACGTGATCCAATTTCAATAATGTTAGTGTCTATTTTAGGGTTTTCAAATATACCTGATCATTTGTGATATGTTTCAGCCCGATAGGAAGTCAAGTGCCATGCAGCAAGGTCAAGGTCAACGTCTTTTTTGGCCTCTCGGTACAGAAATATGAGTACCTCTTGTGTTAATTGACAGTTTCAGTTTATCTATCCATCATATGACGTCATAGTCAACTTTGTAACATGTCTGACGTAGATAAGTTCGAACGTTTAGTTGATGACGGACTAAGCGTTGGTGTATGAATTGTATGTCTTTACTATTTAATAAAGATGCTGTTGAATATTTTGAAACTAATCTGACTGGGCGCTGTTGCTAATCATCAAATTAGTTTCGAAATAATCAACAGTTTACCGGTATCGTTTACTGGAAATTGATAGTCTAGCAGGCGAAGTGTGGGTGCAGCTAAGCTAAAGATGGACGTGGCATGGATAAAACTGGAACGGTCCATTGATTAATCTGCAGAATGTTAGTCTGTATTGTAGGGTTTTTAAACATGCTCGATCATTTGGAATATGCTTCATGTCGATAGGAGGTCAAGGTCGCAGAGCAAGGTAAAGCGCATGGCCATTTTTGGCTTCTCGTACAGAAATATGAACACATTTGGCATTAACTTATCAATTTGCACGACTTTAGACTGGTTAGTTGTAGGGTTTTGAAACATGCTTGTTCGTTTGGAGTAGGGTTTAAGTCGGTAAGTGGTCACGGTCACGGAACACGGTCAATGTCACATTTTTGACCGGCCGGTGCAGAGATATGAGTGCCTCTCGAGTTAATTGATCAATTTACTTAATGTTATGGCTTTCAAACATGTCTGATGATTTTGAGCAGCTTTCACGTCGACTGGACGTCAAAGGCAGGCATTAAAGTTAAAGGAAAGGTTAACATATGCTGAACATTCGATAAAATCACTTTACAATTGCAGCATGATAGAATGCAAAAGTAAAAACATCAAGAAAACACATGTGGAATTCAAGGTTCAAGGTCAAAACCAATGAAAAATCTGAATACAGATAAATAAATACAAATAATAACCAATCACGATGCAAATAGTGCTGTAGCCAGAGAAATGTAGTGCATGTATAGCAAACTAACCCCTTCTGAAAACACCTAGAGGGAGACATATACACAGGGAGCTCATTGGAGATTAAATTTAGGTCGGAATATAATTTTAAGGAGTGGGGTGGGGTTGGAGGGTGCAGTCATCTTTCAGCTTCCCACAACACGCATGCATCGTCGTCTTCATCCTCCATTATCCTGTCCTGTCTTTTCGCAGAGGCACCAGACTGTTACATATTTTCTCCCGACACCCATCCCTCCATTCTCCCTTAGAGACGGAAGGTATAGGTGAGGTGTTGCTCCACATAGAAACAACGTTGCTACGAAAGATGGGAGCCGACAGTGTTACTCTGTTCGGAGGAAGCTTCTCACCCTGCAAATATGCTGGACCTGTTCCCATCGTAAAACTGGTATGGTAGTTCGATCCCCAGAGCTGTATAATGAGCATACGCATCTATCGATATGGCGCACTTCATCAGGTAGCTCACCATCCACAAGTCCGGTTCTTGTGAGGACTCCTTCACCCATACACTGGAAGACAGAGACGACGTGTCATCATTGGGCAAGGATAGTTACAAGGCTATCCAACTCTTCTGTGAGATGTCAGCAAATTTCCCGCCAAATCTACTCCAGTGAAGTTGTAGAAATCAACAAGTGACAGTTCTCTTGCCTAATAGCACACGCACGCACGCACGCACGCACGCACGCACACACACACGCGCGCACGCTCAAGAATGGCGATCGATCGATACTTGTTGCCTCTCCCAGCGCGGAGCTTGAGATTGGTGAATGCACCTAGCCATACATCAGTACATCAGTGTCAGGTCACCTCACATCGATCTCCTTCAGAGCGGAGCGACGAATGGCATCTGTAACATGCTGAGGAATCACGGTGTCTGCCTCGTCATGATTATGAGTGGACATGGACTCTGCCAAAGGGTGGGTTTGATTGATCCTAACTGTGTTACATTTCACGACGGCCACCCTCTTCTTTGTTCCATTGAATGGCACCTGTACAGCATCACCAAATGCATTGGTGAAGATCGCCTTTGTTTTCGAAGCAGAAAGTTGCTCTTTGAAGGTAACATTAGCGATGGTCATGTCGTCCCGGATGGCAAACTCCACCTCATTTCGATGTGTTCGCTTGGCCCTCGTCTTCTGCTTCAGTGATTGAGCGACGTGATAGTGGTCAAATAAGATGCACCCCTCATCATATTGTTTCACTATCCTTGTAATTGTCCTAACAAACGCGTCCTTGAAGTTGAGGATCTTTGCATGCCGGGACTTCTTCATGCATTGGATAACAATCATACTGTCAATGATGATAACATGGTCATAGGGTTCAATGGCGTCATCGATGAGACTATCATCGTGTGCATCACCTTGTGCTGGTGCTTGGACTGCTGCTTGTCTAGCTCCTACAGTCGTGCATGGGAGGTTGCCTCTGGTGATGTTTGTGTCTCAGTCTGAATGGGGGCAACATTCAACAGCATGCATGATGGGTGCTTTTTCTGTTAGAACGAGGGGTGATCGATATCAGGCAAACATTAACCTCGGTGTGCCTGTCATCTCGTTGGCACTGGTTGTAGTCATGTGAGTAACTAGCTCAGGGCGTGACAGTTGGATGACGAGGAAGTGGATGAGGAGTTGTCTCTCTTCTCGAAGCTTGATTACCTTTTCTCCTACACTCTCCTACATTTGTACAATGCAAGTAGTGAAGATCTTTAGATTCACCTTCTTCTTGTGCCTCACGCAGACATGGGTGTGGCAGGTACAAAACATTTCTGAACAAACTTTCGATAGCCATCCAGTCCCGTGGAATCTTCAGGAATCATCACGGATGGTGTAAAGCTCCTCAGTTGCGTCTCTACGATGAAGGGGTTGCCTTTGCAGTGGAGCTGGATGGAATCCCTCAGCGTCAGCGCATTCTTCGTTGAGCATATGCCGATGTCGTCAGAAACCTGACAATTCTTACCCGAAGAGGGAGAGGCAGTTGAGAAGCAGGGAAATCCACACAGCCAATCACTGACTGTAGAGGTACCCACACAATGACTCACTCCTTTCAAAATCTTGATTTTCTGCTTAAGACTCTGATCTGCGACCAGTGCAGTGGATGGTGAGTCAGACTTTTTCCACAGAAGTCACCCTCCTTTAGTGCCTTCCATATTGTTGAATCATTGTTTCAATGCTGGTTCATTTGGAACATGTGGATAGGCATCAGGCGTGCATAGTGGTACAGGTCATGAATGACGAAGTACCAGATCTGATCGTCCAGTTCGGCCAGATTCGCCTACAAATCGCCCTGCCGGCACGGGCTACTGGACTTGTTTCAAGGTATTTAGTCAAGAATTGGGTCAGTAATCTTAGGTTTTATCTGGTCGGCATAGCGGGATGTCAATTCGCCATAGATTCGGGCCCTGCACGGGCTACGGGTATCAAAAGAATACTTACCTACAATTTTCACACCATACCGAAGTTAAATCAACCACTATCTAAATTTGGGAATCAAATTTCTACGGAAAGTACGCCCCAGTCTCCACTATGATGCACACGCAGCAACAACTACCAGTCAAATTATGTTAAACCATCCGTTTATCATGCAGTCAATATAAGTTATCAAATTCAATGTAGGGCCTATTACAGCTGCAAGCAAAGTCTAAGGCCGTGTTCACACACACGCATATATATATATATATATATATATATATATATATATATATATATATATATATATATATATATATATAAATATATATATATATATATATATGTTACCCAAGCAGGTTTACGTCGAAATAACTATTTCGAATCAGTTAATTCGCCGAATCTTGCTTAAATAATAATGTGTGCATTATAAAGTCATTAATCCAATACAATATCATAAACGTGGGCAATAAATCTGGGCTAATCGTATTTCATATTGAAGATTTTCGGTCTCCGATTACACAGGATTATGACGACCACTACGACTTCGGAAAGACTTATGATGGTTAATAGATTGCTGCGACAATCTATCTTTCCGACGCTGTAGAGGTGTTTATTGCTGGCTCGCCTCTTCCGATTTTGTGAAGATATTTTGTTAGCAATACGGGCCTATCTGATTTATCAGAATGATTCAGGTAAGGCACGATGATGTTTCGTGCTTCTGGAGTAAAATACAACTTCGACTCGCTACTTATATTATGATGGCTATTTATTACTAATATACTTATAACAAATTCGACTTTTGCTGCCGAAGATAAAAGGCTAAACTGTATATATTATTAAGAATAATTTACACGATTTCTAACAACTGCTATTCTAAACTACTGTTTATACTACGCTACGAACTCGCAGAGGTAGACGGTTACCTACTCGAATCACTGATGGTAAAAGATTCCTTTCCAATAGACAAAGTGCCTATTATATACAAATTACATTTTCCTAACTTCTATACATATTACGATATATAGATCTATATATATCGTAATACAGAGTTTCTGTTTCTTTCATCCTTCTAGGTAGCTATAACCACAGCTTGATTGGTCCACACACTCTTGTCCCCCAATCAACATCTGCTTATCTCTTCCTAGAAGTTCGTCCCTATTCCTGTTGGTCGTTCTGACCAATCCCTGTTCGCCTAACTCTCGATTTCACTCTGAAACTTAGTTCTTTTTGTTTCTCTGCCGCAGAGTTTGACTCGATGCTCATTGATTATGACGTCATCTCGACTAATCAAACTCTGGGCTTCTCTTCTATGGAGCTAACTTAAAACAGGGTCCAAGCGGTGTTGGCTGGTTCTGATTTGATGCGATCTGTCAGCCAACTAACAACATTACGGAATGTGTTGTTGTTGCATGCCTCCCTTTGATAGACATATAGTTGATATACAAATTTCGATTGTGTTATTAATTCCTACAGGACGCTACAATGCCTCTGGCCTGTCCCTTGCCTATCGTGGATAAGCCTGTAGGAAACGAACGTTAATAAGCACATGAGCTGTATGATCTCATTGCCAGCTGGTGTTGTTGTACTTGCTTAAGGGAGTCGGAATGCCGACCGTCAACAACTATATGTCAGTCTGTTTCCTATAATTCTCTCGATTCCCCTCATTTCGTATCTATTCTTATCACTCTATTATTTACCAAACTAACGGCCTAAATGACTGCTGAATTTCATAAAAGTGTATGCCGATCCCACAGCAACAACTTTTATCCTCAACTATTGACAGACACCATCAACTCAGAACCGTCGGTCTTATTCCAATCTATTCTATTTTCTAACTTATCATGATGAATATACTCCTACAGTTTCCATCTGGTTCCTGTTCTATTTCTGCGAAACTTATCCTATTTCCGCGAAACTGTATCCTACTTAGCACTGGTCAAAGTCAACCAGTGCATCCTATTACTACGTCTCTAAATGCTACTGCTACTATTCCCTGGTATTTTCAAATATGAGAATTTCACTGAGGTCTTACTTGCAAATAAAAGACGTCTACCGGGGTCATGACTTCCCATAAGACAATCCGATATCTACACATGCCCCTCAACCGAAGTTAATTAACCATTTCTTAAGGCCTTAAGACATTGATAATTAACTCGTTGTGCACCACCAACAACCAAACCACACTATACCAGGGCTATCCATAACTGCCATCCACAAGCTAACGGAGTCCACCGTTAACACTGCAATAGCGAACATCCATAATAATGATAAAACATATTTAACGAAAAATACAATGTTAACCGATACATAACTAGCTACAAACCCTAATCCTACAGTTAAATCATTACAGGTCATATCAATGGTCATAATGACATCCACAATACAGGTTATTACGATTAATACAGGGCACAATAATAAAGTTTGTGCCACAATTCCGTAAACACCTCGTGATCCATTATAGGCGTTAGGACAATACAATAATAACAAACATAGCACATAAAATAAAGTTTGTGCTATAAAGATAAATCCTCGTATGATGTACGAATGTTAGGATTGTCAATTGCCACATCTATCCAATCGTCAGCCGTCGGGTCGATCTCAGTCCTGGCTACAGCATTAGGCGACGACCCGGCTGACATCCTCATGGGCTCCGGTAGGGCTGCAGGTCTCCGGGGTCCTAGAGGGCGAATAGTCCGTGGCGCACTTCTCTGGGCCGCATGTGGCTTGCATTTAATCCATACCCACATGCGCGAAATGAATCCACACTTCCATAATATCACCACTATTACTATCACTACGACGAAGGAGCCGGACGAATACGACACAAACGACCGTACCCCCATGCCATCGACCATCGCTGGGTCGACCGCAGACAAGGGTGCTAGCTGCACGTACTTAGACTTCTGTAAATGGTCCCATTTTTGCATACTTAACTGCTTAACTATCATTGATTGGTTTAGTACCCCGGCCACGTCCAACCGTGGCATATCAATGGCCATACTGACTCGAGTGTAAGTCCCACTATAAGACTGTACCGGCTCAAATCGCCAACCCTTGCCACTATAATCACATTCACTAGACATTAAAGCAAACACACCATTCTTCACTACACACCGGTCTGTCAGTCGTCCGCCGCAGTGTACCTCAACGGTTTCCCCGAACGTTTGCAAAACTACGCCTATTTTCTTATGGGCAAATACTTTACTAGACGTTTCGTTGGACTCAGTCAGTCTAATATTGCAGGTACTATCGGTGGTGTTAGTGAGTAGACTCACTATGCACGGCACGTGGGTCTTATCGACCCTTAATTGCCCGTGACATACTCGGGGCTTACTCCCTTGGCACTCAGATGGCGTAAAATACCAACCCGTCTTAGTGTCAAGTCCAATACTGGTTCTAGCTATCAATACCTGCATATAGTAACCCCTCGTGACCAATGGTTCGGGCCATGAATGCAGCCCATATTCTATGTACTGTCCTCCGTCGATTAAGGGTAATGTAGCTACATAATGCAGTCTTTCGTCGTCCTTCCACAGGGGATATACTACTACGTTTCGGTAGTACCATTGGTATGGACGGATTAACCGGTTGCCTACGCTGACCTGCTTAGCCACTTCGGCCAGGTCCCTAGGGCTGAATAACTCCTCTGTCAATCTACCCAGCTCGAGTGAGGCTGTTTGCCTATGGAACTGGGCAGCAGCTTTCTGGTAACTAGTTACCACATCCTCGGCTGCATCGACGAGGTTCCCGAGACGTACTAATGCATACAGTTCCGCCTGACGCGTTGCCTGTACCTTGAACAGTCGGCTAACATTTCCGGTTAACTCCACCAAACTATCCGCCACATCGTTAATTCTATCCACATTGGTGTCTATTGCCCTAAAAGCAAGTTTCACGTGTGACGCCAACTTGTTAGAGAAATGGACCAATCTGTTCACATTCTTCATCGCTTCCTTCACCACATTCCGGATCGCTTCTATGTCGCCAGATGTAGCGGTTCCGAACAAAGATGCCGCTATGTCACCCACAAAATTAAATAGTCCCCGTTTCCTTCGCCGAAGATTACGCTTTTGCATTGTTTGTTGTGTACCTACGGCAATCTTCCTGATGCCCTCAATCCGACGTTGGAGTCCTATAATGTCGTTGCTGCTTAAAGAAGTCTTTAGACTGATATCCGCAACGAGCACACGAATTTTTATCATTTGGTTAAGAAATTCGGCAGGCAAATATGGATGGTCTATGGACACCACTACCGTCCATTCCGCCCGTATTAATGATATTTCCTGGTGATCGGTTATCATAACACCATTTGGTAATTTATGAATACTAGACTTTCGGCAGACGCTATGTACCATACCTACTACCATTACTATCACACCCCACTGTAACGTATACATGATGCCAGATTTATGCTATGCTACTCGTACAGCGATGATGAAGAGATTAAAATTATCTCTGGCCACGTCGCCTTATAACCGCTTCGATACGACCGATGAAATCATCATATCGAGCACGGCCAAACGCGCCAATCCTGAGTCTCTTAGGGTCTGAGTAGACATCATGAGCGAGACTGCGCTTGCGCAGAAAGTATGGATGAGATGGAAGCGTTTCCATTGGCTCATTGGCAGGCTCGGGTACATCCTCCGAGGTGTCCATCATTACAGTACGAGGAGTCACCTGGGTTTCCATTGGTGACTCATGGTTTCGGTTCTGACTCCTACGAGGTTGATCTGTATTTATATCAACCCCCTTACCACCCTTGCGCACCCTTGGCTCTTCATCGGAAGCCGGTCGCTTCCTACGAGCTCGCTTACTTGGCGTCGCATCGGATTCGTTTACAGGTTTGAACTCGGGTACCATCGCTCGAGGGTGATGGCTAGCTTTCGTACCTTTTGCAGGGTTATGAATAGGGCGTGGTCTGACCTTGTCCCAACACATTTCTGAGTCCACCACCCGTACCTTGGATATATTAAGTACGCGCACTTTCCCAGACCTCTGATGTCGGACATGAGCTACAGGACCATTGATCTTAAAGATCTCGTACTCAGGGTCACTGCGAGAGGTCAATTTCATCCTCTCCTCAGCTTTTACGACCACCGAATCGCCCACCTTGAATTCACCAGCGTTTGCACGCTTGTTAATTTGTTCTCGGTGCACTTCTCGAGACTTAGCCGTTTCTCCACGAGCGCGCAGCAAGGCATTATTAAGACACGTAAGTCTTTCGCCCAGATCCTGCGTGGCATCCAGTGGGACGGTTAGCGGAAGTCTTGCTCGACGACCATACGTCAGAAAAAACGGCGTATATCCAGTCGTGGAGTGACGGGAGCTGCGGTATGCTATTAAAGCCGCGCCCAATTCGTCCTCCCATGCACGAGATTCATTATTCACACCTTTCTGGATTAGCTCCTTGAGCGTACGATTGAACCTCTCGATACGTCCATTTGTTTGCGGATGGTATGGACTCGATCGTCTATGATCGATACCGTGTTCCTTAAATCGTTCCTCCAGACTGTTCGAACAAAATTCTTTACCCTGATCTGTTATTAAGATTTCAGGGACACCATGACGAGCTACATACTCATTAAAGAACTTGTCTTCCACATTCTGAGATGTCTTGGCAGCAATGGGGTATGCTTCTGCCCAGGCAGAACAGTGATCAATTATCGTCATGATGTACACATTACCTCTGCTTGACTCCAACAGTGGACCGATCAAATCCATACCAATTATCTGACTCGGATAATTAGCCATGGGCATCTCACTGTATTGAGGTCGTGTAGTGACGGGTCGGTTGACCTGGCACGTTGTACATATTTCAAGCATACGAACCACATCTTTCCTCAAAGACGTCCACACAAAAGAATCCCTTACCATACCGATGGTCTTTTTCAGACCTTGGTGACCGGCTCTCTCATGAGCCTTCCGGAGCACTTTCTCACGGAACAGGGTAGGTAATACGATTCTGGGGTACTCAGCGTCCAACGCTGAAGGTGTCACTAAGGAATACAAAATACCGTTTTTGACCATGTACTCCTCCGGTGTGTTCTTGAACAACTCCGGGTATTCCTTGGTCTGTTCAGTACATAATTCGTCGTAGGGTACGTCATAAACCCCTAGAGGGACGTGCGGTAACACACCTTCGTCTACCTCGGGTATGACATAATCGCCCGTGTCTAACGTGGCGACCTCCACAGGACGACGTAATCTGGACAACATGTCCGCTCGAATATTCTTCGAGCCCTGGATGTACTCAATCTTGCATCCGTACTCAGCAATCAGAACTGCCCAGCGCTGCACCTTCGTGTTCTTTACCTCACCCACAAACAAACTCTTGAGGGGTTTGTGGTCGGTGTACACGGTAAACTGAGCGCCAAATAGATATGGGCGGAGCTTCTTCAACGCATAGATCACAGCGTAAGCCTCCTTCTCTATTACAGGCCAATTAAGCTGACTATCTTTAAGAGTAGAGCTTACATATTGAATTACCCGCTCTATACCCTTATCATCGTCTTGTACCAGTATAGCACCAATAGCATAACTAGACGCGTCAGTGTATAACTTATAAGGGGCATTTAAATTCGGATACGTGAGAACCGTCTCACTACACAGCAAGTTCTGCAATTTCTTGAACGCTTGCTGTTCATCCTTACCCCACTCAAAACGCTTATACTTCTTGGTCAATTCTATTAAAGGCTTTGCAATTTCGGCGTAGCCTTGTACACAAGATCGGTAATAACCCGTAGCTCCGAGAAAGCTTCTCACTTCACCCACATCTCGGGGTGGAGACATTTCTCTAATGACCTTGACCTTTTGAGCTTGAGGGGCTACACCTTGTGCTGAAATGCGATATCCTAACAAGTCTACTGACTTACTGGCGAAATCACATTTCTTCTTTTTCACTTGCAAATTATACTCTCGAATCTTGCGCATGACCTTACGCAAGTGTTGGGCATGTTCCGTTGGATTTCGTGAATATACGACTATATCGTCTACGAACACATG
Organism: Chaetoderma sp. LZ-2023a; assembly: GCA_034401795.1. Lineage (NCBI taxonomy): Eukaryota > Metazoa > Mollusca > Caudofoveata > Chaetodermatida > Chaetodermatidae > Chaetoderma > Chaetoderma sp. LZ-2023a. The sequence continues at coordinate 21,732,398 of CM067374.1, forward strand.
CACCCATTTTCCTACAAATTCCCGGAAAATGTCATTCATCGCCCTCTGAAATACGGCACCTGAATTGCAAAAACCGAACGGCATACGAATCCATTCGTACAAACCTTCGCTGCAGACGAACGCCGTCTTCTCTATGTCTTGGCTGGCCATTGGTATCTGCCAATATCCAGACTTCAAGTCCATAGTAGAAAATATCGTCGCGCCCCGCATCGAATCAAAAATATCAGAGATATTCGGTAGCGGGTAACTGTCCTTGCGGCATACCGAATTCAATTTCCTATAGTCAATACAAAACCGTGTGTCACCGTCCTTCTTAGGAACCAAAGTAATGGGCGACGCCCACGGGGATGACGATGGTCTTATGACGCCGCATCAAGCATTTCTTTCACTTGGTTCTTGACCACATATTGCTTGGTTAGCGGTAGACGGTAGGCCTTCTGCCTTATAGGATAAGCATCTCCTGTCGGTACCGTACATTTCACCTTGGGGACCAACCCTAAAGTGTTTGGACGAGCCGTATCAAAGATATCTGCAAAGTCATCTATAACTTTGTCTATATCTTTATATCCGGTCGTTTCCTTACAACTCGCATTCACATATCGCAATTGTTCTCTATAGGGATACCTAAAAGGATATACCTGACCAAACCATACTACTACTTTGGTCCGATAGTCAATCTTTGCGTTTCCCAAGTGCAAAGCATCCGCTCCAATCAAACACTCATGCCTCATACTCGCCACTACCGTACTTGGAATAGGCCGGGCATTTTCAAATTTGATTTGCGTTTCGCCCAAAAGTTCTATTGGGGCACCATTTACTGCTAAAAGCATTCTTGCTCGTTTTAGCGGCCTAGCATCTAGCATGCTACGCCAAATATCCTTACGAATTAAGGATGTGCTAGCACCCGTATCTACTAAAGCATGCAGGTACTCACCCTTATTCACAAGACCGTTTCTTTCTAATCTCAGACGGATCAGAAACCGTTCGGTCGGTGTCCTCACCAACGGTTTCCTCCGCCTCCATTTACCGGACTCCTTCGTCCGTCCACTACTTCCGCATACGAATTCCTCCTTCCCGATGAATCGCGTTCAGTACCATATCGTCCATACTCGTCAGTGTTCTCACTCGTCAGAACAAACCCGTCCCTGTCCTCGTATTCGTCGGGGTCTCTCATCCGATTGGCTATGTCCCGTCTTACGTTACGCGAACAGTCCCTCGGTGTCACCTCCTGTCTCAACTGTCTGTCACTGTTTCCGACTTCATCTACTTGCATGTCCAGGTCCCATTCTTCTACCCGTGGACGTTTGCTTGCCCTCTGTGGTAGGGGCTTGGTCATTTTTGGCGGACCGGCATTGGGACAATCGCGTAGGAAATGTCCATCTTTCCCACACCGGAAGCACGTAACTGTCTTAGGCCTGTTATTGCCTTCGGTAAACAACCCCCGATTGCTAACACAGTCCCTTGCCATGTGGCCTTCTTTACCACAGGTAAAACACGTTAGGGGCGGTCTTTGTCCCCTTTGTTGTGGCTTCTGTGCTCTCTTCTGCCACAAAGTCTGTTGTGGTGGTTGCGCGGGCTGGTTACACTCACTCTTGTAGTGCCCTATCCGTCCGCAATTATAACACGTTATGTGATTGGTATTTTTGTTCCCGGTTGTCCGTCTCGGTGCGGGTGGGGCGGCTCTCTGTGCTGGTTGTGTTGGTCGCTTTGGTTTCATTTCTCTCTGGTTTCGTTGTCGTGGTTTTTCATTGTCCACTTTCATTTCGCCAATTATACCACACAGTTTTTCGATCATCTTATTCTGCTGTGTGATTTGGCGTTTCAATGAATTAATTACCTGCCATATGCTTTGTTCGTCTGCAGGCTCTAAGGCATCGATCTCCATTCTTTCTTCCGACCTCCCGTCTATTCTCATTGCTTTCAGGAGATCGTTGTAAGTCTCCTCTTCTTCCGCGATTTCTATTGCTCGTGCCAACGTTCCCGCCTTCTTGCGTACAATCCTTTTACTTAGTCCCTTGTCGTTTACTGCCTTCAAATATATACCGAGCACTGTTCTTCTGTTGTCCACGTTCTCTATCGGGTACGCTCGGTTGGCTAATTCTCGATATCTTCTATTAAATGTTATTATAGTTTCATTTCGTCTTTGCCTTACTCCTTCTAGGTCATACTTTATTCTCTCCTGCTCGTTTGATGACACGAAATTCGAAGTAATATAATCCCTCAACTCTTCAAACGTTACTTCCTCCCTTATTTTCCCTACCAGGAAGTCATCCACCGCTCGTGCTAGTTGACCACGGGCAGCTCTAGTTACTATGTAGGCGGGTACTCCCTCTAATAATCCCACATTTGCTACCCACGCCCTTCTTGTGTCTTCCAGAAAGGCACGCACCTGTTCCGGTATTAAACCGTCACAGGGTTGAATTCGCTGGATGGTTTCTCTAATCTCCTGTCGATGTACCCGGTCGTTCTCACGTCTATTACTGCTATCCACAATAGTATTGGCCATTGCCGTCCCCATAGTCTGCATGGCTGCTACCGTTTCTGGTCGTAATTCAGTCCGTTGGGGTATCTCTACTGGAGGTAGTCCTGGGTCGGCTGGTACGGTGGGTCTACGTGGAGACGCCATTTTATAGATGTCTACCGGTAGTACAGACACACTACCACTCGTTGAAGTCGGGGTTGTTCAGGGCAATTAATGTCGGTTGTTATTTTTATCAATGAATCGTCACTATATTCTCTATGCTGAGTTACTTTGGCAGATTCGGATTGTTTCGCTAGTTCTACGAATACCTGTACACGGTCGGCAATGTCCTTCAGTACAATATTGGCTGGCCGGTCTACTTGGGCCATTAGTACTTACAGTTTGCATTTATTTTACTCCTATCCTGGCAGGCTCGCCACTGAAGATTTTCGGTCTCCGATTACACAGGATTATGACGACCACTACGACTTCGGAAAGACTTATGATGGTTAATAGATTGCTGCGACAATCTATCTTTCCGACGCTGTAGAGGTGTTTATTGCTGGCTCGCCTCTTCCGATTTTGTGAAGATATTTTGTTAGCAATACGGGCCTATCTGATTTATCAGAATGATTCAGGTAAGGCACGATGATGTTTCGTGCTTCTGGAGTAAAATACAACTTCGACTCGCTACTTATATTATGATGGCTATTTATTACTAATATACTTATAACAAATTCGACTTTTGCTGCCGAAGATAAAAGGCTAAACTGTATATATTATTAAGAATAATTTACACGATTTCTAACAACTGCTATTCTAAACTACTGTTTATACTACGCTACGAACTCGCAGAGGTAGATGGTTACCTACTCGAATCACTGATGGTAAAAGATTCCTTTCCAATAGACAAAGTGCCTATTATATACAAATTACATTTTCCTAACTTCTATACATATTACGATATATAGATCTATATATATCGTAATACAGAGTTTCTGTTTCTTTCATCCTTCTAGGTAGCTATAACCACAGCTTGATTGGTCCACACACTCTTGTCCCCCAATCAACATCTGCTTATCTCTTCCTAGAAGTTCGTCCCTATTCCTGTTGGTCGTTCTGACCAATCCCTGTTCGCCTAACTCTCGATTTCACTCTGAAACTTAGTTCTTTTTGTTTCTCTGCCGCAGAGTTTGACTCGATGCTCATTGATTATGACGTCATCTCGACTAATCAAACTCTGGGCTTCTCTTCTATGGAGCTAACTTAAAACAGGGTCCAAGCGGTGTTGGCTGGTTCTGATTTGATGCGATCTGTCAGCCAACTAACAACATTACGGAATGTGTTGTTGTTGCATGCCTCCCTTTGATAGACATATAGTTGATATACAAATTTCGATTGTGTTATTAATTCCTACAGGACGCTACAATGCCTCTGGCCTGTCCCTTGCCTATCGTGGATAAGCCTGTAGGAAACGAACGTTAATAAGCACATGAGCTGTATGATCTCATTGCCAGCTGGTGTTGTTGTACTTGCTTAAGGGAGTCGGAATGCCGACCGTCAACAACTATATGTCAGTCTGTTTCCTATAATTCTCTCGATTCCCCTCATTTCGCATCTATTCTTATCACTCTATTATTTACCAAACTAACGGCCTAAATGACTGCTGAATTTCATAAAAGTGTATGCCGATCCCACAGCAACAACTTTTATCCTCAACTATTGACAGACACCATCAACTCAGAACCGTCGGTCTTATTCCAATCTATTCTATTTTCTAACTTATCATGATGAATATACTCCTACAGTTTCCATCTGGTTCCTGTTCTATTTCTGCGAAACTTATCCTATTTCCGCGAAACTGTATCCTACTTAGCACTGGTCAAAGTCAACCAGTGCATCCTATTACTACGTCTCTAAATGCTACTGCTACTATTCCCTGGTATTTTCAAATATGAGAATTTCACTGAGGTCTTACTTGCAAATAAAAGACGTCTACCGGGGTCATGACTTCCCATAAGGCAATCCGATATCTACAATATGTACACAAACCAGAGTAGTGTGCGTAAGTCAAAGTCTGTGCGCACCACTGTGGACATTTCTGCCATGCCGTTTGTGTTACATCTGCCTGTTAGCGCATCATCCGTTCATTCGTGTGCGCTCCATTCCGGTCCTGATGTGTGTGCTGTACTTCTAGATATTTGAGATCACGATTAGTGAGTTACGCTGTGTGCTCCTGTGCGTGCGTGCGTGCTCCTGTGCGTGCGTGCGTGCGTGCGTGCGTGCGTGCGTGCGTGCGTGCGTGCGTGCGTGCGTGCTCCTGTATGTGCGTACGTGCGTGCGTGCGTGCGTGCGTGCGTGCGTGCGTGCGTGCGTGCGTGCGTGCGTGCGTGCGTGCGTGCGTGCGTGCGTGCTCCTGTATGTGCGTGCGTGCGTGCGTGCGTGCGTGCGTGCGTGCGTGCGTGCGTGCGTGCGTGCGTGCGTGCGTGCGTGCGTGCGTGCTCCTGTATGTGCGTGCGTGCGTGCGTGCGTGCGTGCGTGCGTGCGTGCGTGCGTGCGTGCTCATGTATGTGCGTGCGTGCGTGCGTGCGTGCGTGCGTGCGTGCGTGCGTGCGTGCGTGCGTGCGTGCGTGCGTGCGTGCGTGCGTGCGTGCGTGCGTGCTCCTGTATATGCGTGCGTGCGTGCGTGTGTCTGTGTGCGTGCGTGTGTGTGTATGTGTGCGTGCGTGTGTGTGTATGTATGTGCGTGTCTTTGTACATTTACTTATATTCCCGTCCTCTGTACCATCCATTGACACCCCCCCCCCCCCTCCCACCCACCCCCACCCCCACCCCGGCAGGATAAAAATGAAAAGATAAATCATGCAAGAGCAGCTACATTTCTTTAACATCAAGTACCCATTTAGTATGAATTCACAACAAAAACCATCTATTGTCATATTGAACCAAAACAAGTTGTGAAAACATCTATTCCACACTATTGACATATTATAGCATAAAATATTATTACTCATTCATCCATTATTACTCATTCATCCATTATTACTCATTCATCCATTATTACTCATTCATCCATTATCACTCATTCATCCATTATTACTTTTTCATCCATTGGAACTCATTCATCCATTATCACTCATTCATCCATTGTCACTCATTCATCCATTATTACTCATTCATCCATTATCACTCATTCATCCATTGTCACTCATTAATCCATTATTACTCATTCATCCATTATCACTCATTCATCCATTATTACGTTTTCATCCATTATTACTCATTCATCCATTATTACTCATTCATCCATTATTACTCATTCATCCATTATCACTCATTCCTCCGTTATTACTCATTCATCCATTATTACTTTTTCATCCATTATTACTCATTCATCCATTATTACTCATTCATCCATTATTACTCATTCATCCATTATTACTCATTCATCCATTATTACCTTTTCATCCATTATTACTCATTCATCCATTATCACTCATTCATCCATTGTCACTCATTAATCCATTATTACTCATTCATCCATTATCACTCATTCATCCATTATTACGTTTTCATCCATTATTACTCATTCATCCATTATTACTCATTCATCCATTATTACTCATTCATCCATTATCACTCATTCCTCCGTTATTACTCATTCATCCATTATTACTTTTTCATCCATTATTACTCATTCATCCATTATTACTCATTCATCCATTATTACTCATTCATCCATTATCACTCATTCCTCCGTTATTACTCATTCATCCATTATTACTTTTTCATCCATTATTACTCATTCATCCATTATTACTCATTCATCCATTATTACTCATTCATCCATTATTACTCATTCATCCATTATTACTCATTCATCCATTATTACCTTTTCATCCATTATTACTCAATCATCCATTATCACTCATTCATCCATTGGAACTCATTCATCCATTATCACTCATTCATCCATTATTACGTTTTCATCCATTATTACTCATTCATCCATTATTACTCATTCATCCATTATTACTCATTCATCCGTTATTGCTCATTCATCCATTATTACACATTCATCCATTATTACTTTTTCATCCATTATTACTCATTCATCCGTTATTACTCATTCATCCGTTATCACTCATTCATCCTTTATTACTCATTCCTCCATTATTACTCATTCATCCATTATTACTCATTCATCCATTATTACTCATTCATCCATTATTACTCATTCATCCATTATTACTATTTCATCCATTATTACTCATTCATCCATTATCACTCATTCATCCATTATTACTCATTCCTCCATTATTACTCATTCATCCATTATTACTCTTTCATATTTTAGTATTCAATCATATTTTATGTCTCATTCATACTTTATTACTCATTCATGCGGCAGTATTCCTTTTACTTTATTACCCATCCATACTATGACTATAAGGTATGCTTGGATGATCGACACGTGACAAACGGGGACGAACACGCAGCTAATGTTAAAGTGACCGCACATTATGCCTACGTGATGGCGACGCGACGGCGATATGAAGCGATTTAGAAAATCGCTCAGATGTGCGGCAAAAACCGACGGGAACACGACAAGCAAGCGACTGATCGCCTCTGATCTACGGTCGTCGCTCGATATTCAACACGCTAGAATAATCAATGGACAAAGATATGGAATACAGTAGTACTTTCCACACCCATAAGGACACAGGTATGCTGTTGAATATTTTGAAACTAAGGCAGCAACAGCGCCCAGTAAAATTAGTTTCAAAATATTCAACAGCATGTTTATTAAATAGCAAAGAATTACAAAGACATACAATTCATAAAACGTGTCGGACTGTTTGAGATTTTATGACGGTCTATATGGAACCCTTTGTGATGTAATGATTGTGACGCCATTATACATGCGCGGAGCTGATTATGACGTCATACGAGGCCATATGATGGATGGATACTCTGGAAGGGTGAATTGGACTGGACGCTTGATGAATTCAATGTACTTATATGCTAACATGTTGCGATATGATTGTATTTTATACGGTACTTGGCATGTAGCGCACACATGCTGACTACTACACACATCTGTGTTGATGTAGCGACAGAATGATATTTAAGAGTGGACGAATGTTGACCACGGACAGCTAGTGGCAGACGAGCTGAGGTAAGAGCTAGAGTCAGTTAGAGCTGAACAACGGGTTAGTTCGTCGGCAACTAAGTAGTCAGTTTATAAGCTGTGTATTTAGCTGACTGGTCAGTTAGAGATCAGCGCGTCACTTTAACTTTGGTATATTTCGTTGGAATAGTTGTCTCTTAGGAATTCATTGTAGCTAAGTAGGATAAGTTTAGAATATGTAAGTCATAGGTGACTCGAATTAGGAATTATATGTTTAAGCAATAGAATTAAGAAAATCTCAGTAAACGAGTTATTAATATAATACAGCATTGTGCCATTCATTTAACATATCTCAGCTAGAAGGAATATCTCTGTAGGTATGCATGTTTAGAATGCGGGGAGCTAAACCCCCAACCAGACCCACCACATGTGTGGCAGGACCATCCGCCAACCTTGTTACCATATGCTGTGTGAGGAACCGAACATCTACCTGGAGTCTACTATCACAGACACACTGGTGCTGCTTAAGATGATGCCAAACTCAGTATCCTCTCGCATGCCAAGCAGCCCCAAGCAACTGTAAACGAAAAGCACAGAAGCGGAAATGTGAGCATCAATAATCATTGTGTCATCCATTTAGCATATCTGCACTAGAATGAAGATCTCTGTAGTTACACTGGATACACGCCGATACAGAACCACAACAGGATCAGCCGCTAACTGTGTTACCATACTGCTGGGCGTCAGAGGCAGGGTTGACTTTCGAAGATCGGTCAGGAAATACGAGGCATGTTGAATTTGTACAGGGTTTCGAAAATGATGATCTCACCATAACGTATATAAAGAAAAATATGACGCACTTCCCACACACGTGCGATATCACGCTATTAGATCTCACTTTACGGGAGTGGGGCATATTATGATGACCTATATGCAACCAGACTACTTTAATCATTCATCCCTCCAGCTTATCATTGGAGTTGAACTACGAAAAGCGACTCCGGGAATAATATCAACACTACCTGGAATACAGATTGTTGCAGTCTAGTGGTGCGTCTGTGCCAATACACACTCGATTACAGACTCATTACAGGGTACTCAATCCCCCCTGTGGGCCACTGGTGCCACAGCCTATAGGTAGTAGAATATAATAATAAGTAGAAGTATGATGCAGTCTGGTGACTGTCGGTGCGGAGTCTGTAGTTTGTGTAGAGTCGGTTGTTGCTGGTGTTGCTGTAATCTGCTGCTGATGAGGCGCCAGAGGAAATGCCAAGTTCAGAGCTACTGGTGATTTCGTCAAGTATGGCAGCAATGCTGCCGCGTGCACTGGTCGAAAGATTAACTGTTTTACTTGTGGTGGTCTCTGTGGTACTGATGTTGATGGCGGTGGTCACGGTGAGAGCTGAACTACGTGGTTTGCAGAGGGAATAGACAAAGACGAGTAGCTCGCCATCAGGGCTGCTGCTATTGCTGCTGCTGCTGCTGCTGCTGCTGCTGCTGCTGCTGCTGCTGCTGCTGCTGCTGCTGTAGCTGTTGCTGCTGCTGCTGCTGCTGATGATGATGAGATTGATGATGATGATGATGATGATGATGATGATGATGATGATGATGATGATGATGATGATGATGGAGCTGCTGCTGCTGCTGTTGCTACTGCTACTGCTGCTGCTGCTGCTGCTGCTGCTGCTGCTGCTGCTGCTGCTGCTGCTGCTGCCGCTGCTTCTGCTGCTGCTATGAAATGCTAAGTCTGCGGCGAGTATCTGATCCTTGGTGCTAGCAGCTGGTGCAGATTGAGACTTATTTTTGGGTGGTGTGGAGAAAGCAGCAGCATTTGGTGACAGTTCTCTACCCACCACTCATTTCCCCTTCTGGCTGGGCGGAGACACAACAGGGTTCTGTCGAGTAATTTTACGATATGTGACAATCTGACAAACGCCTTCCTCCCCTTGGTGATGCGGGGTTTGATTTCATATAGATGATGGGCATGATCTTCACAGCAACACCTGGCAAATCTGATGGCCGTTCAATGTACTCTTATATATTCTCGGTAATGTTCCTCTCTTCTTCTATGGATAGTTATAGTTCTTGTGGCGAAAAGTGGATAATTTGGATGGTATGACTTTCTGCCCTAGCGTGATCCTTTCTCATATGGCATAAGGAGAAGATTGTCTTATACGATGAACAATGCACCAGTTCACCAACGTGCTGACTCTGGCAATGAGTTATCTTGTGTGTACGTCACATAGATCATGGCACATGTGAAGTCCATACTATGTCTTAGTGGACGAAGAGATCCTTCAGAAGTTTCTGCTGGACTAGCTCTGGAGATAGATGGAATGCCTTCGATAGCTTCCATGGTGGCTAATTTTGAAGTGTCTGGCAGATGAGTCGTAGATTGCAGAAATGTAGCTTGTGATATCAAAGAGCCCTAGTGGCATGCAACTTCCTTCAGTGCCGAAAATGAAATTTTGAGTGGAAGAAGAATGGCAGGTGAAAGGTCCTTGCATAAGGCTGATGACGTTATACTGTGGAGGAACTACTTTTCTCCTAGTCTCCTCATGATTTTCTATTGAACTCGACCAACTTCGGTAGGGATTGCATTCTGCTTCATCCAGTCAATTCATTGTGTGTATATATGGCAGAAGGTATCGCTCAACATTATAGGTTTCAATATTCCATCCTAATTTGCGGAGTACATCCGATTTTAGGCGAGTCAAACCAGTGGGGACCACTTAGTTTCCTCGCCATGCTTCTTTCATGGAAGTGTAGCAGTCTTTGATCGAACCACATGCCCATCAGCGGGCCTGGTGAGTGGGAATGGACCATTCCTTTACCAATCCCTTGTTTGTCAACAGTTTTTAAAGTCAAGTTCATTGATGGGCCGTAGGCGATGGCTAGAGGGCAGACGTCTTCAAACAAATGTTATGATAGGCTGGGTGGTCTTTCCATATATGGACTGTAGATAAAAGGTCCTCGGGATGGCTGATACCATGCAGCAATATATCTATGACGGAATTGAAGTGTGGTCATTTTCGTGCAGTAACATAATGCTGCCATTTTATTCCACAGTGTAACCGTCTGCCCGCTGAGTTCTTTTGCAGACGACATATTCCATGGGTTAAATCTCTGGACCTGCTAAATATTTTGAAAACAATTTGACTAAAAGTTATTGATGACTAATGCACCAATAACTTTTGGTCAATTGTTTTCAAATTATTCCGCAGATCCAGAGGTGCCCACATTACATCATGTAAGTGTCCCTGGAGATGCATCTCGATATTTTGTTTATCTACAGGCTATAACACTTTTAGACATGGCTGCATATTTACAGGATGTAACAGTAATTAATATGGTAACGATTTACAGCATAGGTTATTATAATAAGTTCAAACGATGGCATGTGATGTGGCAAACACGTGGCACTAAGTGTATGGTGACTTATGTAAGTTTGTTGTATTAGATATATGTACGCGGGATCTGGCCACACCATTTTTGCGACGGAGAACAGACTGTTGACCAGTCACCTAGATATGTTCTCTTAGTATGTTTAAATTACATGGCACGTCATATACATTTTAATGGTTAGGTAATGACCACGCATACCAGTGGAGATCTTCATTGGTGAAGTTAGCAATGAGAAGCAGCTTTCCAGCTTCCTCCCATCGTTTCACAGTAACAGAAAGTTTCGCGGTGGGAGATGTTCCCTTATCACCATAAGGGGAAATGACATGTTTTCATGAGGTGTGGTCAATCCTTCGGGATTCATGTCAGAATATTCAAGGGGTGTCAGTTACAGAAAATAGGAGCTGAAAACAGAGAGGGGATAAAATACGCTGCATGCCAGAAGCATGTGTGTGTGTGCGACTGAGGAGGAATGTATGCAGGGTGAGCGTGGCATATTTCATCCATTTGCCTTATCCTAATCTTCTAAGTGAAGAGGAAAATCGTTGAGCAGAGAATGAGTGGAATATTAAATGTACAAGAAGAAACAATATCACTCCAACCACTGTTGGTAGTGACAGATACTGTACCAAGATCGGTGGCCATGGAGTACCATGAGCCACACCAGCTACTGGAGGCTGCATGCTGCAAGGATCACAACAGCGGCTTGGGGACTGTTAGCAGGTGGCTCTCGGGACAAGTGATATGGCAGATATACAGGCTTTGTTCCCGGCACATTTACTGTGTGTGAGCTTCAATAAACATGCTCTGATCAGAGTGTACCATGCGGACGTGTTGTTCCTTATGCATGACATAGTCAGCCACAAGACCTACAAGTTTGCTCTCACAGATGTGGCTAACAAGTACAATGCTGCAGTAGCACTCATCAATATGTCTGCAAGACAGGTGGCAATCTGGTTCCTGATGGTCTAGGAGGATTGTCGAAAGGCCTCCAGTGGCCAGAGCTGTCGTAAGCAGATGAGCGTAACGATTACAAAGGTGCCATAGCAGCCCACTGGTGGAAAGACGCCATGGCATTTAAGTGAGGTGAGGTGCGGCAGCACCATTCCCAAGCAATCGCTGAGCAGTGGACCCGGACAAGGACAGCGTCAGTTCCTGCACCAATATGCCTAGGAGATGTCAGTACCCGTCAGGGCGACAAGAAAAGAGTCTGGATGAGAGACTTACCCCCTGTAATAGTGACATCTAATGCATAAGTCACTCGACTGACTGGCCAGCCTCCAACATAGGCTATGCCAAAAGTGTGGCGGATGCTGGACTGCGTATACTGTAGCAGTCATTCCTTATGGGCGAGAAGAGCTTCAGCCAGTGCATACAGTCAAACAGCTGCCACCATCCAGGGTTCTAAGGTCAGGTACAGGCACTCTAGAGCATAAAATCTGACAGTCACTACGATGAGTGGTGTCATGATCATAGCAAGCTATGTCACGGTGCCTTGCGGATTGAACTCGATTGGTTCAGTATGTACACCTGGCAGATCATGTAGCTTATCATAATAAGCAAGTGGCCAAGCTTTTCCTGTTTATAAATCATCACTCTGCCATCGCGTATGCAGAGGCATTGGCTTGTGGCTCTGCCATCTGCAGAGTGAGGGCACTGAACAACCTTAGCCGAGATAGATCATTCTGATGCTTAGACCTTCACATGGTTGAACATTTAACAATCAGAATTATCCACGTAGAGCAGATGCGATACCACGATTATCTTCGAACTCGAGCTTGAACTGCCATTGTCCTAGCTGGAGATATTCTAGATCAGTTGGTCTAGAAAATTTTCAGCTATTGGATTTGAAGCTCTCACATGGCAAATACAGATCGACAAAGTCATAGTAGACCTCCAGCATTTTCATTTGTATGAGCCCATGCACGGCTATATCCATGTGGAATGGTTGCGGAATAGTAATTCCAGCCTTATGACTTTGTGGCTCATAGGACTCACTGATCTCTTCGAGATCTTCAAACCAGGAACTATGCAGTCGTCTGTCGACTATCTACCCGTTTGTCCTTGGGGAAACTGGTATTGCTATGACGACACAGAGCCCAATCATCCTGCCATCTGCACTGCTGCCTTGTAATTTGAAGAGAGCTGCCAACCGTGCTTTGCTATGGGGCGGGTGGGTGTTGGGGCCGGAGGGGGGTTGTTACTACACCAATGACCATTCATTACACACGATATGTTTTCTCGATCTCGCATCGAAGGAGATTTTGCGAGAAACGATTCAAACGGACGCCCTCGAAGGTGGTGCTAGTGCTGTGCTAGGCATGGTTGTCAGTAATCTTGTGTATGTTGTATTGTGTGCATGTCATCGTTGTCACGGTGTAGCCCTATTCCTGGATCATTATCGTTTTGGAATACACATTCTCCACAACATACTTAAATTATTCATAATTTATACCGCATTTAAGAAAGTAATTCTTAACTGATAGGAAAGTAATACATTGATTTGTGTTGAAATGGTGTGTTACAACATAAACTTATGTCTCAAATACACCTAGCATAGGATGTACCATACATTATTTTTAAGACTGTTGTCAAATAATAATTTATGAGATTGACAGGTCAAATAGTCACCCAATTCAAATGGCATGAAGAGAAGCAGCAGCCCACGTGACTATTAAATAAAGCAGACATAGCAGGTGTAGGCCTATAATTAATTCAAGAATTGTAGTCTGTGTCATGGAAATGTGAGCACATATATCTACGCGATACGCTTACTCTAAAATCAACATCATATATCCGGACGGCAGCAATGCACCACAGCTGCAATGACGAACCACGTGATAGGTTTTTAAAAATGTTCTTTTCAGTATAGTTAAGCAATGATACAACATTATCTAAGGATCATCCCTAAACACCGAGATAATCTCACGTCAGATCATATTATAGCATTATCTAAGGATGATCCATAAACGGCTAGACATTCTCACGTCATACTAAATGTGGTATTATCTAAGGATCATCCCTAAACACATAGACATTCTCACGCCACATCATAATGTGGCATTATCTAAGGACGATCCCTAAACACACAGACATTCTCACGTCATACTAAATGTGGCATTACCTAAGGATCATCCCTAAACGCCTAGACATTCTCACGTCATACTAAATGTGGCATTATCTAAGGAACATCCCTAAACACATAGACATTCTCACTCCACATCATAATGTGGTATTATCTATGGATCATCCCTGAACACATAGACATTCTCACGCCACATCATAATGTGGCATTATCTAAGGATCATCCCTAAACACATAGCCATTCTCAAACCACATCATAATGTGGCATTATCTAAGGATGATCCCTAAACACATAGACATTCTCACGTCACAGCATAATGTAGCATTATCTAAGGATGATCCCTAAACACATAGACATTCTCACGTCACAGCATAATGTGGCATTATCTAAGGATGATCCCTAAACACCAAGACATTCTCACACCACAGCATAATGTGGCATTATCTAAGGATGATCCCTAAACACCTAGACATTCTCACATCACAGCATAATGTGGCATTATCTAAGGAGCATATTTAAACACTTAGACATTCTCACGTCAGATCATATTCTAGCATAAACATGTAATCACGTAATCATTCTCTATCATTTGTCTTGTTTGTGTTTTAGTCTAGAACATAGAAACCTATGAATATCAGTTCTGATTGACTTGACAGCGATCGTGTACACGATGGGATTCAAGGCGCTGTTGCAAGCAAGCATGTAGGCTAATGCAAGGGTCAGCTTATCCTGATAAACACCTTCATTAGGTGCATATCTGCGAAACACAGTGTATGCGTTTGCTGGACACAATGTCATGAAAAACAAGATGATTACTATGGCGACTGCACGTGCATCAGTATTCTGACGTTCTTGTCGCGTGTCTAGGTGCTGGGTATGTCTACTTTGGCAGAGGAGTTGCACGTACTTTAGGACATGCATAATTAATATGGTGCAGCATGGCAGAATTGTGTTCAGCACCAGATAGCACCAATCTCGGAGCACAACATCGCCTGAAAACGTACACAGTGGCAGAACAGCCTTCCCGTTATATAACACGTCAGCAGCGTGATAGAATATGGCAATTATTGTCCATGCAACGAAACTACCACACCAGATTCCAATACACAGCTTAAGAACAAATCCATGTGTTACTTTTGCCCTTGCGTGTAGAGGATAGCAGAGCTGGTAATATCTAAGACATGAGAAGCAGGCCAAATGATAGACACTTCCGGAGAGGCCAATACCTGCCGTAAACATCAACACTTTACATGCTGCAGTTGGGTACGATACGGTGATTGTCGGGTAGAGAACGGCCGCCCATCCGGCAAACCCAATACATGTGAGGAAGTCAGCAATGGCGAGACTGGAAATGAAAGTGAATAAAGGTGATTTGTATTTCTTTGATGCGATTATATAGTAAAATATGAGCACATTAAATAGAGCACCGATTGAGAGACAAGATGCTGGGAATTGTCTATAGAAAGGTTCTAGTATCTGATCATTGCTGCTTAGAGCTAATGGCAATATGGGGCCTGCTTCTATTGTACCATTGCCTGTGGTCAGGTATGCAGTGATTACCAACGCCATTATAAATATGTTGAATGTAGGGTATGCTTAATATTTCAGCCCTTGTGTAAGAACCTTGACAACTGCCCTATCTGGCTAGTCGAGAATCAATGAGGATCAATGCATTACGGAGTGTACATATTTAAATTCATTTCTGGAACAATTGGTGGACTGCGAATTATTAGAACACTCCTTTGTGGTATCAATCGAGTGAATGATATGGACCTTCCCATGGCCCACTAGACAAGGAACGGAAAACACGAATCATCCTTAAACGCAGATCACAAAATGTGGATGAGAAATGGAGATGTCAAATCACAGTGACAGTTTAATTAGCCGTTTAATGATCAAATTTGTTAAAGAAAATTTTATTTTTTTTCTATAAAAATGTCCATTTGCAGAACAAAAGAACATTATTTCTGGACATGTACCACTGGAATGATTGGTTCGATTTTCGCGCTAGTCAATCCGGTTGTAAATTCGAAAAATAATTCTCTCTTGTTCGGCAAAGGGGCATTTCTGAAGACAGAAGGCGTTTTTGCCAGCCTGGGTCTTAAAGAAGTACTGTCTTAACAGTTTGGTACATACAGATATAGTGTTACGGTGTTATTACTTAACAGTTTGGTACATACAGATATAGTGTTACGGTGTTATTACTTATGAAACATTCAGGGCATCTCTGACGTATCTTGTGGATCTTTCATGTCTGATAGAATAATGTAACACTTATTATTCTCTATGATCTTCAAACCCCTCAATAAAATATCATAATGATAGTTGAACAAGGGCTCGCACATTCTAATCCATTTACCAAATGCTAAAAATGTGCTACAAATTAATCAATATTCTGGTGTCTTGAAACTATGTTGGCTGGTACATTATTCTGGTAGCAACTTGATCTGCTTAAATTAGTGTCAAAATGGACAGGATTTTAGGTGCATGGTTGTTTTAGCTAGTGAGATACTGAGAGGTCAGTTTAGAATAGATGTTCGCACATAATCGTCACTATCAGCACTAACAGACCTTCTATGGGACACGTGATAACTTGATTAATTATAGAGCACCGGTTAGGAAACACGTGAAATTGATAACCACGTAACTGGCCATTTCTGATAGATTCATCAATAAATAGTATATTACCGGTTATTACGTATTATGTTAGACACACGCACAGGAACCAGTCAAACTACTCTGTAACAAACTCGGTTATCTCCCTTTTCAATTTTATGCCCTGTTACATTGGCGTGTTCCCAGTCTTCCTAATAATGCGTACTGGACTAGTTGGAGACAGTTTCCAATACAAAATTAGTATATTCAGCTATTTATTAACGCCGCTCTTTCTAATCTCTCAAAGATAGCAATTGCTCTATTCTGAGCAGTGGACAAACAAACTTATGATACTCATCGAATTGGTAATACAGTTGTGATCGCATGCATTTACCTTCATTAAGAACAGACTTTGGGAATTCAGAGCGAAAAGGGATAACAATGAGGATAAAAGAGTTATTTGTTGTAAATGTAATTGATAAGAGATGAAAGAGGCAACAAGAATCTCGCGGCCATGAACAGCGATCGATAGAAATGATAATGGCATGTAAATATTGGGTTTTTTTTTAGATATTTAGTTCTATTCTATGGATTTCCGATTGCCTTAGCAAAGAGAAAGTAATGCAGTACTAGTATTGCTTTATGCACTAATCGGACACATACTGAGCACTATTATTATTATTATTATTATTATTATTATTATTATTATTATTATTATTATTATTATTATTATTGAACCGCTGTGTCATTATCTTAAATAATGGAACCCGGCTTTGTGATTGACGCAAAACTGTACAAGGGGCGGGTCCAGCAGATGTGAGGGAGGATTTCGGGGCACCCCACACCTCCCACTCGCCACCCCGGGAAGTTTGTGAAAATTACATTACGTGAAGCCACCCTACTGTTAATGATCATAAATCATATTTTGCCCGTGAAATAAATATTGAAATAATGCATCCTACGCACACACCTCATTCCCATAATCTTCTTTCCAGATGTCCAGCATCCCCGATGACCATTAGCTGGTAACCCACACTAGCCACTACATTGGCCTACATCCATGGCGACGGCACTGGTGATTTAATTAATTCCTCACCCTAGATTTATATGATTACATAACCACTCTTACATTATAGTATTACTTAAAAAATCCCGTAATATTATTTTATTGAATAACCACGCTAACACTGTATTGTTGCTTAACCAGCATAACATTCTGTTATTGTCTAGCCACAATAATATTATATTATTCATATTATTACATAGCCATACTAATGCTATATTATTACATAACCACACTAACGCTATAGTATTACTTAACCCAACTAACGCTATATCATTACGTAGCCACGCTAACGCTATATTATTAGTTAACCACACTAACGCTATATCATTACCTAACCACACTGACGCTGTAGTATTACTTAACCACACTGACGCTATAGTATTACTTAACCACAATAACGCTATATTATTACTTAACCACACTAACGCTATAGTATTACTTAACCACACTAACGCTATATTATTACTTAACCACACTAACGCTATAGTATTACTTAACCACACTGACGCTGTAGTATTAGTTAACCACACTAACGCTATAGTATTACTAAACCACACTGACGCTGTAGTATTACTTAACCACGCTGACGCTATAGTATTACTTAACCACACTAACCCTATAGTATTACTTAACCACGCTGACGCTATAGTATTACTTAACCACACTAACGCTATAGTATTACTTAACCACACTAACACTTTGTTATTACATAGCCACACTAACACTTTGTTATTACATAGCCACATTAACACTTTGTTATTACATAGCCGCCATAACACTTTGTTATTACATAGCCACACTAACACTTTGTTATTACATAGCCACACTAACACTTTGTTATTACATAGCCACATTAACACTTTGTTATTACATAGCCACACTAACACTTTGTTATTACATAGCCACACTAACACTTTGTTATTACATGGCAACATTAACACTTTGTTATTACATAGCCACACCAACACTTTGTTATTACATAGCCACACTAACACTTTGTTATTACATAGCCACACTAACACGTTATTACTACATAGTCACACTAACACTTTGTTATTACATAGCCACACTAACACTTTGTTATTACATAGCCACCATAACACTTTGTTATTACATGGCAACATTAACACTTTGTTATTACATAGCCACACTAACACTTTGTTATTACATAGCCACACTAACACTGTTATTACATAGCAACACTAACACTTTATTATTACCTAGCCACACTAACACTTTGTTATTACATAGCCACACTAACACTTTGTTATTACATAGCCACACTAACACTTTGTTATTACATAGCCACCATAACACTTTGTTATTACATAGTCACACTAACAGTTTGTTATTACATAGCCACCATAACACTTTGTTATTACATAGTCACACTAACAGTTTGTTATTACATAGCCACACTAACACTTTGTTATTACATAGCCACACTAACACTTTGTTATTACATAGCCACACTAACACTTTGTTATTACATAGCCACACTAACACTTTGTTATTACATGGCAACATTAACAATTTGTTATTACATAGCCACACTAACACTTTGTTATTACATAGCCACGCTAACACTTTGTTATTACATAGCCACCACAACACTTTGTTATTACATAGCCACACCAACACTTTGTTATTACATAGCCACCATAACACTTTGTTATTACATAGCCACACTAACACTTTGTTATTACATAGCCACACTAACACTTTGTTATTACATGGCAACATTAACAATTTGTTATTACATAGCCACACTAACACTTTGTTATTACATAGCCACGCTAACACTTTGTTATTACATAGCCACCACAACACTTTGTTATTACATAGCCACACCAACACTTTGTTATTACATAGCCACCATAACACTTTGTTATTACATAGCTACACTAACACTTTGTTATTACATAGCCACACTAACACTTTGTTATTACATAGCCACACTAACACTTTGTTATTACATAGCCACACTAACACTTTGTTATTACATGGCAACATTAACAATTTGTTATTACATAGCCACACTAACACTTTGTTATTACATAGCCACGCTAACACTTTGTTATTACATAGCCACCACAACACTTTGTTATTACATAGCCACACCAACACTTTGTTATTACATAGCCACCATAACACTTTGTTATTACATAGCCACACTAACACTTTGTTATTACATAGCCACACTAACACTTTGTTATTACATAGCAACACTAACACTTTGTTATTACATAGCCACTCTAACACTTTGTTATTACATAGCCACACTATCACTTTGTTATTACATAGCCACACTAACACTTTGTTATTACATAGCCACACTAACACTTTGTTATTACATAGACACACTAACACTTTGTTATTACATAGCCACACTAACAGTTTGTTATTACATGGCAACATTAACACTTTGTTATTACATAGCCACACTAACACTTTGTTATTACATAGCCACACTAACACTTTGTTATTACATAGCCACACTAACACTTTGTTATTACATAGCCACGCTAACACTTTGTTATTACATAGCCACCACAACACTTTGTTATTACATAGCCACACTAACACTTTGTTATTACATAGCCACCATAACACTTTGTTATTACATAGCCACACTAACACTTTGTTATTACATAGCCACACTAACACTTTGTTATTACATAGCAACACTAACACTTTGTTATTAGATGGCCACGCTAACACTTTGTTATTACATAGCCACACTAACACTTTGTTATTACATAGCCACCATAACACTTTGTTATTACGTAGCCACACTAACACTTTGTTATTACATAGCCACACTAACACGTTATTACTACATAGTCACACTAACACTTTGTTATTACATAGCCACACTAACAGTTTGTTATTACATGGCAACATTAACACTTTGTTATTACATAGCCACACTTACACTTTGTTATTACATAGCCACACTAACACTTTGTTATTACATAGCCACACTAACACTTTGTTATTACATAGCCACACTAACACTTTGTTATTACATAGCCACGCTAACACTTTGTTATTACATGGCCACCACAACACTTTGTTATTACATAGCCACACTAACACTTTGTTATTACATAGCCACCATAACACTTTGTTATTACATAGCCACACTAACACTTTGTTATTACATAGCCACACTAACACTTTGTTATTACATAGCAACACTAACACTTTGTTATTAGATGGCCACGCTAACACTTTGTTATTACATAGCCACACTAACACTTTGTTATTACCTAGCCACGCTAACACTTTGTTATTACATAGCCACACTACCACTTTGTCATTACATAGCAACATTAACACTTTGTTATTACATAGCCACACTAACACTTTGTTATTACATAGCCACGCTAACACTTTGTTATTACATAGCCACACTAACACTTTGTTATTACATAGCCACACTAACAGTTTGTTATTACATGGCAACATTAACACTTTGTTATTACATAGCCACACTTACACTTTGTTATTACATAGCCACACTAACACTTTGTTATTACATAGCCACACTAACACTTTGTTATTACATAGCCACACTAACACTTTGTTATTACATAGCCACGCTAACACTTTGTTATTACATGGCCACCACAACACTTTGTTATTACATAGCCACACTAACACTTTGTTATTACATAGCCACCATAACACTTTGTTATTACATAGCCACACTAACACTTTGTTATTACATAGCCACACTAACACTTTGTTATTACATAGCAACACTAACACTTTGTTATTAGATGGCCACGCTAACACTTTGTTATTACATAGCCACACTAACACTTTGTTATTACCTAGCCACGCTAACACTTTGTTATTACATAGCCACACTACCACTTTGTCATTACATAGCAACATTAACACTTTGTTATTACATAGCCACACTAACACTTTGTTATTACATAGCCACGCTAACACTTTGTTATTACATAGCCACACTAACACTTTGGTATTACATAGCCACACTAACACTTTGTTATTACATAGCCACGCTAACACTTTGTTATTACATAGCCACCATAACACTTTGTTATTACATAGTCACACTAACACTTTATCACTACATAGCCACACTAACACTTTGTTATTACATAGCCACACTAGCACTTATTATTATATAACCACACTAACGCTATATTAATATTTGACCACATAAACGCTATATTATTATTTGAGCACGTCAAATATTTTACAAAGTTTACATGTTGTGTACATTGTCCCCAGCCAAAATCTTTAGCTTCCTCAGATCCATTCTTGACTTGAGTGTACCGAGTTCTGCTTTCTTGAGGTCACGTCGTGGCACGCTTAGCAGATTTATGCAATGGCGTCCTCTCCTGGCTTTGTATTTGCTGGCTCCCAATAGGGCAGCGTTCAAGGTTATCTGTGCTGGTATGTCCCCTGGCATCCTTAGCACATGGCCAACATGGGCGACTTTTCAGACAGCGTCGATGTATTACACAGCTTGTATAGTGCATCATTGGAAATTATGCTGTCTGGCCATTGGTGTTCAGTGATGACGCGTAGGTGTTTGCGGTGGCAGGCCTCACGTTTGCCTAGAGCTGCCTTTGGAACTGGCCAGCTGTTACAGTTATACAGCATCAACGATACGCAGGTTGCATTGTATAAATGTTGTATTTTCTTTTTGTCAAGGGCAACTTTGATCTATGAATCCATAGCTTCCAGAAGGACTGGAAAGCTATGTTTTCCATGACGCAGGATGTTACCAGTACTACAAAGCAGTGAGCCCAGGATTGTACTTTTCCGCTATGGTTCGGCGCCATGAAGTGGATCGTCATTTTCTTTAGTTCCATGCTTTGTAGATAGGTATATGTGTGT
The DNA here is from genome assembly GCA_034401795.1 of Chaetoderma sp. LZ-2023a. Lineage (NCBI taxonomy): Eukaryota > Metazoa > Mollusca > Caudofoveata > Chaetodermatida > Chaetodermatidae > Chaetoderma > Chaetoderma sp. LZ-2023a. Next base: position 21,755,019 of record CM067374.1, read on the forward strand.
GAACTCTGTTTTGGATTCATTCATAAAGGGATTCTCAATTTTTAGTCTGCTTGCAGCTATTGTGAGAAGTTCGTCAAGGGGTTTCTTTTCCTCATCTATGAAGTCCACATCGTCGGCATATCCCATCTCTAGCGGCATACCCAGTATGGAAACTGGGGGTGGGTGGGTGGGAGATCCTATACAATGAATGCACAGCTGCGTTCGCGTTTAAAGCCACGATCCTATGATCCTATGTAGTCTTCGATCGTGTTTCAGATGCGGCATATAGCAACATTGGATAGGATATTCGGTATGCTGTTGAGGAGCACAATGGGCCGCAGATTGGCTGGGGGCAGATGGCTTCTTGGGATTGGGTAACCGTTCTGATATTATATATTATTACCTAACTTAATGACACGTACATAAATCTTATCATGCACATTTCTATGACACAATATAATAATATTGTACTTATTACATTATTACTGAACCACTCTAACATTATATTATTACATTGCATTATAGAACTGTACATGATAAACGATGTATGTGCATACTCTCATGTAGGCCTACATATTGTTATCGTGAGTATTTGATTGCTCTTAGTTATGTATTACGACAGTCATAAGTAACGCATGCTCGTCTTTACGTCTTCTAATGTAGCAGTCCGCAATTAGTCCACGACTAGATCTCTAAATTGAACATGTTTTATATTTATTATAAAGACTAGTCGCTAACCAGTTCTTGACTCTGTATTTGTAACGCTGCTATGTTGGGGTTTGTAAGAAGCCATTTCTTGATTAGCCAATCATGAAAGACTACTAAGACACGTGAATTTAGTGTGATATGAAATTGGATTCAGATAGAAATGTCTGTCTGTCTGTCTGTCTGTCTGTCTGTCTGTCTGTCTGTCTGTCTGTCTGTCTGTCTGTCTGTCATGCTGTCTGTCTGTCGTTCGCTCTGTCTGTCTGTCTGTCTGTTGGTCGGTCAGTCGGTCGGTCGGTTGCCTGCCTGCCTGCCTGTCTGCGCCTGCATGATTAGGTCAAGGAGATGTTGGAAGCTGGAGTAATCCAACGGTCAGCATCACCATGGGCTTCGCCCATAATAATAGTTCCAAAGAAAAATTGGATAGCCGTTTCGGTATTGGATACAGAAAGCTGAATGATATGTCACAAAGGTTTATACCCACTTCCGCTAATATCTGACATTTTTTATTCCATGGGGGAAGCTGCTTTTGTCTGGATTTTAAATGTGTAGAATATCAGATCCCAGTGGAATCAAGGGACATAGAAAAGACAGCATAATTTGCTGTGGTTGTCAATTTGCTATTTGCAAAGTGGCTTTCGGTTTCTGCAATTCGGCAGCAGTTTTTCAGAGAGCAATGGATGGTATTTTCCATGAACAATGCATATTTTTGTGCATGATATAGTAATATATTCTAGAAATCCGTAGGAATATACACCGAATTTAAGCTCAGATTGGAAGAAAGTTCGAGACTATAATTTGTAGTTAAAATTCGAAAAGTGTGAATTTGCAAGAATCTGTAAATTTGATCAGATATAGAATATCAAAGAAAGGGATCTCACCTCAGGAACAACTCAAGAAGAGAAGGTCAATGTCCTTAGGGAGATGCACCCCACCATCATCAAAATGCAGGTGATGTCCGTTCGCTGTTAGGGATGACTGGTTAGTATAGAAATATGGTACCCAACTATGCTAGGATAAATACACCATTAGTGAACTTGACAACGAAGAATGCTTGGTTTCATTGGGGTCTATCCCCACAAGAAGCCTTTGAAAAGCTTACGTCAATGCTTTGCGGTGGTGTCTTATTTACCTACACTGACTTAAATAAGCCATACAAATTTTACACTGAGGCATCATCATATGCGATAGGATCCACTTTAGTACAGGAGAACAATCATGGGACTGAGAAAAATGTGATCCAGTATATGTCCGCCACACTCAAAGACAGCCAACTTAATTGGTCACTAATCGAAAAAGAGGCATATACTGTAGTGTATGCTTTCAAAAGCGAAGGGGTTATTTATATGGATCAATATTTACAATTTACACCGAGCATAAACCACTTAATAGCTTGTTTGTAAATGAAGTAAAAACACCAAGGTCCAATGTTGGGCGGTATTAAGCACAGAATATGTTTGTGAAATTGAATATACAAAATGCACACAGAATATAAGGGCTGGTGCGTTGTCCCGAGTGTACCAACCTTCACAGACTGCTACATTTAATACTGGAGATTATGCGATCCCAGAGAGAGGGCGTAATCCTGCCTCAAGTATCAGTTTGATAAGATGTGTGATCAGCAAAAGAACGAATTCTAGACAACATTCAAGGAAGTACCTGTAGGGAACATGGTACATAACGGGGCCTTATATTCAACAAGATGCGCCACAGTATTAGATGATGTTTATCCAAGATTACTATTGCCAAGCAAATTTAGATTTGATGTAATATGACTAGATCATGACAGATCAGGTTATCAAAATCTACATAAAACTTTATCTTTAATCAGGAACTCATTTGTTTGGGATGGTATGAGAAATGATGTCGAGCAAATAATCGAGAAATATCAACCATGCCAAGTCAACAAACGAGATACCACAAAACCTAAGTACATGGAAATCCCCATACCAAATTACTCAGGGAAGATTATAAGGATGGGCCTGAGTGGTCCATTGACTGAGTCACTACAAGGAAATAAGCATATAATGGCCATTGTTGAACATTGGTCTGCATGGGCAGACGCATACCCAATACCAATCAAGTACACAGATTGAGTAGAAAACAAATTCTTCAATGGATATTTTTCAGGTCATGGATTTCAAGAGATTTTAATTACTGATCAAGGAACAGAGTTCAATGCGAAGGAGTTGCGAGAAAAAAATATGGCTGTAGGGATAGATCACCATAGTACAACACCATATCATACACACATGAATGGCCAGACAGAGAAATTGAATTAAACCATCAAGTGTATCCTACAGAAATTAGTCAATAATAGAACACGAACTTGTGAATAAGTTAGGTGCGTAAAAATGAACCAGAGTTCGAGCTTAGGAGGAGGTGGTGGGCGAGCAACTGTGAATCAAAGATATCCTAATATATTGCTACAGCCAGAAATGGACCAATCAAATTCTCCTGATATAGCCGTGTTCAGCTCAACTACCCAATGGGGGAAGACATCGATGATGAGTCATTGACTGATTAATAACCTGCATGACAATGGCACACATGAACCCGGCTCGTCTATTTACCGCAAGATACCACAAGATACCACAAGATTACCACAAGATACCACAAGATTGTCGGGGCATACCACAAGATGATCAAGGCGTACTACAAGATTGTCAACTGAGTTACGTAAGGGACAACAAGATACCACAAGAGACCACAAGATTACCACAAGATACCACAAGATGGTCGGGGCATACCACAAGATGATCAAGGCGTACCACAAGATTGTCAATTGAGTTACGCAAGGGACCACAAGATACCACAAGGGACCACAAGATACCACAAGATTACCACAAGATACCACAAGATTACCACAAGATACCACATGATGGTCTGGGCATACCACAAGATGATCAAGGCGTACCACAAGATTGTCAACTGAGTTACGCAAGGGACCACAAGATACCACAAGATTACCACAAGATACCACAAGATGGTCGGGGCATACCACAAGATGATCAAGGCGTACCACAAGATTGTCAACTGAGTTACGCAAGGGACCACAAGATACCACAAGGGACCACACGATACCACAAGATACCACAAGATACCACAAGATTACCACAAGATGCCACAAGATTACCACAAGATACCACAAGATGGTCGGGGCACACCACAAGATGATCAAGGCGTACCACAAGATTGTCAACTGAGTTACGCAAGGGACCACAAGATACCACTAGGGACCACAAGATGCCACACGATACCACAAGATTACCACAAGATACCACAAGATGGTCGGGGCATACCACAAGATGATCAAGGCCTACCACAAGATTGTCAACTGAGTTACGCAAGGGACCACAAGATACCACAAGGGATCAAAAGGGACCACAAGATACCACAAGGGACCACAAGATTGTCACAAGACACCACAAGGGACCACAAGATCGACATAGCATACCACAAGATTGTCAAAGGCGCACGATATACTAGATATTATCATTATTAGCTATAACAAGACGATCAGGATGTTGTTAGGCGGGCCAACCGATGTAAAATGTTCACGGGCCTTTGTGCGCATGCCCCGTCTATCGGGAGGCGTGTGCGTGGAGGCGGCGGAGACTAACTGTTACAATGGACCAATGGGTTACGCTGATGTATGAGCGTAATAAATCTATGACGTCAATAAAATGTCAATCGAAGTCTGTTCGTCGGCATTTCTTTGAAACCTGTTAATAGGCGGGGAAAATTAATAGTGCCGTAATTTATTTCTACGTTATTGTTGTTCATTTATTATTTCATAATATTTAAAATTAAATGCCAAATTATTTGGAAATTTAAAGACGTAATTTGTTTTATTTTCTAATTGAAATTAAATGCGAAAAAAAAAATAATAAACCTTGTATTACGATCTTAATAAAGCCCGCCTATATCGAAAGACCACCTCTATATCAACGCTGCTTTTACGTTGAAGTCCCAAGTCCATTGCAACAATACTCTCCATATAAAAGCCTTTATCTACATTAGGCATGTTTGAATGTATTTCAAATTAAATAATTTGAAGACGAAATTTATTTGTATTTAGTTTATTTTCTATTTTAGGTTGGAAATTGTTTGTGAAAAAATTAATAAAGATAATATTTTATTAATCAACCTTGTATTCCCATCCTGACCTCTTGTTATTTTTCCATATATGCGTGCTTATTTAATTAAGCGTGTGTTTACATTGCCGTTACATGAATACTATTCAAGTTGGTCACCAACACCCCCATCACCCTCCCCCCCCCCCCCCCCCCTATATATATATATATATATATATATATATATATATATATATATATATATATATATATATATATATATATATATATATATATATATATATATATATATATAAACCATGACCGCTGTCGACCAATCAAAATGTAGCATGTTTGGCAGCCCTTTTTGCTTTTTTCATTCGATGGATTTTGAAGCTGAAATTCCTTTTATATTTGTTTTTGAGTATGCTGATTTCAAATCTGCCACGTTCGGATCTGTCATATAAACGATTTGGCGGCCATAGTGGATCAATTTTCTGCCACAAACTCCCATACTAAAGCAATGGGAAATATTTAATGTCTTCTCGAGAACAACTACGCCAGTTTCAATTATATTGGGCAGGAACAGAGCATAGCGATTCAAGTTTGTTCGGACGGAGCCGATTGGCCAATTTGGCCGGAGGCGATCTTAGATTTTGGCCGATTTTTAGAAATGTCTTCTCCAAAACTGCTTTGGGCATCAATTAAAAACTCATCAAGATGTCATCAAGGGAAAGAGATGATCCAGGTTTGTTCAAGGGAACTTAATTGGCTAAACGGGCACGTGTTGGATGAAATAGTTTTATTTTTTGCCATATTTACTCCAGAACCGCTGAACGGATCTGGCCAAAATTTGGCAAACATTATTATGGACTAAGGGCCATTAAAGTTTATTCAAAGAAAGTTGATGAATTTAAAAAACATGGTTTCCGTGGACCAATAAAAATGTAGTGTGTTTGGCAGTCATATTGGATATATTTTTTGGATTAACTTTGAAGCCGAAATTGGGTTTATATAGGTTTTTGGGTATTCTGATTTCAAATTTGTCATGTTCGAAATTATCGGATAAACGGTTTAGCGACCATCTTGAGTTATTTTCCAGGCAAAAAAGATCCCATGCTAAAGCAATTGGCCAATGTCATATTTGGCAAGAAGCACCCTTAGGGAATAGAGATCCAAGTTTGTTCAAATGAAGCCGATCCCAGAATTTGCCAGGCCATCTTGGAATTTGACCGATTTTTATAAACTTATTTTAAAATCTTCCCAGAAACCGTTTGGGGAATTGATTTAAAACTCATGAAATATCATTTAGAGCAAGGGCTGGATCAAGTTTGTTCAAGGGAACTTGACTGGCCAAATATCTTGGCGGCCATCTTGGATGAGCTAGTTTGCGCATAAACGATGTCTTCTCCAGAACTGCACAACGGATCCGGCGGAAATTTGGGAGCTATTATTAGGGACTAAGGGCCATTAAGCTTTGTTCAAGCAAAGTTGTATCAACTTTGTCAAAAAGCATGGTCGCCGTGGGCGAGTTTGCGTCCATATTGGATTTTTTTATTTATTAGATTTTGGGTATTCTGATTTAAAATTTGTCATTTTCAAACCTGTCGGATTTTTACCGATTTTTATAAACGTCTTTTAGCAGCCATCATGGATCATTTTCCAATCAGAAACTCCCATGTACTAAAGCAATAGGAAATTTAAAATAGCTTCTTGAGAACCACTGGGCCGATGTCAAGTATATTTGGTAGAAACCATCCTTAGGGCATAGATTACAGTTTGTTCAAGTGTAGCCGGTCAGTCGATTTGCCTGGCGACCATCTGGGATTTTTGCCGATTTTTTCAAAATCTTATTTTTTCCCCGAATCGATTCAAAACTCATGACAGGTTATTTAAGGCAACGGCTGGGCCAAGTTTGTTCAAGGGAACGTGATTGGCATAATGTTTTAGCAGTCATCTTGGATGACCTAGTTTTCATGAAAACGACTTCGTCTCCAGAACCGCTGAGCGGATTGGGCCGATATTTGGGAAATATGGTTATGAACTAAGGACAATTAATGTTTGTTCTAGTGAAGTTGATACATAAAAAAAACATGGCCACTGTGTTCTTGTTACAATTCTGCTCACCTCCCTAGGGTTCTAGTTATAGCTGACGTCCGTTCTAGTTGAAATGCCTATGTCCCATGTGAGTGATACCGGCCCCTTGGCCTCTGGTTGAGGCTAGAGCGGAATTTAGGAAATATCAATGAGTATCAGTATGGTAAGTATGAACTTTCTCGTTAGAAAGGAAATCCGTGATTTCGTTTATTTGGGCACAAGACATGGTGCTTCTTTACTTCTCTAGCTATGCCCCGTCCTTTTCTAGCTATGCCCCGTCCATTTCAAGTTATTCCCGACCAATTTCTAGCTATGCCCGTCCATTTCTAGCTATGCCCTGTCCATTTCTAGCTATGCCAGGCGATCTCTCTCTATGCCCCGCCCATTTCTAGCTATGTATCGGCCCGGTATCAGCCCGAAATGGGCCCAGTAAGTAGGTGGAAACACTCATGCACATTTGGAAAAAATCTATATGAAGCCCATTTAAGGGCTTATTTCATCATCTCCATGTCTGCCTGCCGGTCAGTCGATCGGTCGGTCAGTTGGTCTGTCGGTTGGTCAGTCTGTCCGTCGGTCAACTTTCTCCTTTACACTTATACACAGTAACCATTTGACCAATGTTAATCAATGTTGGGTGGGAGGATCTTAGAGTAGTAAGCCTCAGAACTTCCTTACAGAAATGTTACTGGCCTGAAATTGTCCATCTTGCATTTCCTTAATGGCCAAGAGCTCATTTAGACTAACAGCACACCCACACATTGTAACCTGTTAACTACGTTTGCGGCAACAACTACCCGTCAAATTATCTTCACAATTTGCCAGCCGCTTTTCCTGTATGTTTTCCTTGAGATCAAGATACTGACATCTCATGGTTGCAAATGCTGAGATGGTTTATCTTTTCCTACATAGTGTCCACAGTACGGTCTATTTTATATTTTCATCATCTGACTATACAGCAGCTATTGCTTTAATGAAATATATACATTACAAAAAGGTACAAATACAGCAATATATAAACTAAATTAATCTTTACCCAAACCTCACCGCTCTCATACCCAATATACTCTCATCCCCTGCCTTTGCTTCATGCTTACAGATCCCTAACACCACGACCACCCCAAGCCTAAACCCAATTTGCAAACCTTCCTCGTCCATCTCCACTCTTAACAACATATGCAATAATATTCCTATCCCAATATGCATCTCAAACCACACCACGTCCACCCACTATCCTAACCCCAATTTGCAATCCTGCCCCACCAACTACACCCATTCTACATCCTTCACAACATGCGCATGAAAAATCACAATAGTCCCCCACCACTACACTCCCACTCCACCCAACATAGCCATACTCCCACCCATTTCACAATTTCCACCCATATGTATAATCATCGACCCTAATATATCATCATATTCTCACCAGCCTCTGCATTATACAACATGTGCCTCAATAATGCTAATCCTAATCTTCAACACTATCCACACTCCACTTATCTCGACTATTCACAACATGCCAGCATAGTCATCACCATCAATCTGTAATCATACTCGCGTACACCATAGCACAGTCACTACTGCTAATGCTGTCTTCCTTCACCGCATTCACCCTAGCACAGCCACTACTGCTAATGCCGTCTTTCTTCACTGCACACACCCTAACACAGCCACTATTGCTAATGCTGTCTTTCTTCACCGCACACACCCTAGCACAGCCACTACTGCTAATGCTGTCTTTCTTCACAGCACACACCGTAACACAGTCACTACTGCTAATGCTGTCTTTCTTCACAGCACACACCCTAACACAGTCACTACTGCTAATGCTGTCGTTCTTCACAGCACACACCCCAACACATCAACTACTGCTAATGCTGTCTCTCTTCACAGCACATACAATAACACAGTTACTACTGCTAATGATGGCTTTCTTCACAGCACACACCCCAACACAGCCACTACTGCTAATGCTGTCTCTCTACACAGCACACACCCCAACACAGCCACTACTGCTAATGCTGTCTTTCTTTACAGCACACACCCCAACACAGCCACTACTGTTAATGCTGTCTTTCTTCACCGCACACACCCTAACACAGTCACTACTGCTAATGCTGTCTTTCTTCACAGCACACACCCTAACACGGCCAATACTGCAAATGCTGTCTTTCTTCACAGCACACAGCCACTACTGCGAATGCTGGCTTTCTTCACCACACACCCCTAACACAGCCGCTACTGCTAATGCTGTCTTTCTTCACCACATACACTCTAACACAGCCACTACTGCTAATGCTTTGTTTCTTCACCGAGACATTTCTTCATCCCTTGCTGACCAACTCTAGTTGATCGCGTAGCGCTGTTTGAGGTAGGTGTGTCCTGTTGGCATAATCATTGGCTGGATTGGGCGTCTTGGCCCTTTAGGGGGTTTGCAAATTTTATGGCTATCTGTAACTTCACTGTTAATCTCTGGAGCAATGTCATTGCCCTTCTCAAATGCTTCAGGAGCAAGTATTTCGCCGATGGCAGTCTGGATCCATGGCGAAAAAACACGACGACGTTTCGCGGCATATGGTCGATTTCGTTTGGGCACGTGTCGCTCTTGATCTGACAATGGTATGAGACAATCGTCACTTGATATTGTAGCGAGAGTTTCTGAAATGGAGGATGTGGAGCACAGCTGCGATATTGAAGCGCCATCATTCCTGCGTTTGAGAGTTTCTATGTAATTAAGCATAGGAGACTCACTGAGAGTTTCTATGTAATTCAGTATAGGAAGCTCACTGAGAGGTTCTATGGAATTAAGTATAGGAAGCTCGCTTGGCTTAACTAGATTAGGCGTGCGAGAAGAAGGCGGCGTGTGATATGATCGGTAACTTTTGATATCAGGATTCTTGAAGTTTAAAGATAAGTTACCACTGCAACCGCTATCGTCATCAAGAACTGGTATCTCCATGCTTGTGATGCTGAATAAAGATTGATCATCACTGTCCCCGGAGAGCAAGATAGTCGCCTCTTCTTGTCCATCATCCACACCTGCCAAGATAAGGAATGAATGATTAAACAGTGTGTTTCATATAAACCCCCACAGATCCAAGATAAATGATATATTGTCTCATACACATAAACACTAAATAGGGGGAACCGATCCGTCAATCAATTATCTGATGTCATAATCCATTACATCGCGTGTTAGCTGACGTCACAATCATAATCATGTATAGTTGCCATAAAATTTTAAAAGCCCATCACTAGTGTTTGAATTGTATTTCTGTGATAAATCTACAATTTAATAAACAGTCTGTTGAATATTTTGAAACTCACCATAGGCGGTAATGATACCAGTCAAATTAGTTTCAAAATGTTTGAAACTTATTGAAATTCATATTGCCAAAGTAGTTATTAAAACATTCAACAGCTTACGTTGAGGTTTATATTATGGGAATTCAGGGTTCAAAGTATATACATCGATTTGTTGATATTGTCACGATGATTTTGCCTCGCAGTCTCTATGTTATGTGGGTGGATTATTCTTGGTAAAATATAAACATGGAAATGCATTTCCATGATGCAACATGTTTTAATAATAGAGGATTCCAGTTTATCTACCAATATATATGATATCGTAATGTCGGGCAGAAGGAAATAAAACGTATTCTGTTCTACAAAAGTCTACAGCAGCAAGCAAAGATAACATTAGACAATCTACAGGCGCTAATTCGGAAAACCAAAAACGAGCACAACAGCCACTTCAACCAAATTTATGCGAGAACAGACACCTTTAAATTCAGCTTTTTACGTGACACGTGAGTGGAACAAACTATCACGGGATCTTCTAAGCAGTTCAGAAAAATTAACAAATCCTACTAGAATATGTACAGAATTAATGAGAGGAAAGGTCATATCTAACTTATAGCTGTTGCTAGTTGACGAGAATGTATAAATGTTGTGGCGCCTTATGTCAAGGATCCGCCACACAATAGACTTTGTCTTTGCTGGATACCTGCATTGTAAATTATCTTGAATCTTAGCACTTGTCTTATTGTGACTATTAAATAGTTTCGTAAGTGTGTCAAGAATATATGTTTTAAATTGTTAAATTGTTCAGTTTTGGTGTGTAATATACTAACACCAACAAATGTAAGCTACAATATTAGATTTTCTCAATTGAAACATAAATGAAACAATAATTATGCGGTATTAAATCTTGCCTGTCTATGTTTATCAGCGGAACCGTGACCGTTGACCTTGTGACATCAATGTTATCACGTTACTTCCTAACATTATAGGTAACCATGCAGCCAAGCATCCTCTTGGCATAAACGAACACGTACCTAAGCTGTGACCAATTACGGTTAACCAATCACGAAATATAAGCTGACAACATTTGCTAAACGCAACAAGAGGTATCAGAAGATGCCACATATCTTGCCTTCTAATGTTTCCGCAGGAACAGGCCTGCCATAGAGCTGCGCTATATACCGATCTCACATCGTAAACCGGTTCAGTATGGCGACGGTTTGAAAATCGCCGCAAACCTAAAAACCGAGTTTAATTAGATTTTCGGTATAGCCAATACTCACTAATCCTTTTTAAAATGATAAATATTGCTGTTAAGTCGGTCGCTTGTTAAGTCGGTCGCTGCAATGGTCTTGAGAACTGTTAAATTGTAGATCTAAAGAACTATATTTTCTTTAAATTTACCTCGGAAATTACTGGCTAGATAACGAAACAAAGCATTCCAGTGGGAAATATTTAAAAATAATCTTCCTTACTCCGCAAATTGGCATTTTCGACGAGAAAATTATACTTTTATTGCCCAGATTTGTCGATCATAGGGTTGAAACGCAGGCTCCTTTGAACGTACAAAAGTCAATATTTCCGTTATTTTATATTCCCATTAAAATTTTTCCAATGTTTTGAAACTAATGTGGCTGCAAGATGCTGCTGTTGTTTGTAGCGCCAAATCCCAATAAGATTAGTTTCGAAATATTTAACCGTAGGCTATGCGATAATATTTATAAAATTGTAAATGCATGACTTTCTATTGGTCTTTCGAATTCAGCGTTAACATTATCTAATTGGGTATAAAATGTTTTCTTTCTCCAATTCTTGTGCGCATGATTGACGCGTGTTCAGTGTGTAGGCCAACAGACGGGTCTCATGCCGCGTCAATAATTCAGTTATCACAATTCTATGAAAACACACGATTACCTATATCAATTAACTAATTGTTCAACGATTCTGCCAGTCTAAACTGGTAGTCCACATCGTCTTCTTCTTCTTTTCGATCGCTGGTATCACACTTGGAGAGCCGTTCTCAAGATGGAATCTGTGGTTTTCTGCAGTTTTTCCACAGGCACATACAGCTTTTCAAGAAAAGAGGTTGACAAAGGCCAGATCTCTTCTCTCAGCAGCTGATACGTACTGCAACATTGAAGTATGTGCTCTGTGGTCTGTTCTGCTTCTCCACAAGGACAAGCGGGCGATGTCGTAAGGTGGAACCGCCTGTACATGTGTTGGTTTAGTCTGCTGTGTCCAGTTCTGAGACGAAAAATGGTCACTTGCTCTGGCCTCGAGAGATGATGGTAGGCATCTTCTGATTGAGGTGTTCTGTATGGGTAACCATGTTTTCCGTCTGATTCTCTTCTGCACCCACCTTTGCCATCTTGTCTGCTTCCTCATTTCCTTGGACTCCACAGTGTGAGGGGATCCACTGCAATGCTATCCGAAAGCATTTGATGGTTTGTAGTGCTTCTTCAAGTTGTGGCAGCTTACCTTTGGCGATAGCCTAAAGGACGGAGCGGGCATCAGATAAAAAGACAATCTGTGCAATAGGGTCTGCTTTTCTGCTGATGGTATTAGCTGCATGAACCAGTGCTTCGACTTCAGCTCTGTAGTTTGTGCAGTGTTTGCCCGTCGGTATTGCAACTGACTCATGTTGTCCGTTTGGATACTGTATGTGCAGTCCGGTACCTCCGCTCCTAATTGCATCTTTGGCTGATCCATCTGTCTAGATCCTTATCCGTGTCTCCTGAGGGTACATTTCTTCCAGCATGGCTAGGTTCAGGGCCTTCTTGCTCACATCGCTGTGTTCATATTTGGTTGTGAGATGAGGTACTGTGGTGCGAATAGCTATGCTCTCTAGTTTGTTTTCCCAGGGTGGAGGATCCACATCGTGAGTTCCGCGGAAGTTTTAAATTGTCGCAATTCAGATACAAAGTAAACAGGTTTATTGGTGCCATATTTCTGAACGAATGAGTTATAATAACAAAGCTAAGAAACCCAGCGATGAGATAAATATTTAAGGCTAAGATCACAAGTTAACAACCACTTTGACCAGTGCTGTTAGTTCGCCTTTGTACCAGTAGTAGGCGTAATTCAATAATGCTCTAACCACGCCTATCCCGCCCCTTTGTAACGTGCCAAAATCATCATTACCGGGATGTCTAACCAATGTAAATGATAGGACTAGATGACCGCTGGTCATCAGAATGTTAAAATGAAAGCAATTGATTGAAAAGTGTTGTTGTACGTGACACCAACAGTTTTCAACAAGCAGTCTAAAATAATAGCCCATTATTTAACGGATTAATAAAAAACTAATATATATATTCCGTTGTTAGATTGGTGATAATTAAACAAACGATGAATCTTGTGCATTAGAATTGATCGATTGTAAATGGAACATATATTATTGTTAGTCCGCAAACGATTACTGGAGTGTGTATGTTATATACCTTATTACTGATGCTTGTAAAGAGATTGAAAATCGTGAACATTTTGGGTCCAAATTTCTAGACATCACATATATACTTGCTACATGTTTATCGAAAAAAATATGACATAGGCCTACAATAATTGTACCAACTCATCTTTGGCCTCACCCAACCCATAAAACAGATATACGGTTCAAACCGGTGTATTTGACATTATGCCAAACCGCGCAGCTTAAAGCCGTGTTCTCACTAGAGAGTTAATCGGGAATAACGCCATACCTCACTATGGCGGTACACCGGCTAAGTCTCTAGTGAGAACACGGCCTTAGCCTGCCCTGGACTAAATATTTAGTGAAAAAATAATGTCCTAGCCGTACATTTACAGGACATGATGGACCATCGGATACTGTCTCCCTTTGAACTGACAATCTACTTGTCGAATCAGGCAATGACGTATAGCTCTACCGTATTTACCAAATTGTTTCAGATTCATTCAGCACACTGTGGGTGCTTTGAATACAGAAATAGGAAAAGTATTCAGCTCAAATATTTTTTAAAAACCGGCTGCTATGGCTTCACATTAAATAACACTTAAAATTTACTAAAAGTCAGCTAAAAGCAAATTCAATTTATAAAATTCGTAATATCCGATATTCGACTAAAATTCTAGACCACGTCAAAAACACTGTAAATAATGACTTACGCCTTGTAGTTGAAGGGCATAAGTTACGCCCTATTTTATGGATGGGCGTAAGCTTTCCCCTTTTCGTGAATACCGACTTAAGCTACTTTGGGGGCTTACGCCCTATTTACGCCTTTTCTAGGGCGTAAGCCCCCAAAGTAATACAGCCCCAGCCCTAAAATAATCAAAGTCCAAACTTTATTTCTTTGTCATGTAGCCTACATGGAATAATATCAGAGAATAAATCTGTGAAATTTTAATCAAATCGGATAAATTTTTGTACCATTGGATTATCATTTGAAATGGCTTAACCAGGGTGCAAATGGGTCAGAAAATAATAAGTAAAAGTTTGGAAGATTTTGAAAATTAAGTTAATTCCTATGCAGACTATTTCTAATCGGCATGTAGAATCAATCTGTAAAGTTGTATTCAAATCGGAGAACCTCTTGTTTACGTAAATGTCTGAAAGAACACCTTAGCCATAGCAAACATCCTTAACCTGAAGTCATAAAATTAGCTAGGCTCAAACGCGGAAAAGGTCTGGAAAATCCTTGAGAATCGATTTCTTTTGGATTCGCATATGGGCCTAATGCATAGGCGTGAACAAATCTGTGAAGTTTTATTGAAATCTGATACGTCTTTGTTGATGAAATTGTGATTTGAAACCCCCGTAACCGCAGCATAATAAGTAGCCTATAACCTGCTGGCAAGTCAGCACTAAAATAACCAATGTTCAAACCCAGTAAGTATATGTCAAAATTTTGAAAATTAATTTCTTAAAATCCGTCAAGATGTATTCAAAGTGCTAATTGATCGTATAGAAAAAATCTGTGAAATTTTATGGAAATCCGGGATCACCAAAGTGAGTAAATTGTGGTTAAGTTTGTTCACAAAGGTCCAAACTGCCTAAAAATCCGGAACAATTTGGAAACTCGATTTCATTTTGATTGAGTCATGCAGACTAGCTCTAATCTTTTTATAGAACTAATCTGTAAAATTTTATGGAGATCCGTTGATGACTAAATTGTCATTTGAAAAAGAAAATTAGCATAAACTTTAACGTTGGCGCCGTCATCGGAAAAGTACTACCTATGTCTCGCTTTCTGATTCGTAGACGAGACAAAAACTAAATATTCCACGAACTATTAATAATATTCCTCACCTATATGCTTGGACTTGCTCGCGGTGCGCCTATGCAGAGGATTATCTAGCGGCGCTACACGATTCTGCCTTGTGAACATCTTTGATAATTCACAACCCATGATAATCACGTCTTAATTATGAGTGCCAATGCACGCAATAACTTGGAAAATACTCGGAAAATCGCTAGGAAAAACTTTGCTTGTCTTTCGAGGTCTAGTCGTGATGACTAAAATGCAAGGGCAATATTCATGACGTCATAAACGTTAATATATACGGTGATGTCACGTATTTTGTTGTCGAAAACCGTTGACGTCACAAAATGTCAAAGTAGAACGCAGGTAAACAGTTCTTATCTCTCTGCCTTTACTTGGACGGATCGCCTGATTATATAGGCTAATTAAAAATGCAATATGCCATATTCAGACACCATTCCCCTAACATACACAAATGGAAAGTTACAGTAGCCTACAGCTTAGAAATAACTTAACATATTTCCCAAAACAAAATAAAAAGTACTGTTAAATATTTACAACATAATATGATTGGAAGACATAGGCGGCCATGTCTCTCAATCCAATTATGATCGAAATATCCAACAGAACATTTCTTACTTCCTAACATGCTTCTGTCTTTGTTTTGGGAACATATTAACTTATTTACTAACTTGTTCTGTTATCATAACAGCCGCCATTTTCAGTTTTAGAAAAGGCTACTGTTTGGAACATAGTTAAGTTAGTCTTTAGGCTATGATTTCCTTTTATTTTTGGCTTGGTTATATTTACTTTTTCAATATACGTATGTCCAAAATAAAACTTAATGACAAAAGTAATACCTATGGTTTCAGTGCCGTAGGATTGATTTTGAAAGTGAAGTTGTCAAGAATTTATGGGGTGTCCTGGAGCTTGGAGGACATGTTTTAAACATAGATGCTCTCAGAGGTCATTGCCTGCATTTCCAGAGGTATATGATTATAATATTAATTTTCCAGCCACTGACTAACATAGTGGTGTCAAGTTTATTCTGAAAAAAACTGACAGTTTGGCTTTCAAAATACAATTAAAAATGTATTTGCCAATTTGTAATTACTAATTACATGACGTCATTCGGGTCCGTCATGTTATAGTATGGCTTCGGTTCTGCTTTGCACTGGCAAAGTGCTGTGCACATCAAATCACTTAGAACTGACTATCTACCTTTTGCAGATGAACACTTATTCATTTATTTTGAGACTTTACTGGCAGGACACCTCATTAGCTCAGCAACGTCAGATGATGTCCGTGTAGCTTCTATCGCATTTCGTACTAGGTAGTTACCTTATTTTCTCCAGTCACGTTTGAAAGGGTCTGATGGGGCCTACTGCATGGTGGAAAATATGACAGAAACAGATGTGGATTTATTAGTGCTAGTACCAGGAAGTGTGTGCGTGCATACCTGTGTAGACGTGTGCGCGCGCGCGCGTGTGTGTGTGTGTGTGTGTGTGTGATCGCGCGTGCGTGCATGCGTGCGTGTGTGCGTGCGTGCGTGCGTGCGTGCGTGCGTGCGTGCGTGCGTGCGTGTAGGCATGCGTGTAAGTGCGTGTGTATGCGTATGCGTAGGTGAGTGCGTGAGTGTGAGTATGTGCGTGCGTGCGTGCGTGCGTGTGTGTGTGTGTGTGTGTGTGTGTGTGTGTGTGTGTGTGTGTGTGTGTGTGTGTGTGTGTTGCGGGGTTGGGGGGGGTGGGGGTGGGGGTGGGGAGGTGGCAAGAGACGGCCAGGTTTCTTACATGCCGGGGCAAGGTGGGTGGATGGTCGAAGAGGAGGTTCCCCCTCCCTAAAGGTGGGTTGGTCGGAGGTCTTCCCTGGGAAATTCTGAAAATTAGATGCTCTGAGAAGCCATTTCCGGTAGACAACATCCTTATTCCTGAATAAAATAACTACATATAAAATATCTTCATGTAAATTTTAGGGGGTGCGAGAAAGTGAGGGAGAGAAAAGCATTTCTTGGTGGTGGCGTTTCACCCGCCCCCACCCCATACACACACGCACTCACACAAGCACGCACGCACGCACGCACGCACGCACGCACGCACGCACGCAGGCAGGCAGGCAGGCAGGCAGGCAGGCAGGCAGGCAGGCAGGCAGGCAGGCAGGCAGGCAGGCACGCAGGCACGCAGGCACGCACGCACGCTCACGCACGCACGCACGCACGCACGCACGCACGCACGCACGCACGCACGCACGCACGCACGCACACTCACGCACGCACACTCACGCACGCACACACGCGCGCACGCACGCACACCATACACAGCAACAGCACTCTTAGCAAATTAGTTTTGAAATATTCAACAATTTATTTTTAGAGTTACCTTCAAATTGGGATTCTGTGAATTCAGGATACCAAGTAAACAAATCGATCTCAAACCTCAGAAAATGTGGTGGAGCTTGGCTAGAAAATAGGCGGGGCATAGCTATAAATGGGCGGGGCATAGCTAGAAATGGGCGGGGAATAGCTAGAAATGCATGCCTCTGCTGTGAGCAGCATGACGAGTCGATGTGGATCACTGGTACAGGCATACCGACATAGCTATTTAAGAGTTACACGGCTTAGCACAGGAAATAACACAGCTAATAAACCCTGACTTGTCTATTACAAGTTGCAAAGACGCATTTCCCTTTTGAACAGGCTGTATGTAATTAGCTTAAAGGAAGTGAAAAGGGAACATTCAAATGAAGTTTATTGGTAACTTCATACACTATTAAATATACTACCACTGGTAAAAAACGAAAATGAAACTGAATAATTTGAGAAAAAGAATTTATTAGCTCTGCTATCACTTAGCTTGCAACTTAGAGGAGGCGGTAGCTCAGGCGGTAATGAGCAGAGCTGTGCAACCGTAATGCTAACTGCCGATTGCTGGCTATCTTCACTCCTCATTGCCCCTCTCTACCCAGGAGTATAAATGGCTAACAGTGCAAAAGCTGGGAATTTAGCAATAATAGACTGAAACTAGACTAGTACAATTACTGTTCGAGTAATTGTTAATCTGCGTGCCTTCAACCAACCAAATCCTGGCCTGCGATCAGTCAAACTCAATATACAAATGTTTCTTCATGCTACCATGAGTAAGCTCCTTGTTATGTTTTGTGAAAGTCTATCGATGAGAACTCGAGTTTATTATACGAAACACCATTACTTTAAATTGCATATATAGTAGTTCGTGAGCTATGCGAATTCTCTAGGCATCCACGAAATCAATCTTAACCTATGATGTACTTATAACTTGTGGCGATCTTTACCTCCTATACAGCAGAACCACGAAACACGTAATAAATGTCCTTATCCTGAGTCCTAGTATTGCCACCAACCGAGTGTTTATATAAGAAAAGCTTTATATTTACACTGCCACAACATTCGCATAGTATGAAAAATGTATACACCTTTTAAGACCATTAGGTTCAAGGATCATAGTAGGGTCAAGGATAAGTTGGATGATATCCTCTGTAGAGCATTGGTTCAGCTGGAGTTGGCAATCTGTCTGTAGAATTTCAAGTATTCTTCTACATTCCAATGCACGACACGTCATTGCAAAATGGCTCACAGTTTCTGTCTCTTCCTTGTAGAGCACACACAAAAGTTCACGTACATTATGTATGTAGTGGTAACTACTGGCGTGGATGTTATACGTCCCTATAAGTACCCTTAGCTTCACGTGTATACGCGCGCGATGTCATATACAGAGCAGCAATGTGCATTCAGAATAGGGTGAGGACTACCTGGTATGAAATACGAACCGTTTAAGTATCTAAGAGAGAGAGAGAGAGAGAGAGAGAGAGAGAGAGAGAGAGAGAGAGAGGTGACCTCCCCCTCTCCCTCTCCCCCTCCCCCTCCCCCTCCCTCTCCCTCTCCCTCCCCCTCCCCCTCCCCATCCCCCTCCCTCTCCCTCTCCCTCTCCCTCTCCCTCTCCCTCTCCCTCCCTCTCCCTCCCACTCTCTCTCCCTCTCCCTCCCCCCTCCCCCCTCCCCCTCCCTCTCCCCCTCCCTCTCCCCCTCCCTCTCCCCTCCCTCCCCCTCTCCCTCCCTCTCCCTCTCCCTCTCCCCCCTCTCCCTCCCCCTCCCCTTCTCCCTCCCTCCCCCTCTCCCTCCCCCTCCCCCTCCCTCCCTCTCCCCCTCCCTCTCCCCCTCCCTCTCCCCCCTCCCTCTCCCCCCTCCCTCCCAACACACGTG
>CM067374.1:21775124-21777624 GCA_034401795.1 Chaetoderma sp. LZ-2023a
ACACTTGTTAGCAGCTATAATACGATCTGGAGAATACAGATGGGCGAGACTTAGCTAGAGACGAGCGGGCCTTAGTTACAAATGGGCGAGACTTAGCTAAATATGAGAGGGACTTAGCTAGAGATGATCGGGACTTAGATAGAGATGAGCGGGGCTTAGCTAGAGATGAGCGGGACTTAGGTAGAGATTAGCGGAACTTAGGTAGAGATGAGCGGGGCTTAGGTAGAGGTGGGCGGGACTTAGCTAGAGATGAGCGGGACTAGGTAACGATGGCTGGACCGTAGCTAGAGATGGACAGAACTTAGGTATAAAGCTAAAATGCCAGAAATCTTAAGTGACATATGAACCAGCTATATTTGATAAGTATTTGTATACGGTCCGACTTTCGCAAGAAGTCTGCAAATTGGACAAGATCTATGATTAGCAGGCAGATGTGCAATCAAATTCAAGATCGCTCCAAAGCACATACTACGAATCGATACCGATAAGAATTAGACAAGTCATTATCTAAGAAAATCACAGAATGTATTTAGGCTAAATTAAAAACATTATGTAATTTCAGTAACTCTGCAAAACATAGTATACATTCGTGCCTCGCGAGATCTCCTTCGATACGATATCTAGAAAAGTACCTCGTGTGTAATGAGTGCCCATGGCGTAGTGATTTCCTCCAGAATTTAGGGATAAAGAGAATTGAATCGTGAAAGGACACAAGAACTACGCTAGTCATAACAGACAATATTATGTCACGCAAAACAAGATGATGTAAAGTCCATAGTCTTATGTAGAAAGAATAGTTAACAGCAAAATAGTCCCTCTTAATTCATCGTAAAATGCAAATCGGTCACACACAAGAAAAGGACAAGAATTTGCCAACGTTGCGTAAATGCTCATATCACATGAACCACGTGACTGATCGAGCTGACTTTAATGTCTGTATACAGGGGTTAAGATGATACCAAAGTCAACACGATCGACAGTGGTGTGTCGACAGTCCACTAGGAAGATAGACTTGGTCCCGACATGTCTGGCCTCCAAAGTCGATTCTGTGTAACCATCTAGTCGTTGTGAAGACGTAAGGAGACGGCTGGTCATTACATTAGAGGCGTATTCTCAGCACGAAAACATGCCTCTAATTTTAGAGTGGGTATCAATAAGATAAAAAAAGACGTTTTCTAGATGATTGAACGCCAGAATTCCAAGGGAATGTATGAATGAATTTGAAATGGAAAATAATGGCAATCAGTTACCGCTCCGGTATGTCTTTTGAATGTCTTTGAGTGCAGCTTTCCTGAGCATCTCCGTCACCAACTGAATAACATTTTATCCTGAGTTTGAGACTTAAAGCTGGCTATGACATGGTAGATAATACTAGATACAGTATGGTACTAAGTGTTTTGTTCTACGTAGGTCATAAACCAATCATCGTACTAACATGCGCCCACTCACATCATTCCGCTGTATATGGCCGTACCTGCAGACGTTTTATCTCTTGCTATGTGAAATTACATTATGCTGGTGGGCTGCCCTCCGCCAATCAGGTTACATTATTTCTTATCGGGCAATTTCATTGGCTGTGACCCACAGCTCATTTATGTTTACGACTTAGCGCAGATATCAAAAGCCTGCACGCATGGTACTCGATACGGGAGCATAGCGGGAGGGCGAGACCGCGCAATAGGACGATGTAGAACAGTAAGATAATAACATAATATGTACTGAAGGGATGTGTAGTCCTATTATCAATTCACACGGTATGACGTCATAGAGACAGCAATGACCCTCAACCAAACAGCTGCACAGAGGATGAAAACGAGGTGATTGAAATGACAAATAAATAATTAATAGCTGATGTGTGGTACAGGGGCATACCCACATGGAAACACCAACAAAAATAGACGGGCATGGAGACACACGCACACGCGGACGCATCTGCATCAGGTGCGTACACATGAACAAACGCATACACTTGACAATAGCCACGCCCAGACACGCACACACACACGCACACGCACACACAGGCACGCGCGCGCGCTCGCTCGCTCGCACGCACGCACGCACGCACGCACTCACTCACTCACTCATTCACTCGCACGCACGCACGCACGCACGCACGCACGCACGCACACAAACGCGCGCGACGACACGACTACGGAATACGCTGAATGATGGGCACGTCTAGTGACACGTGACAAACTGGAACGGACAGGCCGCGAGCCTTGCAACAATAAATGGACAAATATGCACATAGACTATTAATCGACACACCAACAATGGACCAATCAGTTATTAGTCGGAATGGACACGTGTAGAGTATAACTCCTGTAATTTAATGTAACCATGTTATAATATGCTGTTATACGATTGTACTATATACGTTAATTAGTATTAGTTAAATTAGTTAATTATACTCGTAGACCACATTCACCCGCATACATGCACGCCATCACTTAATGCACACACATTTGTTGACATAACGACAGCATCATATTTAAGAGTG